>CAXARU010000015.1:1492500-1500000 GCA_963971365.1 Lasioglossum villosulum | reverse complement strand
GGTGTAGGTCAAGGTCAAAGGTCAAAGGTCAAAGGTCAAAGGTCAAAGGTCAAGGTCAAGGTCAAGGTCAAGGTCAAGGTCAAGGTCAAGGTCAAGGTCAAGGTCAAGGTCAAGGTCAAGGTCAAGGTCAAAGGTCAAGGTCAAGGTCAAGGTCAAGGTCAAGGTCAAGGTCAAGGTCAAGGTCAAGGTCAAGGTCAAGGTCAAGGTCAAGGTCAAGGTCAAGGTCAAGGTCAAGGTCAAGGTCAAGGTCAAGGTCAAGGTCAAGGTCAAAGGTAAGCGTCAAGGTCAAGGTCATGGTCAAGGTCAAGGTCAAGGTCAAGGTCAAAGGTCAAAGGTCAAACGTCAAGGTCAAGGTCAAGGTCAAGGTCAAAGGTCAAGTTCAAGGTCAAAGGTCAAGGTCAAGGTCAAGGTCAAGGTCAAGGTCAAGGTCAAAGGTAAGCGTCAAGGTCAAGGTCATGGTCAAGGTCAAAGGTCAAGTTCAAGGTCAAAGGTCAAAGGTCAAGGTCAAGGTCAAGGTCAAGGTCAAAGGTCAAAGGTCAAACGTCAAGGTCAAGGTCAAAGGTCAAGTTCAAGGTCAAAGGTCAAGGTCAAGGTCAAGGTCAAGGTCAAAGGTCAAAGGTCAAGGTCAAGGTCAAGGTCAAGGTCAAGGTCAAGGTCAAGGTCAAGGTCAAGGTCAAGGTCAAGGTCAAGGTCATGGTCAAGGTCAAGGTCAAGGTCAAGGTCAAGGTCAAGGTCAAGGTCAAGGTCAAAGGTCAAGGTCAAGGTCAAAGGTCAAGGTCAAGGCCAAGGTCAAGGTCAAGGTCAAGGTCAAGGTCAAAGGTCAAGGTCAAGGCCAAGGTCAAGGTCAAAGGTCAAGGTCAAGGTCAAGGTCAAAGGTCAAGGTCAAGGTCAAGGTCAAGGTCAAAGGTCAAGGTCAAGGTCAAAGGTCAAAGGTCAAAGGTCAAGGTCAAGGTCAAGGTCAAGGTCAAGGTCAAGGTCAAAGGTAAACGTCAAGGTCAAGGTCATGGTCAAGGTCAAGGTCAAGGTCAAAGGTCAAAGGTCAAACGTCAAGGTCAAGGTCAAAGGTCAAGTTCAAGGTCAAAGGTCAAAGGTCAAGGTCAAGGTCAAGGTCAAAGGTCAAAGGTCAAACGTCAAGGTCAAGGTCAAAGGTCAAGTTCAAGGTCAAAGGTCAAGGTCAAGGTCAAGGTCAAGGTCAAGGTCAAGGTCAAGGTGTAGGTCAAGGTCAAAGGTCAAAGGTCAAAGGTCAAAGGTCAAAGGTCAAGGTCAAGGTCAAGGTCAAGGTCAAGGTCAAGGTCAAGGTCAAGGTCAAGGTCAAGGTCAAGGTCATGGTCAAGGTCAAAGGTCAAAGGTCAAAGTCAAGGTCAAAGGTCAAGGTCAAAGGTCAAGGTCATAGTGCAGAGGTCAAAGGTCAAGGTCAAGGTCAAGGTCAAGGTCAAGGTCAAGGTCAAGGTCAAGGTCAAGGTCAAGGTCAAGGTCAAGGTCAAGGTCAAGGTCAAAGGTCAAGGTCAGAAGTCAGTGGTCAGAGGTCAAGGTCAAGGTCAAGGTCAAAGGTCAAAGGACAGAGGTCAAGGTCAAAGGTCAGAGGCCAGAGGTCATAGTGCAGAGGTCCAAGGTCAAGGTCAAGGTCAAGGTCAAGGTCAAGGTCAAGGTCGAGGTCAAGGTCAAGGTCAAGGTCAAGTCAAGGTCAAGGTCAAGGTCAAGGTCAAGGTCAAGGTCAAGGTCAAGGTCAAGGTCAAGGTCAAGGTCAAGGTCAAGGTCAAGGTCAAGGTCAAGGTCAAGGTCAAGGTCAAGGTCAAGGTCAAAGGTCAAGGTCAAGGCCAAGGTCAAGGTCAAAGGTCAAGGTCAAGGTCAAGGTCAAAGGTCAAGGTCAAGGTCAAGGTCAAGGTCAAGGTCAAGGCCAAGGTCAAAGGTCAAGGTCAGGGTCAAGGTCAAAGGTCAAGGTCAAAGGTCAAGGTCAAGGTCAAGGTCAAAGGTCAAGGTCAAGGTCAAGGTCAAGGTCAAGGTCAAGGTCAAGGTCAAGGTCAAGGTCAAGGTCAAGGTCAAGGTCAAGGTCAAGGTCAAGGTCAAGGTCAAGGTCAAGGTCAAGGTCAAGGTCAAGGTCAAGGTCAAGGTCAAGGTCAAGGTCAAGGTCAAGGTCAAGGTCAAGGTCAAGGTCAAGGTCAAGGTCAAGGTCAAGGTCAAGGTCAAGGTCAAGGTCAAGGTCAAGGTCAAGGTCAAGGTCAAGGTCAAGGTCAAGGTCAAGGTCAAAGGTCAAGGTCAAGGTCAAAGGTCAAAGGTCAAAGGTCAAGGTCAAGGTCAAGGTCAAGGTCAAGGTCAAGGTCAAAGGTCAAAGGTCAAACGTCAAGGTCAAGGTCAAAGGTCAAGTTCAAGGTCAAAGGTCAAGGTCAAGGTCAAGGTCAAGGTCAAGGTCAAGGTCAAGGTCAAGGTGTAGGTCAAGGTCAAAGGTCAAAGGTCAAAGGTCAAAGGTCAAAGGTCAAGGTCAAGGTCAAGGTCAAGGTCAAGGTCAAGGTCAAGGTCAAGGTCAAGGTCAAGGTCAAAGGTCAAGGTCAAGGTCAAGGTCAAGGTCAAGGTCAAGGTCAAGGTCAAGGTCAAGGTCAAGGTCAAGGTCAAGGTCAAGGTCAAGGTCAAGGTCAAGGTCAAGGTCAAGGTCAAGGTCAAGGTCAAGGTCAAGGTCAAGGTCAAGGTCAAGGTCAAGGTCAAAGGTCAAGGTCAAGGTCAAAGGTCAAAGGTCAAAGGTCAAGGTCAAGGTCAAGGTCAAGGTCAAGGTCAAGGTCAAGGTCAAAGGTAAGCGTCAAGGTCAAGGTCATGGTCAAGGTCAAGGTCAAGGTCAAGGTCAAGGTCAAGGTCAAAGGTCAAAGGTCAAACGTCAAGGTCAAGGTCAAGGTCAAGGTCAAAGGTCAAGTTCAAGGTCAAAGGTCAAAGGTCAAGGTCAAGGTCAAGGTCAAGGTCAAAGGTCAAAGGTCAAACGTCAAGGTCAAGGTCAAAGGTCAAGTTCAAGGTCAAAGGTCAAGGTCAAGGTCAAGGTCAAGGTCAAAGGTCAAAGGTCAAAGGTCAAGGTCAAGGTCAAGGTCAAGGTCAAGGTCAAGGTCAAGGTCAAGGTCAAGGTCAAGGTCAAGGTCAAGGTCATGGTCAAGGTCAAGGTCAAGGTCAAGGTCAAGGTCAAGGTCAAGGTCAAAGGTCAAGGTCAAGGTCAAAGGTCAAGGTCAAGGTCAAGGTCAAGGTCAAGGTCAAGGTCAAGGTCATGGTCAAGGTCAAGGTCAAGGTCAAGGTCAAGGTCAAGGTCAAGGTCAAGGTCAAAGGTCAAGGTCAAGGTCAAAGGTCAAGGTCAAGGCCAAGGTCAAGGTCAAGGTTAAGGTCTAGGTCAAAGGTCAAGGTCAAGGCCAAGGTCAAGGTCAAAGGTCAAGGTCAAGGTCAAGGTCAAAGGTCAAGGTCAAGGTCAAGGTCAAGGTCAAGGTCAAAGGTCAAGGTCAAGGTCAAAGGTCAAAGGTCAAAGGTCAAAGGTCAAGGTCAAGGTCAAGGTCAAGGTCAAGGTCAAAGGTAAACGTCAAGGTCAAGGTCATGGTCAAGGTCAAGGTCAAGGTCAAAGGTCAAAGGTCAAACGTCAAGGTCAAGGTCAAAGGTCAAGTTCAAGGTCAAAGGTCAAAGGTCAAGGTCAAGGTCAAGGTCAAGGTCAAGGTCAAGGTCAAAGGTCAAAGGTCAAACGTCAAGGTCAAGGTCAAAGGTCAAGTTCAAGGTCAAAGGTCAAGGTCAAGGTCAAGGTCAAGGTCAAGGTCAAGGTCAAGGTGTAGGTCAAGGTCAAAGGTCAAAGGTCAAAGGTCAAAGGTCAAAGGTCAAGGTCAAGGTCAAGGTCAAGGTCAAGGTCAAGGTCAAGGTCAAGGTCAAGGTCATGGTCAAGGTCAAAGGTCAAAGGTCAAAGTCAAGGTCAAAGGTCAAGGTCAAAGGTCAAGGTCATAGTGCAGAGGTCAAAGGTAAAGGTCAAGGTCAAGGTCAAGGTCAAGGTCAAGGTCAAGGTCAAGGTCAAGGTCAAGGTCAAGGTCAAGGTCAAGGTCAAGGTCAAAGGTCAAGGTCAGAAGTCAGTGGTCAGAGGTCAGAGGTCAAGGTCAAGGTCAAGGTCAAAGGTCAAAGGACAGAGGTCAAGGTCAAAGGTCAGAGGCCAGAGGTCATAGTGCAGAGGTCCAAGGTCAAGGTCAAGGTCAAGGTCAAGGTCAAGGTCAAGGTCGAGGTCAAGGTCAAGGTCAAGGTCAAGTCAAGGTCAAGGTCAAGGTCAAGGTCAAGGTCAAGGTCAAGGTCAAGGTCAAGGTCAAGGTCAAGGTCAAGGTCAAGGTCAAGGTCAAGGTCAAGGTCAAAGGTCAAGGTCAAAGGGCAAGGTCAAGGTCAAGGTCAAGGTCAAGGTCAAGGTCAAGGTCAAGGTCAAAGGTCAAGGTCAAGGTCAAAGGTCAAGGTCAAGGCCAAGGTCAAGGTCAAGGTCAAGGTCAAGGTCAAAGGTCAAGGTCAAGGCCAAGGTCAAGGTCAAAGGTCAAGGTCAAGGTCAAGGTCAAAGGTCAAGGTCAAGGTCAAGGTCAAGGTCAAGGTCAAAGGTCAAGGTCAAGGTCAAAGGTCAAAGGTCAAAGGTCAAGGTCAAGGTCAAGGTCAAGGTCAAGGTCAAAGGTAAACGTCAAGGTCAAGGTCATGGTCAAGGTCAAGGTCAAGGTCAAAGGTCAAAGGTCAAACGTCAAGGTCAAGGTCAAAGGTCAAGTTCAAGGTCAAGGTCAAGGTCAAGGTCAAGGTCAAGGTCAAGGTCAAAGGTCAAAGGTCAAACGTCAAGGTCAAGGTCAAAGGTCAAGTTCAAGGTCAAAGGTCAAGGTCAAGGTCAAGGTCAAGGTCAAGGTCAAGGTCAAGGTCAAGGTGTAGGTCAAGGTCAAAGGTCAAAGGTCAAAGGTCAAAGGTCAAAGGTCAAGGTCAAGGTCAAGGTCAAGGTCAAGGTCAAGGTCAAGGTCAAGGTCAAGGTCAAGGTCAAGGTCATGGTCAAGGTCAAAGGTCAAAGGTCAAAGTCAAGGTCAAAGGTCAAGGTCAAAGGTCAAGGTCATAGTGCAGAGGTCAAAGGTCAAGGTCAAGGTCAAGGTCAAGGTCAAGGTCAAGGTCAAGGTCAAGGTCAAGGTCAAGGTCAAGGTCAAGGTCAAGGTCAAGGTCAAAGGTCAAGGTCAGAAGTCAGTGGTCAGAGGTCAAGGTCAAGGTCAAGGTCAAAGGTCAAAGGACAGAGGTCAAGGTCAAAGGTCAGAGGCCAGAGGTCATAGTGCAGAGGTCCAAGGTCAAGGTCAAGGTCAAGGTCAAGGTCAAGGTCAAGGTCGAGGTCAAGGTCAAGGTCAAGTCAAGGTCAAGGTCAAGGTCAAGGTCAAGGTCAAGGTCAAGGTCGAGGTCAAGGTCAAGGTCAAGTCAAGGTCAAGGTCAAGGTCAAGGTCAAGGTCAAGGTCAAGGTCAAGGTCAAGGTCAAGGTCAAGGTCAAGGTCAAGGTCAAGGTCAAGGTCAAGGTCAAGGTCAAGGTCAAGGTCAAGGTCAAGGTCAAGGTCAAGGTCAAGGTCAAGGTCAAAGGTCAAGGTCAAAGGTCAAGGTCAAGGTCAAGGTCAAAGGTCAAGGTCAAGGTCAAGGTCAAGGTCAAGGTCAAGGTCAAGGTCAAGGTCAAGGTCAAGGTCAAGGTCAAGGTCAAAGGTCAAAGGTCAAGGTCAAAGGTCAAAGGTCAAGGTCAAGGTCAAAGGTCAAGGTCAAGGTCAAGGTCAAGGTCAAGGTCAAAGGTAAACGTCAAGGTCAAGGTCATGGTCAAGGTCAAGGTCAAGGTCAAGGTCAAAGGTCAAAGGTCAAACGTCAAGGTCAAGGTCAAAGGTCAAGGTCAAGGTCAAGGTCAAGGTCAAAGGTCAAAGGTCAAAGGTCAAACGTCAAGGTCAAGGTCAAAGGTCAAGTTCAAGGTCAAAGGTCAAGGTCAAGGTCAAGGTCAAAGGTCAAGGTCAAGGTCAAGGTCAAAGGTCAAGGTCAAAGGTCAAGGTCAAGGTCAAGGTCAAGGTCAAGGTCAAGGTCAAGGTCAAGGTCAAGGTCAAGGTCATGGTCAAGGTCAAGGTCAAGGTCAAGGTCAAAGGTCAAAGGTCAAAGGTCAAGGTGAAGGTCAAAGGTCAAGGTCAAGGTCAAAGGTCAAGGTCAAGGCCAAGGTCAAGGTCAAGGTCAAGGTCAAGGTCAAGGTCAAAGGTCAAGGTCAAGGTCAAGGCCAAGGTCAAGGTCAAAGGTCAAGGTCAAGGTCAAGGTCAAGGTCAAAGGTCAAGGTCAAGGTCAAGGTCAAAGGTCAAGGTCAAGGTCAAGGTCAAGGTCAAGGTGTAGGTCAAGGTCAAAGGTCAAAGGTCAAAGGTCAAAGGTCAAAGGTCAAGGTCAAGGTCAAGGTCAAGGTCAAGGTCAAGGTCAAGGTCAAAGGTCAAAGGTCAAGGTCAAGGTCAAGGTCAAGGTCAAGGTCAAGGTCAAGGTCAAGGTCAAGGTCAAGGTCAAGGTCAAGGTCAAGGTCAAGGTCAAGGTCAAGGTCAAGGTCAAGGTCAAGGTCAAGGTCAAGGTCAAGGTCAAGGTCAAGGTCAAGGTCAAGGTCAAGGTCAAGGTCAAGGTCTAGGTCTAGGTCTAGGTCTAGGTCTGGGTCTAGGTCTAGGTCAAGGTCAAGGTCAAGGTCAAGGTCAAGGTCAAGGTCAAGGTCAAGGTCAAGGTCAAGGTCAAGGTCAAGGTCAAGGTCAAGGTCAAGGTCAAGGTCAAGGTCAAGGTCAAAGGTCAAGGTCAGAAGTCAGTGGTCAGAGGTCAAGGTCAAGGTTAAGGTCAAAGGTCAAAGGACAGAGGTCAAGGTCAAAGGTCAGAGGCCAGAGGTCATAGTGCAGAGGTCAAAGGTCAAGGTCAAGGTCAAGGTCAAGGTCAAGGTCAAGGTCGAGGTCAAGGTCAAAGGTCAGAGGTCAAAGGTCAAAGGTCAAAGGTCAGAGGTCAAGGTCAAAGGTCAAAGGACAGAGGTCAAGCTCAAAGGTCAGAGGCCAGAGGTCATAGTGCAGAGGTCAAAGGTCAAGGTCAAGGTCAAGGTCAAGGTCAAGGTCAAGGTCAAGGTCAAAGGTCAGAGGTCAAAGGTCAAAGGTCAGAGGTCAAGGTCAAAGGTCAAGGCCAAGGTCAAGGTCAAGGTCAAGGTCAAGGTCAAGGTCAAGGTCAAGGTCAAGGTCAAGGTCAAGGTCAAGGTCAAGGTCAAGGTCAAAGGTAAAGGTCAAGGTCAAGGTCAAGGTCAAGGTCAAGGTCATGGTCAAGGTCAAGATCAAGGTCAAAGGTCAAAGGTCAAACGTCAAGGTCAAGGTCAAGGTCAAAGGTCAAGTTCAAGGTCAAAGGTCAAGGTCAAGGTCAAGGTCAAGGTCAAGGTCAAGGTCAAGGTCAAGGTCAAGGTCAAGGTCAAGGTCAAGGTCAAGGTCAAAGGTCAAGGTCAAGGTCAAGGTCAAAGGTCAAGGTCAAGGTCAAAGGTCAAGGTCA
>CAXARU010000015.1:1460000-1482500 GCA_963971365.1 Lasioglossum villosulum | reverse complement strand
GTCAAGGTCAAGGTCAAGGTCATGGTCAAGGTCAAGATCAAGGTCAAAGGTCAAAGGTCAAACGTCAAGGTCAAGGTCAAGGTCAAGGTCAAAGGTCAAGTTCAAGGTCAAAGGTCAAGGTCAAGGTCAAGGTCAAGGTCAAGGTCAAGGTCAAGGTCAAGGTCAAGGTCAAGGTCAAGGTCAAGGTCAAGGTCAAGGTCATGGTCATGGTCAAGGTCAAGGTCAAGGTCAAGGTCAAAGGTCAAGGTCAAGGTCAAGGTCAAGGTCAAAGGTCAAGGTCAAAGGTCAAGGTCAAGGTCAAGGTCAAAGGTCAAGGTCAAGGTCAAGGTCAAGGTCAAGGTCAAGGTCAAGGTCAAAGGTCAAGGTCAAGGTCAAAGGTCAAAGGTCAAAGGTCAAGGTCAAGGTCAAGGTCAAGGTCAAGGTCAAAGGTAAACGTCAAGGTTGAGGTCATGGTCAAGGTCAAGGTCAAGGTCAAGGTCAAAGGTCAAAGGTCAAACTTTAAGGTCAAGGTCAAAGGTCAAGTTCAAGGTCAAGGTCAAGGTCAAGGTCAAGGTCAAAGGTCAAAGGTCAAACGTCAAGGTCAAGGTCAAAGGTCAAGTTCAAGGTCAAAGGTCAAGGTCAAGGTCAAGGTCAAGGTCAAGGTCAAGGTCAAGGTCAAGGTCAAGGTCAAGGTCAAGGTCAAGGTCAAGGTCAAAGGTCAAGGTCAAAGGTCAAGGTCAAGGTCAAGGTCAAGGTCATGGTCAAGGTCAAGGTCAAAGGTCAAAGGTCAAAGGTCAAAGGTCAAGGTCAAAGGTCAAGGTCAAGGTCAAAGGTCAAGGTCAAGGCCAAGGTCAAGGTCAAGGTCAAGGTCAAGGTCAAGGTCAAAGGTCAAGGTCAAGGCCAAGGTCAAGGTCAAAGGTCAAGGTCAAGGTCAAGGTCAAGGTCAAGGTCAAGGTCAAAGGTCAAGGTCAAGGTCAAGGTCAAGGTGTAGGTCAAGGTCAAAGGTCAAAGGTCAAAGGTCAAAGGTCAAAGGTCAAAGGTCAAAGGTCAAAGGTCAAGGTCAAGGTCAAAGGTCAAAGGTCAAGGTCAAGGTCAAGGTCAAAGGTCAAGGTCAAAGGTCAAGGTCAAGGTCAACGTCAAGGTCAAGGTCAAGGTCAAGGTCAAGGTCAAGGTCAAGGTCAAGGTCAAGGTCAAGGTCAAGGTCAAGGTCAAGGTCAAGGTCAAGGTCGAGGTCGAGGTCGAGGTCAAGGTCAAGGTCAAGGTCAAGGTCAAGGTCAAGGTCTAGGTCTAGGTCTAGGTCTAGGTCTAGGTCAAGGTCAAGGTCAAGGTCAAGGTCAAGGTCAAGGTCAAGGTCAAGGTCAAGGTCAAGGTCAAGGTCAAGGTCAAGGTCAAGGTCAAGGTCAAGGTCAAGGTCAAGGTCAAGGTCAGAAGTCAGTGGTCAGAGGTCAAGGTCAAGGTCAAGGTCAAAGGTCAAAGGACAGAGGTCAAGGTCAAAGGTCAGAGGCCAGAGGTCATAGTGCAGAGGTCAAAGGTCAAGGTCAAGGTCAAGGTCAAGGTCAAGGTCAAGGTCGAGGTCAAGGTCAAAGGTCAGAGGTCAAAGGTCAAAGGTCAAAGGTCAGAGGTCAAGGTCAAAGGTCAAAGGACAGAGGTCAAGGTCAAAGGTCAGAGGCCAGAGGTCATAGTGCAGAGGTCAAAGGTCAAGGTCAAGGTCAAGGTCAAGGTCAAGGTCAAGGTCAAAGGTCAGAGGTCAAAGGTCAAAGGTCAGAGGTCAAGGTCAAAGGTCAAGGCCAAGGTCAAGGTCAAGGTCAAGGTCAAAGTCAAAGGTCAAGGTCAAGGTCAAGGTCAAGGTCAAGGTCAAGGTCAAAGGTCAAGGTCAAGGTCAAGGTCAAAGGTCAAGGTCAAGGTCAAGGTCAAGGTCAAGGTCAAGGTCAAGGTCAAGGTCAAAGGTCAAGGTCAAGGTCAAAGGTCAAAGGTCAAAGGTCAAGGTCAAGGTCAAGGTCAAGGTCAAGGTCAAGGTCAAGGTCAAGGTCAAAGGTCAAGGTCAAGGTCAAGGTCAAGGTCAAGGTCAAGGTCAAGGTCAAGGTCAAGGTCAAGGTCAAGGTCAAGGTCAAGGTCAAGGTCAAGGTCAAGGTCAAGGTCAAGGTCAAGGTCAAGGTCAAGGTCAAGGTCAAGGTCAAGGTCAAGGTCAAAGGTCAAGGTCAAAGGTCAAGGTCAAAGGTCAAAGGTCAAGGTCAAGGTCAAAGGTCAAGGTCAAGGTCAAGGTCAAGGTCAAAGGTCAAGGTCAAGGTCAAAGGTCAAGGTCAAGGTCATGGTCAAGGTCAAGGTCAAGGTCAAAGGTCAAAGGTCAAACGTCAAGGTCAAGGTCAAGGTCAAAGGTCAAGTTCAAGGTCAAAGGTCAAAGGTCAAGGTCAAGGTCAAGGTCAAGGTCAAGGTCAAAGGTCAAAGGTCAAACGTCAAGGTCAAGGTCAAAGGTCAAGTTCAAGGTCAAAGGTCAAGGTCAAGGTCAAGGTCAAGGTCAAGGTGTAGGTCAAGGTCAAAGGTCAAAGGTCAAAGGTCAAAGGTCAAAGGTCAAGGTCAAGGTCAAGGTCAAGGTCAAGGTCAAGGTCAAGGTCAAGGTCAAGGTCATGGTCAAGGTCAAAGGTCAAAGGTCAAAGTCAAGGTCAAAGGTCAAGGTCAAAGGTCAAGGTCATAGTGCAGAGGTCAAAGGTCAAGGTCAAAGGTCAAGGTCAAGGTCAAGGTCAAGGTCAAGGTCAAGGTCAAGGTCAAGGTCAAGATCAAAGGTCAAGGTCAGAAGTCAGTGGTCAGAGGTCAAGGTCAAGGTCAAGGTCAAAGGTCAAAGGACAGAGGTCAAGGTCAAAGGTCAGAGGCCAGAGGTCATAGTGCAGAGGTCAAAGGTCAAGGTCAAGGTCAAGGTCAAGGTCAAGGTCGAGGTCAAGGTCAAGGTCAAGGTCAAGTCAAGGTCAAGGTCAAGGTCAAGGTCAAGGTCAAGGTCAAGGTCAAGGTCAAGGTCAAGGTCAAGGTCAAGGTCAAAGGTCAAGGTCAAAGGTCAAGGTCAAGGTCAAGGTCAAAGGTCAAGGTCAAGGTCAAGGTCAAGGTCAAGGTCAAGGTCAAGGTCAAGGTCAAGGTCAAGGTCAAGGTCAAGGTCAAAGGTCAAAGGTCAAGGTCAAAGGTCAAAGGTCAAGGTCAAGGTCAAGGTCAAGGTCAAGGTCAAGGTCAAGGTCAAGGTCAAGGTCAAGGTCAAAGGTAAACGTCAAGGTCCAGGTCATGGTCAAGGTCAAGGTCAAGGTCAAGGTCAAAGGTCAAAGATCAAACGTCAAGGTCAAGGTCAAAGGTCAAGGTCAAGGTCAAGGTCAAGGTCAAAGGTCAAAGGTCAAACGTCAAGGTCAAGGTCAAAGGTCAAGTTCAAGGTCAAAGGTCAAGGTCAAGGTCAAGGTCAAAGGTCAAGGTCAAGGTCAAGGTCAAGGTCAAAGGTCAAGGTCAAAGGTCAAGGTCAATGTCAAGGTCAAGGTCAAGGTCAAGGTCAAGGTCAAGGTCAAGGTCATGGTCAAGGTCAAGGTCAAGGTCAAGGTCAAAGGTCAAAGGTCAAAGGTCAAGGTGAAGGTCAAAGGTCAAGGTCAAGGTCAAAGGTCAAGGTCAAGGCCAAGGTCAAGGTCAAGGTCAAGGTCAAGGTCAAGGTCAAAGGTCAAGGTCAAGGTCAAGGCCAAGGTCAAGGTCAAAGGTCAAGGTCAAGGTCAAGGTCAAAGGTCAAGGTCAAGGTCAAAGGTCAAGGTCAAGGTCAAGGTCAAGGTCAAGGTGTAGGTCAAGGTCAAAGGTCAAAGGTCAAGGTCAAGGTCAAGGTCAAAGGTCAAGGTCAAGGTCAAGGTCAAGGTCAAGGTCAAGGTCAAGGTCAAGGTCAAGGTCAAGGTCAAGGTCAAGGTCAAGGTCAAGGTCAAGGTCAAGGTCAAGGTCAAGGTCAAGGTCAAGGTCTAGGTCTAGGTCTAGGTCTAGGTCTAGGTCTAGGTCTAGGTCTAGGTCTAGGTCAAGGTCAAGGTCAAGGTCAAGGTCAAGGTCAAGGTCAAGGTCAAGGTCAAGGTCAAGGTCAAGGTCAAGGTCAAGGTCAAGGTCAAGGTCAAGGTCAAGGTCAAGGTCAAGGTCAAGGTCAAAGGTCAAGGTCAGAAGTCAGTGGTCAGAGGTCAAGGTCAAGGTCAAGGTCAAAGGTCAAAGGACAGAGGTCAAGGTCAAAGGTCAGAGGCCAGAGGTCATAGTGCAGAGGTCAAAGGTCAAGGTCAAGGTCAAGGTCAAGGTCAAGGTCAAGGTCGAGGTCAAGGTCAAAGGTCAGAGGTCAAAGGTCAAAGGTCAAAGGTCAAAGGTCAGAGGTCAAGGTCAAAGGTCAAAGGACAGAGGTCAAGGTCAAAGGTCAGAGGCCAGAGGTCATAGTGCAGAGGTCAAAGGTCAAGGTCAAGGTCAAGGTCAAGGTCAAGGTCAAGGTCAAGGTCAATGTCAAGGTCAAAGGTCAGAGGTCAAAGGTCAAAGGTCAGAGGTCAAGGTCAAAGGTCAAGGCCAAGGTCAAGGTCAAGGTCAAAGTCAAAGGTCAAGGTCAAGGTCAAGGTCAAGGTCAAGGTCAAGGTCAAGGTCAAGGTCAAGGTCAAGGTCAAGGTCAAGGTCAAGGTCAAAGGTAAAGGTCAAGGTCAAGGTCAAGGTCAAGGTCATGGTCAAGGTCAAGAACAAGGTCAAAGGTCAAAGGTCAAACGTCAAGGTCAAGGTCAAGGTCAAAGGTCAAGTTCAAGGTCAAAGGTCAAGGTCAAGGTCAAGGTCAAGGTCAAGGTCAAGGTCAAGGTCAAGGTCAAGGTCAAGGTCAAGGTCAAGGTCAAGGTCAAAGGTCAAGGTCAAGGTCAAGGTCAAGGTCAAGGTCAAGGTCAAGGTCATGGTCCTGGTCAAGGTCAAGGTCAAGGTCAAAGGTCAAGGTCAAGGTCAAGGTCAAGGTCAAAGGTCAAGGTCAAAGGTCAAGGTCAAGGTCAAGGTCAAAGGTCAAGGTCAAGGTCAAGGTCAAGGTCAAGGTCAAGGTCAAGGTCAAGGTCAAGGTCAAAGGTCAAGGTCAAGGTCAAAGGTCAAAGGTCAAAGGTCAAGGTCAAGGTCAAGGTCAAGGTCAAGGTCAAGGTCAAAGGTAAACGTCAAGGTTGAGGTCATGGTCAAGGTCAAGGTCAAGGTCAAGGTCAAAGGTCAAAGGTCAAGGTCAAGGTAAAGGTCAAAGGTCAAAGGTCAAAGGTCAAAGGTCAAAGGTCAAGGTCAAGGTAAAGGTCAAGGTCAAGGTCAAAGGTCAAGGTCAAGGTCAAAGGTCAAGGTCAAGGTCAAGGTCAAGGTCAAAGGTCAAGTTCAAGGTCAAAGGTCAAGGTCAAGGTCAAGGTCAAGGTCAAGGTCAAGGTCAAGGTCAAGGTCAAGGTCAAGGTCAAGGTCAAAGGTCAAGGTCAAAGGTCAAGGTCAAGGTCAAGGTCAAGGTCAAGGTCATGGTCAAGGTCAAGGTCAAAGGTCAAAGGTCAAAGGTCAAAGGTCAAGGTCAAAGGTCAAGGTCAAGGTCAAAGGTCAAGGTCAAGGCCAAGGTCAAGGTCAAGGTCAAGGTCAAGGTCAAGGTCAAGGTCAAAGGTCAAGGTCAAGGCCAAGGTCAAGGTCAAAGGTCAAGGTCAAGGTCAAGGTCAAGGTCAAAGGTCAAGGTCAAGGTCAAGGTCAAGGTCAAGGTCAAGGTCAAGGTGTAGGTCAAGGTCAAAGGTCAAAGGTCAAGGTCAAGGTCAAGGTCAAAGGTCAAGGTCAAGGTCAAGGTCAAGGTCAAGGTCAAGGTCAAGGTCAAGGTCAAGGTCAAGGTCAAGGTCAAGGTCAAGGTCAAAGGTCAAAGGTCAAGGTCAAAGGTCAAAGGTCAAGGTCAAGGTCAAGGTCAAGGTCAAGGTCAAGGTCAAGGTCAAGGTCAAGGTCAAAGGTAAACGTCAAGGTCAAGGTCATGGTCAAGGTCAAGGTCAAGGTCAAGGTCAAAGGTCAAAGGTCAAACGTCAAGGTCAAGGTCAAAGGTCAAGGTCAAGGTCAAGGTCAAAGGTCAAAGGTCAAACGTCAAGGTCAAGGTCAAAGGTCAAGTTCAAGGTCAAAGGTCAAGGTCAAGGTCAAGGTCAAAGGTCAAGGTCAAGGTCAAGGTCAAGGTCAAAGGTCAAGGTCAAAGGTCAAAGGTCAAGGTCAATGTCAAGGTCAAGGTCAAGGTCAAGGTCAAGGTCATGGTCAAGGTCAAGGTCAAGGTCAAGGTCAAAGGTCAAAGGTCAAAGGTCAAGGTGAAGGTCAAAGGTCAAGGTCAAGGTCAAAGGTCAAAGGTCAAGGTCAGAAGTCAGTGGTCAGAGGTCAAGGTCAAGGTCAAGGTCAAAGGTCAAAGGACAGAGGTCAAGGTCAAAGGTCAGAGGCCAGAGGTCATAGTGCAGAGGTCAAAGGTCAAGGTCAAGGTCAAGGTCAAGGTCAAGGTCAAGGTCAAGGTCGAGGTCAAGGTCAAAGGTCAGAGGTCAAAGGTCAAAGGTCAAAGGTCAGAGGTCAAGGTCAAAGGTCAAAGGACAGAGGTCAAGGTCAAAGGTCAGAGGCCAGAGGTCATAGTGCAGAGGTCAAAGGTCAAGGTCAAGGTCAAGGTCAAGGTCAAGGTCAAGGTCAAGGTCAAGGTCAAAGGTCAGAGGTCAAAGGTCAAAGGTCAAAGGTCAGAGGTCAAGGTCAAAGGTCAAGGCTAAGGTCAAGGTCAAGGTCAAAGTCAAAGGTCAAGGTCAAGGTCAAGGTCAAGGTCAAGGTCAAGGTCAAGGTCAAGGTCAAGGTCAAGGTCAAGGTCAAGGTCAAGGTCAAGGTCAAGGTCAAGGTCAAGGTCAAAGGTAAAGGTCAAGGTCAAGGTCAAGGTCAAGGTCAAGGTCATGGTCAAGGTCAAGATCAAGGTCAAAGGTCAAAGGTCAAACGTCAAGGTCAAGGTCAAGGTCAAAGGTCAAGTTCAAGGTCAAAGGTCAAGGTCAAGGTCAAGGTCAAGGTCAAGGTCAAGGTCAAGGTCAAGGTCAAGGTCAAGGTCAAGGTCAAGGTCAAGGTCAAGGTCAAGGTCAAGGTCAAGGTCAAGGTCAAGGTCAAGGTCATGGTCATGGTCAAGGTCAAGGTCAAGGTCAAGGTCAAAGGTCAAGGTCAAGGTCAAGGTCAAGGTCAAAGGTCAAGGTCAAAGGTCAAGGTCAAGGTCAAGGTCAAAGGTCAAGGTCAAGGTCAAGGTCAAGGTCAAGGTCAAGGTCAAGGTCAAAGGTCAAGGTCAAGGTCAAAGGTCAAAGGTCAAAGGTCAAGGTCAAGGTCAAGGTCAAGGTCAAGGTCAAAGGTAAACGTCAAGGTTGAGGTCATGGTCAAGGTCAAGGTCAAGGTCAAGGTCAAAGGTCAAAGGTCAAACTTTAAGGTCAAGGTCAAAGGTCAAGTTCAAGGTCAAGGTCAAGGTCAAGGTCAAGGTCAAAGGTCAAAGGTCAAACGTCAAGGTCAAGGTCAAAGGTCAAGTTCAAGGTCAAAGGTCAAGGTCAAGGTCAAGGTCAAGGTCAAGGTCAAGGTCAAGGTCAAGGTCAAGGTCAAGGTCAAGGTCAAGGTCAAAGGTCAAGGTCAAAGGTCAAGGTCAAGGTCAAGGTCAAGGTCATGGTCAAGGTCAAGGTCAAAGGTCAAAGGTCAAAGGTCAAAGGTCAAGGTCAAAGGTCAAGGTCAAGGTCAAAGGTCAAGGTCAAGGCCAAGGTCAAGGTCAAGGTCAAGGTCAAGGTCAAGGTCAAAGGTCAAGGTCAAGGCCAAGGTCAAGGTCAAAGGTCAAGGTCAAGGTCAAGGTCAAGGTCAAGGTCAAGGTCAAAGGTCAAGGTCAAGGTCAAGGTCAAGGTGTAGGTCAAGGTCAAAGGTCAAAGGTCAAAGGTCAAAGGTCAAAGGTCAAAGGTCAAAGGTCAAAGGTCAAGGTCAAGGTCAAAGGTCAAAGGTCAAGGTCAAGGTCAAGGTCAAAGGTCAAGGTCAAAGGTCAAGGTCAAGGTCAACGTCAAGGTCAAGGTCAAGGTCAAGGTCAAGGTCAAGGTCAAGGTCAAGGTCAAGGTCAAGGTCAAGGTCAAGGTCAAGGTCAAGGTCGAGGTCGAGGTCGAGGTCAAGGTCAAGGTCAAGGTCAAGGTCAAGGTCAAGGTCAAGGTCAAGGTCAAGGTCAAGGTCAAGGTCAAGGTCAAGGTCAAGGTCAAGGTCAAGGTCAAGGTCAAGGTCAAGGTCAAGGTCAAGGTCAAGGTCAAGGTCAAGGTCAAGGTCAAGGTCAAGGTCAAGGTCAAGGTCAAGGTCAAGGTCAAGGTCAAGGTCAAGGTCAAGGTCAAGGTCAAGGTCAAGGTCAAGGTCAAGGTCAAGGTCAAGGTCAAGGTCTAGGTCTAGGTCTAGGTCTAGGTCTAGGTCTAGGTCTAGGTCTAGGTCTAGGTCTAGGTCAAGGTCAAGGTCAAGGTCAAGGTCAAGGTCAAGGTCAAGGTCAAGGTCAAGGTCAAGGTCAAGGTCAAGGTCAAGGTCAAGGTCAAGGTCAAGGTCAAGGTCAAAGGTTAAAGGTCAAGGTCAAAGGTCAAAGGTCAAGGTCAAGGTCAAGGTAAAGGTCAAGGTCAAAGGTCAAAGCTCAAAGGTCAAGGTCAAAGGTCAAGGTCAAGGTCAAAGGTCAAGGTCAAGGTCAAAGGTCAAGGTCAAGGTCAAGGTCAAAGGTCAAAGGTCAAAGGTCAAGGTCAAGGTCAAGGTCAAGGTCAAGGTCAAGGTCAAGGTCAAGGTCAAGGTCAAGGTCAAAGGTCAAGGTCAACGTCAAGGTCAAGGTCAAGGTCAAGGTCAAGGTCAAGGTCAAGGTCAAGGTCAAGGTCAAGGTCTAAGGTCAAAGGTCAAAGGTCAAAGGTCAAGGTCAAAGGTCAAGGTCAAAGGTCAAGGTCAAGGTCAAGGTGAAGGTCAAGGTCAAAGGTCAAGGTCAAGGTCAAGGTCAAGGTCAAGGTCAAAGGTCAAGGTCAAGGTGAAGGTCAAGGTCAAAGGTCAAGGTCAAAGGTCAAGGTCAAAGGTCAAGGTCAAGGTCAAGGTCAAGGTCAAGGTCAAAGGTCAAGGTCAAAGGTCAAGGTCAAAGGTCAAGGTCAAGGTCAAGGTCAAGGTCAAGGTCAAGGTCAAGGTCAAAGGTCAAGGTCAAAGGTCAAGGTCAAGGTCAAGGTCAAGGTCAAGGTCAAGGTCAAAGGTCAAAGGTCAATGGTCAAGGTCAAGGTCAAAGGTCAAAGGTCAAAGGTCAAGGTCAAGGTCAAAGGTCAAGGTCAAGGTCAAGGTCAAGGTCAAAGGTCAAGGTCAAAGGTCAAGGTCAAGGTCAAAGGTCAAGGTCAAGGTCAAGTTCAAAGGTCAAAGGTCAAGGCCAAGGTCAAAGTCAAGGTCAAGGTCAAGGTCAAGATCAAGTTCAAAGGTCAAAGGTCAAAGGTCAAGGTCAAGGTAAAGGTCAAAGGTCAAAGGTCAAAGGTCAAAGGTCAAAGGTCAAAGGTCAAAGGTCAAAGGTCAAAGGTCAAGGTAAAGGTCAAGGTCAAAGGTCAAAGGTCAAGGTCAAGGTCAAAGGTCAAGGTCAAGGTCAAGGTCAAGGTCAAGGTCAAAGGTCAAAGGTCAAGGTCAAAGGTCAAAGGTCAAAGGTGAAGGTCAAGGTCAAGGTCAAGGTCAAGGTCAAGGTCAAGGTCTAAGGTCAAGGTCAAGGTCAAGGTCAAGGTCAAAGGTCAAAGGTCAAAGGTCAAAGGTCAAGGTCAAAGGTTAAAGGTCAAAGGTCAAGGTCAAGGTCAAGGTCAAGGTCAAAGGTCAAGGTCAAGGTCAAGTTCAAGGTCAAAGGTCAAGGTCAAAGGTCAAGGTCAAAGGTCAAGGTCAAGGTCAAGGTCAAGGTCAAGGTCAAGGTCAAGGTCAAGGTCAAAGGTCAAGGTCAAAGGTCAAAGGTCAAGGTCAAGGTCATTGTCAAGGTCAAGGTCAAGGTCAAGGTCAAAGGTCAATTTTGTTACGAGCCGAGGTTTGGCAGCGTGCGGAAACCGAGGATTGTTTGGGATTTTAAGAGTTTTGGTATAAGTAGGAATAGTGCACTCCGAACCCACCGATGTTTCTTTCACCACCGGGTCGTCAGTGTGTGCGGAACAGAGGAGAACCCACCGATGTTTCTTTCACCACCGGGTCGTCTGTATAAAGGTGTACACTCCGGAACCCACCGATGTTTCTTTCACCACCGGGTCGTCCGTGTGTGTGGTATTTTTGGGTGCAGTGGAACTACCGTTTTACTGGTACACTCCGGAACCCACCGATGTTTCTTTCACCACCGGGTCGTCCGTATGTGCCACTGTCGGATAGGATAAGGTCGTGGTTCCGCCGGCTCGTAACTTATTAGAATTTGTTAGATACACCTTGAGCGGCAAAGGTGTATCGTCGTAGGATGCTAACAAATGGAATCGAATAGGAAAGGTAATGATTAAACTTGACTCTAGGTTTAAGTTTAACAAAAGATGATATAATTTCCGATAATCAAGGAATACAAATGTTTAAAGTGTAAATGGTCGCGGTGTCGCGGACTAATCTCGATATTTACGCAACGAGGAGATTGCGGGGGCAACTATCGGTTTACTCGTAAGAACGTACCGTCTGTTAGATTTCGTATAGGCGCGAAAGGGAACTTTGCCCGGTCTTGCAAAGACAGTAATAACGTTAATACAGCGTTACCGCGTGGAACTCTCGATTCTTACTGCCCGAATATGAAGGGATTCAGTGCCCTTATATAGTTCCAAAATCGGCCTGAACGAGAGTGGGGACTATTGATAAAATTGGGTTCCCGGAAACGATGCAGTTTGATGCATCGTCTCTATGTGCCCTAATCTTAATGAACGGGAATCTGAATGATTGCCCTTATGTCAATAGATTCATTGTTTCGACGCGTATCTCCAGAAGGGCCAAAGGTTACCAACGGTCGCTGCCGCATACGTAACACCTCCCCCCTTAGACGAAACATCGCGCAATGTGCGGTGCTTTCACCCCGCTGGAGTAATACGCGTCGAAACGTATGAACTGTAATACATATATAAAAAAAAAAAAATGTGTACAAGGAGGAACGGCCTATTGCGGTGTGTGTAATGTAAGGTGTAGTATGGGGTACTTAAATTAGTGGTGATGATGAACGTTGTCCTCGGTAGCTTCTGCTGCCACTGCCCCGTCTAGTCCTTCTTTCTCAGAGTACCCAAATGGCACCAAGGTGCGTCCGGTCAGAAGAGCTCCTGCAGCGCCTTCCTCGTCCTCTTTACCCTGTTTATCGCGGCCTCTCCCGGCATCCATCCACTGATATTCTCGTCTGTTAATTGCGTCAACCAGAGCCCATTTTCCTGTCTCTTTTCCGGTCGCTTCCTCCTGGTTTTGTGGAGTGTTTGCGTGCTAGCATCGTGTGATCGGCTGCTTCTTGTCTGTGAGATTCGTGCGTGTTGTGCTTTCCCACTTCCCGCGATGAACTCTCCGGAAGGGATGATTGTTTTATCCTCCCGCGCCTCTTCTTCCCATATTCCCTTTTCACTAGTTTGGACTGAGATGGTGCGTGTTCCCATCCTAGGATCGGTTTGTGTTTCCATGTGGTTCGGCATGGTGCGTTTTTAACGAACTGTTGGAAAAATTTCGGGTGCAGGGCTTTTATTTGGGTGAGAAGTCCCCTCCATTGCTGCTAATCTTAAGACTATACGACACCCAAATTCTGCTGGGTGGCCAGTGCATCCAGGGCTGGTGAAAAGGAGTCGGGTGTCTCATGTGTCGGTGATGATGAGCCGGGTCCCTTGCCTGGATTTTCAGAGATAGTGCCACGCTTCCCTGTTTTCCTTACAATAGGTCTCTGTGTGGCGCCAAAGAATGTGAACCTCCAGACCCCATATATTATTGCCCCAACCACGATTAGTGTCACCATACTCGCTCCGGTGTAGGCGCCGGTCTGCATGTAGTGCACGAGGTTTTCGTGGCCCTGTAATTGATGTGCCTTTTCTTCAAGAGTCTTCAGCGAAACCGCTGTTTGAGTCTGGAGCCAACCCTTCTTTTCCTGCTCCGCGGGCTGCATCTGCGTAATTGTTGTCAGGACGCTCAGGTGATTGTTGCCGAAGTCCGGTACCAATTTTGTTAGGTTAATTGTTATTTCCGGGGTGTAAAGTTGTTCTTCCCTTGTGGATACTGTGCTTATTGCCTGTATCTGCGTGAGGTCGGTTGTGGCCATACATCCTGGACTTAGTTGAATTATCCCGGCGTTATGAATGTAGTCCATGCCTACGGATCTTCCCTTACAGAAGAATTGGACTCTTCTTTCCGTCTTTGCATAATATAGCCACGACTGTCCGGATTCCAGCGGTTCCCACGTCTCATCAGTATTTGCTGATATCTGTATGTCGCACTTTTCCCAGGTGTCTTGAGTGGGGTGCGTTAGTAATTCCAATTCACATATTGGTCGAGCCTCTGTTTTGTACATCGGGAGAGAAGCCTGACAGATGTACTGTTTATGATGCCGGTAACAATTCTGTATATATGCCGTGCTGGGTAGAACATAGCGTTGTTTAGTGGTTGAAATCGCTATGAATGGAGAGATCGCCCTCACGTAAATTGTCAATTGATTGGTACCGTGCTTCTGTGTTGACGGATTAGAGTGAATTTTGTAAAGGTCGAAGGTTTCCGCGTCCAACAGTGGTACCGTTAACTGGAACAATACTCGTCCTCTGGAATGTGCAATTTGCAATTCCGTTATTCCATTAGTTTGTTGCGACAGTAACTCGTCCGGTGTCAGGGGAAACTCGTAGGTGGTGGTGTTCCTTATTTTCTGGGCGGCCGAGAAGAGCTGCTTCGGGGATAGGATGGCCGGATGTAAAAGTCCCTGTTTGGCGAAAAGAATTGCATCCACCATTATAATTAAATGCGATCTATATTGTTCTATCGCAGAGTCCAGAGTCTGCATCCAGGTTTGTATTAATGCCTCAACCCTGGTCCTGCGAACTGCCTTTTGGGTTTCTTGCAGTGATTCCGCTATCGACTCTGATTTCTGCGACAATGCTCGGGTTTGTGCAGTGAGGTTCCGGATTCGCAGGTGGATATCGTTGAACTCGGTTCGTACTATGTGGGTCTGGTTAGCCATAATTTCCGCCAATCCGTTCTTTTGGGCATATAGGGTGTCAAGTGCCTCATGATAATGTTGTTCGTCCTCCTCCGTAAGAGTTCCGAACAACACCTTGCTAATTGTGCCGATAAATGACAGGGGTGCGTTCCGCACTTTCCTGTTTCCTCTCAGGTCCTTCCTGTGTTCTTGGAGCATTGCGTCCAGCATGTCATGATATTTCTGGCTATCCTCCAGTTTTCGCATCATGCTGGGCAAATGTTCCCTGGTCGGGCAAGGGGTCAACCCCCGCTGGGCGCAAAGGGCGTTCGCCTGCTCGACATATTTCATTATCTCCGGTTCCTCCTTCAAGTAGGTGGCCAACTCCAGGGAAGTGACCAGTCTCCACTGGGTTCGGTACAACCGCAGATGCTGAAGCTTCTCGTAATACAATCCCGTATTGTATTTCATGGGGGTGATGGTGAACTCTTGCCCCATACCTGTATTGCACATCAATGGCAACAAGAGAAAGGAAGCGATGATCATGTTGCCGTATTTTCTGTCGCTCCTGCGAACAGAGTGGCGACATTCTATATATACATATGAATAATTATAAGTAAATTTTATTTATTGTATAATAAAATTTTTTTTTTTTTTTTTTTTTTTTTTTTTTTTTTTTTTTTTTTTCTGGTGTTTACCACCGAGTTATTACTGGGATAGGTTCCCCGTTTCGAAGTTTGTCCCATCCCTCGCTAGTTAATTCAAAGTATTCCTCGATGCACTCGGGACATTCAGCGGCTGAGCCCTTTTTCATTGTGCGAATGCCACAGCCCTCGCAGTGACATTCCTGCTCGCGAGCCTCGGCTTTTCGGAGGGTATGCCAACCGTCTTCGCTGAAGCGGTTTCGGTCTTCCGGTGTTAGGCGATACCAACACCTCTCGCAGATTTGGTGCCCATTTGCGAAAAACGTGCGCATCATTCTCTTGACACAATGCAGTGTCAAGAGATCTGCATAAGTTTCTGGGTGGTCAGTTGGTTTGACCCCATCCAAAGGACCATAAAATTCCTCTCCCTCGTCTTCCTCGGAACGAAATAAGTTATGCGGCACCGGCATTTCGTATCCTGAAAAATTTTTCGAAAATATTCTTTACTCAGAGTCCGAAGAGGTTTCGGACAGGGCAGCAGTTTTTAATTTGTCCTGATGCTTAGTGATCAAGGTCCCGCGAGCGTCAGTTTTCAGGACAACATTATGTAGGTCAGTCACGTCCATTATTTCGTAAGGGCCGACATAACGCTGATCAAATTTATTTGTGCGAGGTTCTTTCAGGACATATGCATAATCTCCCTTCTTAAATTGTTTAGGATTCGCTCTTCTATCGTAATATCTCTTTGACCGTTCCTTCGCTTTATTGAGGTTTTCTGCTGCAATATCTTGGATGCGTGACATCTGAGTAATTAGATCTGTGAGGTAGGTCCCATAGGTTCTCGTATCCGGATCGCTATTGAATGCGCTCGGTAGGCGGACAGTGCGTCCGAAAATTAGTTCATGTGGTGTAAAATTAGTGGCTTCATGAACGGAGGTATTGTAAGAAAACATTGCGAAGGGGAGGAAGAGATCCCATTCGTCCTGTGAATCCATGTAATGTTTCAAGTATTCGGTTAATACTATGTGGCTTCTTTCTAGTGATCCGTTTGTTTGTGGTCTGTATCCTGAAGTTGAGATCTGCTTAATTTTAAAAATTTCTGCCAGTTTCTTCATTAATTTGCCCATGAAGCTAGTTCCTCTATCAGTTAAAATGGAACGAGGTGTACCGAATACCGTGATGAAGTGTCGTGCAAAGGCGTCTGCAATTGTGGTTGCTTTTATGTCAGGTAAAGCAACGGCAACACAGTATTTGGTCAAATTATCCTGCATCGTTAAAATGTGTCGATTTCCACCCGGTGTTACTGGGAGCGGTCCTACCGTATCCAAGGCGAGTTTATCGAAAGGTTCCAAGGGTGTATCGGTAATAATCATTGGCTGGCGAGTTCTTGCTCTAACCAATTTTTGTTCTTGGCAACTTTTACATTTCCTAATGAATTCTTGTACGTCTTTTCGCATCCCTGTCCACTGGTATTTTTCCTTGAGACGGTTTAGTGTTTTGGTTATGCCTTTGTGTCCTCCTATAAGACTACTGTGGGCTTCCTCCATTATTTCTTTTCTATGTTCCTCCAGTGGAATTTGTACCTCCTTCTTCCTCAAGCACTGGGGCTCGACGATATGAGGAGATTCCCCCTCCTCTTCTTCCTCGGAGGTATCGTCTCCGATTGTTGACGATTCATATTCCATTGGAATGATACTGTTCGGGCTACCTATATCTCGCTGTACCTGGGGTGGTCCTGGTGGGCTTATTAACGGCATTGGAAGGATAGGGTTTGTTCCTCCTATTGGTGTGGATGTAACTATTACATCGTTAAGTATGTTAGGTGTTAAATTCGGATCTTCCGGATTTGTAGATATAACCGTATTTTCTAGCTCACTCGACTCTGTGATTAAGGTACTCTCATCGTCCGTTGATTGTTCCACGTTTTCCAATTCAGGTTCAGAGGGAATGGGGTTAGGTAGTGGTCCAGGTGGTGGCGTTCTTCCCTCTTCTCTGGAGGGGCGGTTAATCCGTTGATTAGGCCGACGTGGAGTCCCCTGTATGCTTGAATCGTCAACGTTAGAACTAACTTCTTCGTAATTTGGTCTTCCTCCTTTATTTCTTCGCATTTCTCGAACTCTCTGGCCAATAGTACTGGATTCCGGGGTTACCGTATTTTCTCCCGTGGTCAAAGGTAAACACAGTGCTGTCGGATTTCTGGATAATGCATCTGCGTTCTTGTTAATTTTTCCTGATTTATGTACTACCTCGTACTCGTATTCCAGGAGTTTGAGTTTCCATTTTACAAGACGTGATGTGGGGTCCTTAACTGAATGAAGCCATACGAGTGGTCGATGATCGGTTATCAAGGTAAATTTTGCTCCGTAGACGTACGGTCTGAAATATTGCACAGCGTAAACCATTGCTAGGCATTCTTTTTCGGTGGCGGAATAGTTCCTTTCGGCAGAGTTTAAGCTGCGAGAAGCGTAAGCTATAGGCAAATCTTTTCCGATTTCCCCTTGACTTAGTATAGCTCCCACAGCAAAATCTGAGGCATCCGTAGTGATGATAAACGGTTTGTCAAAATTAGGAAATTGCAAAATTGGTGCTTTACAGAGTTCATCCCGCAGTTCTTCGAAACTACGCTGTTGATCCTCCGTCCAATTAAATCTAATTCCCTTTCCTAATAGTTGCGTCAAAGGTTTTGCCTTCAGAGAGTAATCCTGTATAAAACGTCTATAGTAACCGGTGAGACCTAAGAATTGTTGTATATTCTTTTGTTTTTTAGGTATCGGAAAATTTTTTACGGCCTGTAGCTTCCTGGGGTCCGGTTTTACCCCTTGACTGGTCACAATGTGTCCCAAGTATGTAACTTCCTTCCGAAGGAATTCGCATTTGCTAGTCTGTAATGTGAGTCCGTGCTCCCTAAGGCGATTTAGTAACTTCCTAATCTTTATATCATGTTCCCGAAGGGATGAAGAATAGAC
Organism: Lasioglossum villosulum; assembly: GCA_963971365.1. Classification (NCBI taxonomy): domain Eukaryota; kingdom Metazoa; phylum Arthropoda; class Insecta; order Hymenoptera; family Halictidae; genus Lasioglossum; species Lasioglossum villosulum. The sequence continues at coordinate 1,465,830 of CAXARU010000015.1, read as the reverse complement.
TACGATGTCATCCAAGTAAACGAACAACTCTGTTCCTTGTAATCCAGTCAAGACTTGATCCATGAGTCTCTGGAAGGTGGGAGGCGCGTTCTTTAATCCAAAAGGCATTCGAGCGAACTCATAGTGCCCGAATGGCGTTGTAAAAGCTGTCTTTTCTTGATCTTTGGGATTCATCTCTATCTGGTGAAAACCGTTGGCCAGATCGAACACCGTGAAGTATTTCGCCCCTCCTAACTTGTCTAAAATTTCGTTAATTTGCGGAAGGGGGTATTTATCGCTGGTAGTCTTCTCGTTCAATGCTCGAAAGTCGATGACCATGCGCCAACGTCTATTTCCATCTGCATCAGGTTTCTTTGGTACAATCCACAGAGGTGAATTATATGGTGATACGGATGGTTTGATAATCCCTTGCGATAGCAGTGTTTTCACTTGCTTTTTGATCTCTTCTTGATGTATTACTGGATATCTGTATTGTCGGGTGTTAATTGGAACTTCATCGGTAACGTGAATGGAATGATGGAAGTTCGGTACACTATCCAGGTCGTCTCCAGGTACGAAGAACCTGTCGGAGAATTCATGAATAATGTCCTGTACGTGTTTCTTTTCTTCAGAATTGAGATGTGTCGTCTTAATTGTATTCCAAATGGTCTGCTCTCTATCTTTTGGGTGTATTTTAGTTGACGGATATGATTGAATTGGATCATCGTCCGAACTGTCCAGAATATCATAAGGTTGGAGATACTGTGGCTCCAATTCTATTTCCTCGTCCATATCGCTTGTGTTGATAGCTAAGACCTGACAGGACCCATTGTGATTACGTACTGCGGCTTCACCGATGTACACATTTTTTTGAGCCCTAATACGTGGTAAATACCCTTCCTTGACCTCGGGGTTAAGGACCCGCAGAGATATGCGCTGCGTTGTTCGGCCCGGGATCCGATATCTTGTCCGGAGGTTTTTCTGTTCATCCTCCATTTCTGGGAAATTGACAAAACGTATAGGCTTAACCGGCTGGGTGCGGGTTACTAGTGTCTTATGGTGATAGGAGATCTCGGCCTCTTCTTGTAACAAGAAAGGACTTCCTATAAGACCATCTGCTTTTACAGTTAGATTTTTGACAACGTAGAAGAGAGTCTTTATACCATTTATGTGCAGTATAGTGGTTCCCATACTCTGAATGGAAGGGGATGCTATGCCCTTTATTTCAATTTTCTCTCTCGAAATAATTTTTGCCTTGTACCCCAGTAAACCATGATCGACCAGATTCACTGAGGCTCCTCCATCTATGAGGAACTCTCCTATTCCGTTTTCCAACTCGGGAACCTGGACTCTGATCCGGGGTGTTGGTGCTTCCTTGAGTAGCCCTGGTTCTTCTCGTCGTGAAAACTGACTCTTTTGGGGCGATCTATCTTCGCTTCGCTCACCGGATCGCCTGAACGATGAGCGCGGTAAGAGTTTAAATGTTGCCTAGCGGGAGAGTGCTGCGGGGAGTAATTCCTTCGCGAATTTCCCTTTTCCCGACATCTCCTTCCGTCATGGCCCTTGCCTCCACAATTCCAACAAAAAAGTTGCGGTCTATCTCTTTCAACGCGGCGATCTTCCTCGTCTCCCGTTTCATAAAAACGGTTGGGGGACCGGGACTCGTTTCGGTGCATCGTCATAGCCGTCGCCTTTCGAGAACGTTCGTCGTAATCCGACTCCGACCCCGACGCGCTCTTATCTCGTGCATGATACCCACGATACCGTGAAGGAGATGGTGAATGAGGATACAAATGACGTCGACCACGCTCCCACTCGTAGTTCCGATTTTCGTTCGATTTTCCATCTCCGTAATCGCGCCTTGACAATCGATCCTCGCTAGCTTGTCCGCGGTTTTTAAGACGTCGCTCTATTCGCAACACGGCTTCAAACGCGTCCTCAAGAGTTCTCCGTTCTTCTTTTGAACCGACGATCCTCCATCCTATTTGCTCTGGTAGCCCCTCAATGAAATTTTCCAGAAGGTCCTTCTCCATTTCAGTAAGGACTTGTGCCGCATTGTTCCCATAACGGTCATTAACCGCCGTACGAGTGCAGTAAGCGAGGTGGCTCACTCGATCTATATATTTCCTTAGCGATTCATCGCGTCGGATTTTTAAGCGAGAGATTTCCCCTTGAAAATACGCTACGTTTCGCCCTGGAGCGTACCGTTTCTTTAAATGTTTCAGTAGGCTCGCGATGTCCTTAAACTGTTTGTCCCGAGTACTGGTTCTCGCGGGACCAATTAGTTTTGTTAAAACTATCGCGAGGTATCCTTTCTCAGTTCCGGCTGGTATTAATGCTAACCCGTCTTCTACTTGTTGCGTAAAAACTGAGAGGTTTGGTCTCTCCCCATCAAATAAAGGTAGAGAGGCCGCAGCATACTGAATACTATTCTGCTGATTGAATGTAATCATAGATTTTGCCATGGCGGCAGTTAAGCTGGCTATTTCATCTGCCATGGTTAACTTGAAATAAAAACTTCCTTAGAATCCTTTAGGTTCTAATTATTAATTACACCTAGGTGCAAATAGCGAATGAGCAACGAAGCAATTTCTATATTGCGTTTAGTACTGTTACTCTATCGCGAGAATTATGATCTTTGATCGAAGAATTTCTATGAGTGATCAAAGCGCGTTGCGCACGAGTGACCTGTCTTCGTAAAGAGTTCGCGATTTTCCGACTATAGTACGACAGTTCCTAAGACGTCGAATCGGTTGACTGAAATCGCGGATAATTTGCTTCCCAATTCGAATGACCAGGATTATGCTAGCATCCCACCGCTGTCACCAGTTTGTTACGAGCCGAGGTTTGGCAGCGTGCGGAAACCGAGGATTGTTTGGGATTTTAAGAGTTTTGGTATAAGTAGGAATAGTGCACTCCGAACCCACCGATGTTTCTTTCACCACCGGGTCGTCAGTGTGTGCGGAACAGAGGAGAACCCACCGATGTTTCTTTCACCACCGGGTCGTCTGTATAAAGGTGTACACTCCGGAACCCACCGATGTTTCTTTCACCACCGGGTCGTCCGTGTGTGTGGAATTTTTGGGTGCAGTGGAACTACCGTTTTACTGGTACACTCCGGAACCCACCGATGTTTCTTTCACCACCGGGTCGTCCGTATGTGCCACTGTCGGATAGGATAAGGTCGTGGTTCCGCCGGCTCGTAACTTATTAGAATTTGTTAGATACACCTTGAGCGGCAAAGGTGTATCGTCGTAGGATGCTAACAAATGGAATCGAATAGGAAAGGTAATGATTAAACTTGACTCTAGGTTTAAGTTTAACAAAAGATGATATAATTTCCGATAATCAAGGAATACAAATGTTTAAAGTGTAAATGGTCGCGGTGTCGCGGACTAATCTCGATATTTACGCAACGAGGAGATTGCGGGGGCAACTATCGGTTTACTCGTAAGAACGTACCGTCTGTTAGATTTCGTATAGGCGCGAAAGGGAACTTTGCCCGGTCTTGCAAAGACAGTAATAACGTTAATACAGCGTTACCGCGTGGAACTCTCGATTCTTACTGCCCGAATATGAAGGGATTCAGTGCCCTTATATAGTTCCAAAATCGGCCTGAACGAGAGTGGGGACTATTGATAAAATTGGGTTCCCGGAAACGATGCAGTTTGATGCATCGTCTCTATGTGCCCTAATCTTAATGAACGGGAATCTGAATGATTGCCCTTATGTCAATAGATTCATTGTTTCGACGCGTATCTCCAGAAGGGCCAAAGGTTACCAACGGTCGCTGCCGCATACGTAACAATTTCAAGGTCAAGGTCAAGGTCAAGGTCAAGGTCAAGGTCAAAGGTCAAAGGTCAAAGGTCAAAGGTCAAGGTCATGGTCAAGGTCAAAGGTCAAGGTCAAGGTGAAAGTCAAGGTCAAAGGTCAAAGGTCAAGGTCAAGGTCAAAGGTCAAAGGTCAAGGTCAAAGGTCAAGGTCAAAGGACAAGGTCAAGGTCAAGGTCAAGGTCAAAGGTCAAGGTCAAAGGTCAAGGTCAAAGGTCAATTTCAAGGTCAAGGTCAAGGTCAAGGTCAAGGTCAAGGTCAAGGTCAAGGTCAAGGTCAAGGTCAAGGTCAAGGTCAAGGTCAAGGTCAAGGTCAAGGTCAAGGTCAAGGTCAAGGTCAAGGTCAAGGTCAAGGTCAAGGTCAAGGTCAAGGTCAAGGTCAAGGTCAAGGTCAAGGTCTAAGGTCAAGGTCAAGGTCAAGGTCAAGGTCAAAGGTCAAAGGTCAAAGGTCAAAGGTCAAGGTCAAAGGTTAAAGGTCAAAGGTCAAGGTCAAGGTCAAGGTCAAGGTCAAAGGTCAAGGTCAAGGTCAAGTTCAAGGTCAAAGGTCAAGGTCAAAGGTCAAGGTCAAAGGTCAAGGTCAAGGTCAAGGTCAAGGTCAAGGTCAAGGTCAAGGTCAAAGGTCAAGGTCAAAGGTCAAAGGTCAAGGTCAAGGTCATTGTCAAGGTCAAGGTCAAGGTCAAGGTCAAAGGTCAAGGTCAAGGTCAAAGGTCAAGGTCAAGGTCAATTTCAAGGTCAAGGTCAAGGTCAAGGTCAAGGTCAAGGTCAAAGGTCAAAGGTCAAAGGTCAAAGGTCAAAGGTCAAGGTCATGGTCAAGGTCAAAGGTCAAGGTCAAGGTGAAAGTCAAGGTCAAAGGTCAAAGGTCAAGGTCAAGGTCAAAGGTCAAAGGTCAAGGTCAAAGGTCAAGGTCAAAGGACAAGGTCAAGGTCAAGGTCAAGGTCAAAGGTCAAGGTCAAAGGTCAAGGTCAAAGGTCAATTTCAAGGTCAAGGTCAAGGTCAAGGTCAAGGTCAAGGTCAAGGTCAAGGTCAAGGTCAAGGTCAAGGTCAAGGTCAAGGTCAAGGTCAAGGTCAAGGTCAAGGTCAAGGTCAAGGTCAAGGTCAAGGTCAAGGTCAAGGTCAAGGTCAAGGTCAAAGGTCAAAGGTCAATGGTCAAGGTCAAGGTCAAGGTCAAGGTCAAAGGTCAAGGTCAAAGGTCAAGGTCAAGGTCAAAGGTCAAGGTCAAGGTCAAGTTCAAAGGTCAAAGGTCAAGGTCAAGGTCAAGTTCAAAGGTCAAAGGTCAAGGTCAAGGTCAAGGTCAAGGTCAAGGTCAAGGTCAAGTTCAAAGGTCAAAGGTCAAGGTCAAGGTAAAGGTCAAAGGTCAAAGGTCAAAGGTCAAAGGTCAAAGGTCAAAGGTCAAAGGTCAAAGGTCAAAGGTCAAAGGTCAAAGGTCAAAGGTCAAAGGTCAAAGGTCAAAGGTCAAGGTCAAGGTAAAGGTCAAGGTCAAAGGTCAAAGGTCAAGGTCAAGGTCAAAGGTCAAGGTCAAGGTCAAGGTCAAGGTCAAGGTCAAAGGTCAAAGGTCAAAGGTCAAGGTCAGGGTCAAGGTCAAGGTCAAAGGTCAAGGTCAAAGGTCAAGGTCAAGGTCAAGGTCAAGGTCAAAGGTCAAGGTCAAAGGTCAAGGTCAAAGGTCAAGGTCAAGGTCAAGGTCAAGGTCAAGGTCTAAGGTCAAGGTCAAGGTCAAGGTCAAGGTCAAAGGTCAAAGGTCAAAGGTCAAGGTCAAAGGTCATAGGTCAAAGGTCAAGGTCAAGGTAAAGGTCAAGGTCAAAGGTCAAGGTCAAGGTCAAGGTCAAGGTCAAGGTCAAGGTCAAGGTCAAGGTCAAGGTCAAGGTCAAGGTCAAGGTCAAGGTCAAGGTCAAAGGTCAAAGGTCAAAGGTCAATGGTCAAGGTCAAGGTCAAAGGTCAAAGGTCAAGGTCAAGGTCAAAGGTCAAGGTCAAGGTCAAAGGTCAAAGGTCAAACGTCAAGGTCAAGGTCAAAGGTCAAGTTCAAGG
>CAXARU010000015.1:1450000-1452500 GCA_963971365.1 Lasioglossum villosulum | reverse complement strand
GGTCAAGGTCAAGGTCAAAGGTCAAGGTCAGAAGTCAGTGGTCAGAGGTCAAGGTCAAGGTCAAGGTCAAAGGTCAAAGGACAGAGGTCAAGGTCAAAGGTCAGAGGCCAGAGGTCATAGTGCAGAGGTCCAAGGTCAAGGTCAAGGTCAAGGTCAAGGTCAAGGTCGAGGTCAAGGTCAAGGTCAAGGTCAAGTCAAGGTCAAGGTCAAGGTCAAGGTCAAGGTCAAGGTCAAGGTCGAGGTCAAGGTCAAGGTCAAGGTCAAGTCAAGGTCAAGGTCAAGGTCAAGGTCAAGGTCAAGGTCAAGGTCAAGGTCAAGGTCAAGGTCAAGGTCAAGGTCAAGGTCAAGGTCAAGGTCAAGGTCAAGGTCAAGGTCAAGGTCAAGGTCAAGGTCAAGGTCAAGGTCAAGGTCAAAGGTCAAGGTCAAAGGTCAAGGTCAAGGTCAAGGTCAAAGGTCAAGGTCAAGGTCAAGGTCAAGGTCAAGGTCAAGGTCAAGGTCAAGGTCAAGGTCAAGGTCAAGGTCAAGGTCAAGGTCAAGGTCAAGGTCAAAGGTCAAAGGTCAAGGTCAAAGGTCAAAGGTCAAGGTCAAGGTCAAAGGTCAAGGTCAAGGTCAAGGTCAAGGTCAAGGTCAAAGGTAAACGTCAAGGTCAAGGTCATGGTCAAGGTCAAGGTCAAGGTCAAGGTCAAAGGTCAAAGGTCAAACGTCAAGGTCAAGGTCAAAGGTCAAGGTCAAGGTCAAGGTCAAGGTCAAAGGTCAAAGGTCAAAGGTCAAACGTCAAGGTCAAGGTCAAAGGTCAAGTTCAAGGTCAAAGGTCAAGGTCAAGGTCAAGGTCAAAGGTCAAGGTCAAGGTCAAGGTCAAGGTCAAGGTCAAAGGTCAAGGTCAAAGGTCAAGGTCAAGGTCAAGGTCAAGGTCAAGGTCAAGGTCAAGGTCAAGGTCAAGGTCAAGGTCATGGTCAAGGTCAAGGTCAAGGTCAAGGTCAAAGGTCAAAGGTCAAAGGTCAAGGTGAAGGTCAAAGGTCAAGGTCAAGGTCAAAGGTCAAGGTCAAGGCCAAGGTCAAGGTCAAGGTCAAGGTCAAGGTCAAGGTCAAAGGTCAAGGTCAAGGTCAAGGCCAAGGTCAAGGTCAAAGGTCAAGGTCAAGGTCAAGGTCAAGGTCAAAGGTCAAGGTCAAGGTCAAGGTCAAAGGTCAAGGTCAAGGTCAAGGTCAAGGTCAAGGTGTAGGTCAAGGTCAAAGGTCAAAGGTCAAAGGTCAAAGGTCAAGGTCAAGGTCAAGGTCAAGGTCAAGGTCAAGGTCAAGGTCAAAGGTCAAAGGTCAAGGTCAAGGTCAAGGTCAAGGTCAAGGTCAAGGTCAAGGTCAAGGTCAAGGTCAAGGTCAAGGTCAAGGTCAAGGTCAAGGTCAAGGTCAAGGTCAAGGTCAAGGTCAAGGTCAAGGTCAAGGTCAAGGTCAAGGTCAAGGTCTAGGTCTAGGTCTAGGTCTAGGTCTGGGTCTAGGTCTAGGTCTAGGTCAAGGTCAAGGTCAAGGTCAAGGTCAAGGTCAAGGTCAAGGTCAAGGTCAAGGTCAAGGTCAAGGTCAAGGTCAAGGTCAAGGTCAAGGTCAAGGTCAAAGGTCAAGGTCAGAAGTCAGTGGTCAGAGGTCAAGGTCAAGGTTAAGGTCAAAGGTCAAAGGACAGAGGTCAAGGTCAAAGGTCAGAGGCCAGAGGTCATAGTGCAGAGGTCAAAGGTCAAGGTCAAGGTCAAGGTCAAGGTCAAGGTCAAGGTCGAGGTCAAGGTCAAAGGTCAGAGGTCAAAGGTCAAAGGTCAAAGGTCAGAGGTCAAGGTCAAAGGTCAAAGGACAGAGGTCAAGCTCAAAGGTCAGAGGCCAGAGGTCATAGTGCAGAGGTCAAAGGTCAAGGTCAAGGTCAAGGTCAAGGTCAAGGTCAAGGTCAAGGTCAAAGGTCAGAGGTCAAAGGTCAAAGGTCAGAGGTCAAGGTCAAAGGTCAAGGCCAAGGTCAAGGTCAAGGTCAAGGTCAAGGTCAAGGTCAAGGTCAAGGTCAAGGTCAAGGTCAAGGTCAAGGTCAAGGTCAAGGTCAAGGTCAAGGTCAAAGGTAAAGGTCAAGGTCAAGGTCAAGGTCAAGGTCATGGTCAAGGTCAAGATCAAGGTCAAAGGTCAAAGGTCAAACGTCAAGGTCAAGGTCAAGGTCAAAGGTCAAGTTCAAGGTCAAAGGTCAAGGTCAAGGTCAAGGTCAAGGTCAAGGTCAAGGTCAAGGTCAAGGTCAAGGTCAAGGTCAAGGTCAAGGTCAAAGGTCAAGGTCAAGGTCAAGGTCAAAGGTCAAGGTCAAGGTCAAAGGTCAAGGTCAAGGTCAAGGTCAAGGTCAAGGTCAAGGTCAAGGTCATGGTCATGGTCAAGGTCAAGGTCAAGGTCAAAGGTCAAGGTCAAGGTCAAGGTCAAGGTCAAAGGTCAAGGTCAAAGGTCAAGGTCAAGGTCAAGGTCAAGGTCAAGGTCAAAGGTCAAGGTCAAGGTCA
>CAXARU010000015.1:1440000-1445000 GCA_963971365.1 Lasioglossum villosulum | reverse complement strand
GTCAAAGGTCAAGGTCAAGGTCATGGTCAAGGTCAAGGTCAAGGTCAAAGGTCAAAGGTCAAACGTCAAGGTCAAGGTCAAAGGTCAAGTTCAAGGTCAAAGGTCAAAGGTCAAGGTCAAGGTCAAGGTCAAGGTCAAGGTCAAAGGTCAAAGGTCAAACGTCAAGGTCAAGGTCAAAGGTCAAGTTCAAGGTCAAAGGTCAAGGTCAAGGTCAAGGTCAAGGTCAAGGTCAAGGTCAAGGTCAAGGTGTAGGTCAAGGTCAAAGGTCAAAGGTCAAAGGTCAAGGTCAAGGTCAAGGTCAAGGTCAAGGTCAAGGTCAAGGTCAAGGTCAAGGTCAAGGTCATGGTCAAGGTCAAAGGTCAAAGGTCAAAGTCAAGGTCAAAGGTCAAGGTCAAAGGTCAAGGTCATAGTGCAGAGGTCAAAGGTCAAGGTCAAAGGTCAAGGTCAAGGTCAAGGTCAAGGTCAAGGTCAAGGTCAAGGTCAAGATCAAAGGTCAAGGTCAGAAGTCAGTGGTCAGAGGTCAAGGTCAAGGTCAAGGTCAAAGGTCAAAGGACAGAGGTCAAGGTCAAAGGTCAGAGGCCAGAGGTCATAGTGCAGAGGTCAAAGGTCAAGGTCAAGGTCAAGGTCAAGGTCAAGGTCGAGGTCAAGGTCAAGGTCAAGGTCAAGTCAATGTCAAGGTCAAGGTCAAGGTCAAGGTCAAGGTCAAGGTCAAGGTCAAGGTCAAGGTCAAGGTCAAGGTCAAGGTCAAAGGTCAAGGTCAAAGGTCAAGGTCAAGGTCAAGGTCAAAGGTCAAGGTCAAGGTCAAGGTCAAGGTCAAGGTCAAGGTCAAGGTCAAGGTCAAGGTCAAGGTCAAGGTCAAGGTCAAGGTCAAAGGTCAAAGGTCAAGGTCAAAGGTCAAAGGTCAAGGTCAAGGTCAAGGTCAAGGTCAAGGTCAAGGTCAAGGTCAAAGGTAAACGTCAAGGTCCAGGTCATGGTCAAGGTCAAGGTCAAGGTCAAGGTCAAAGGTCAAAGGTCAAACGTCAAGGTCAAGGTCAAAGGTCAAGGTCAAGGTCAAGGTCAAGGTCAAGGTCAAAGTCAAAGGTCAAGGTCAAGGTCAAGGTCAAGGTCAAAGGTCAAGGTCAAAGGTCAAGGTCAATGTCAAGGTCAAGGTCAAGGTCAAGGTCAAGGTCAAGGTCATGGTCAAGGTCAAGGTCAAGGTCAAGGTCAAAGGTCAAAGGTCAAAGGTCAAGGTGAAGGTCAAAGGTCAAGGTCAAGGTCAAAGGTCAAGGTCAAGGCCAAGGTCAAGGTCAAGGTCAAGGTCAAGGTCAAGGTCAAAGGTCAAGGTCAAGGTCAAGGCCAAGGTCAAGGTCAAAGGTCAAGGTCAAGGTCAAGGTCAAAGGTCAAGGTCAAGGTCAAAGGTCAAGGTCAAGGTCAAGGTCAAGGTCAAGGTGTAGGTCAAGGTCAAAGGTCAAAGGTCAAGGTCAAGGTCAAGGTCAAAGGTCAAGGTCAAGGTCAAGGTCAAGGTCAAGGTCAAGGTCAAGGTCAAGGTCAAGGTCAAGGTCAAGGTCAAGGTCAAGGTCAAGGTCAAGGTCAAGGTCAAGGTCAAGGTCTAGGTCTAGGTCTAGGTCTAGGTCTAGGTCTAGGTCTAGGTCTAGGTCTAGGTCTAGGTCAAGGTCAAGGTCAAGGTCAAGGTCAAGGTCAAGGTCAAGGTCAAGGTCAAGGTCAAGGTCAAGGTCAAGGTCAAGGTCAAGGTCAAGGTCAAGGTCAAGGTCAAGGTCAAGGTCAAGGTCAAAGGTCAAGGTCAGAAGTCAGTGGTCAGAGGTCAAGGTCAAGGTCAAGGTCAAAGGTCAAAGGACAGAGGTCAAAGGTCAGAGGCCAGAGGTCATAGTGCAGAGGTCAAAGGTCAAGGTCAAGGTCAAGGTCAAGGTCAAGGTCAAGGTCGAGGTCAAGGTCAAAGGTCAGAGGTCAAAGGTCAAAGGTCAAAGGTCAAAGGTCAGAGGTCAAGGTCAAAGGTCAAAGGACAGAGGTCAAGGTCAAAGGTCAGAGGCCAGAGGTCATAGTGCAGAGGTCAAAGGTCAAGGTCAAGGTCAAGGTCAAGGTCAAGGTCAAGGTCAAGGTCAAAGGTCAGAGGTCAAAGGTCAAAGGTCAGAGGTCAAGGTCAAAGGTCAAGGCCAAGGTCAAGGTCAAGGTCAAAGTCAAAGGTCAAGGTCAAGGTCAAGGTCAAGGTCAAGGTCAAGGTCAAGGTCAAGGTCAAGGTCAAGGTCAAGGTCAAGGTCAAAGGTAAAGGTCAAGGTCAAGGTCAAGGTCAAGGTCATGGTCAAGGTCAAGATCAAGGTCAAAGGTCAAAGGTCAAACGTCAAGGTCAAGGTCAAGGTCAAAGGTCAAGTTCAAGGTCAAAGGTCAAGGTCAAGGTCAAGGTCAAGGTCAAGGTCAAGGTCAAGGTCAAGGTCAAGGTCAAGGTCAAGGTCAAGGTCAAGGTCAAAGGTCAAGGTCAAGGTCAAGGTCAAGGTCAAGGTCAAGGTCAAGGTCATGGTCCTGGTCAAGGTCAAGGTCAAGGTCAAAGGTCAAGGTCAAGGTCAAGGTCAAGGTCAAAGGTCAAGGTCAAAGGTCAAGGTCAAGGTCAAGGTCAAAGGTCAAGGTCAAGGTCAAGGTCAAGGTCAAGGTCAAGGTCAAGGTCAAGGTCAAGGTCAAAGGTCAAGGTCAAGGTCAAAGGTCAAAGGTCAAAGGTCAAGGTCAAGGTCAAGGTCAAGGTCAAGGTCAAGGTCAAGGTCAAAGGTAAACGTCAAGGTTGAGGTCATGGTCAAGGTCAAGGTCAAGGTCAAGGTCAAAGGTCAAAGGTCAAGGTCAAGGTAAAGGTCAAAGGTCAAAGGTCAAAGGTCAAAGGTCAAAGGTCAAGGTCAAGGTAAAGGTCAAGGTCAAAGGTCAAAGGTCAAGGTCAAGGTCAAAGGTCAAGGTCAAGGTCAAGGTCAAAGGTCAAGTTCAAGGTCAAAGGTCAAGGTCAAGGTCAAGGTCAAGGTCAAGGTCAAGGTCAAGGTCAAGGTCAAGGTCAAGGTCAAGGTCAAGGTCAAGGTCATGGTCAAGGTCAAGGTCAAGGTCAAGGTCAAGGTCAAGGTCAAGGTCAAGGTCAAGGTCAGAAGTCAGTGGTCAGAGGTCAAGGTCAAGGTCAAGGTCAAAGGTCAAAGGACAGAGGTCAAGGTCAAAGGTCAGAGGCCAGAGGTCATAGTGCAGAGGTCAAAGGTCAAGGTCAAGGTCAAGGTCAAGGTCAAGGTCGAGGTCAAGGTCAAAGGTCAGAGGTCAAAGGTCAAAGGTCAAAGGTCAGAGGTCAAGGTCAAAGGTCAAAGGACAGAGGTCAAGGTCAAAGGTCAGAGGCCAGAGGTCATAGTGCAGAGGTCAAAGGTCAAGGTCAAGGTCAAGGTCAAGGTCAAGGTCAAGGTCAAAGGTCAGAGGTCAAAGGTCAAAGGTCAGAGGTCAAGGTCAAAGGTCAAGGCCAAGGTCAAGGTCAAGGTCAAGGTCAAAGTCAAAGGTCAAGGTCAAGGTCAAGGTCAAGGTCAAGGTCAAGGTCAAGGTCAAGGTCAAGGTCAAGGTCAAGGTCAAAGGTAAAGGTCAAGGTCAAGGTCAAGGTCAAGGTCATGGTCAAGGTCAAGATCAAGGTCAAAGGTCAAAGGTCAAACGTCAAGGTCAAGGTCAAGGTCAAAGGTCAAGTTCAAGGTCAAGGTCAAAGGTCAAGGTCAAGGTCAAGGTCAAGGTCAAGGTCAAGGTCAAGGTCAAGGTCAAGGTCAAGGTCAAGGTCAAAGGTCAAGGTCAAGGTCAAGGTCAAGGTCAAGGTCAAGGTCAAGGTCATGGTCATGGTCAAGGTCAAGGTCAAGGTCAAAGGTCAAGGTCAAGGTCAAGGTCAAGGTCAAAGGTCAAGGTCAAAGGTCAAGGTCAAGGTCAAGGTCAAAGGTCAAGGTCAAGGTCAAGGTCAAGGTCAAGGTCAAGGTCAAGGTCAAGGTCAAAGGTCAAGGTCAAGGTCAAAGGTCAAAGGTCAAAGGTCAAGGTCAAGGTCAAGGTCAAGGTCAAGGTCAAGGTCAAGGTCAAAGGTCAAGGTCAAGGTCAAGGTCAAGGTCAAGGTCAAGGTCAAGGTCAAGGTCAAGGTCAAGGTCAAGGTCAAGGTCAAGGTCAAGGTCAAGGTCAAGGTCAAGGTCAAGGTCAAGGTCAAGGTCAAGGTCAAGGTCAAGGTCAAGGTCAAGGTCAAGGTCAAGGTCAAGGTCAAAGGTCAAGGTCAAAGGTCAAGGTCAAAGGTCAAAGGTCAAGGTCAAGGTCAAAGGTCAAGGTCAAGGTCAAGGTCAAGGTCAAGGTCAAGGTCAAAGGTCAAGGTCAAGGTCAAAGGTCAAGGTCAAGGTCATGGTCAAGGTCAAGGTCAAGGTCAAAGGTCAAAGGTCAAACGTCAAGGTCAAGGTCAAAGGTCAAGTTCAAGGTCAAAGGTCAAAGGTCAAGGTCAAGGTCAAGGTCAAGGTCAAGGTCAAAGGTCAAAGGTCAAACGTCAAGGTCAAGGTCAAAGGTCAAGTTCAAGGTCAAAGGTCAAGGTCAAGGTCAAGGTCAAGGTCAAGGTGTAGGTCAAGGTCAAAGGTCAAAGGTCAAAGGTCAAAGGTCAAAGGTCAAGGTCAAGGTCAAGGTCAAGGTCAAGGTCAAGGTCAAGGTCAAGGTCAAGGTCATGGTCAAGGTCAAAGGTCAAAGGTCAAAGTCAAGGTCAAAGGTCAAGGTCAAAGGTCAAGGTCATAGTGCAGAGGTCAAAGGTCAAGGTCAAAGGTCAAGGTCAAGGTCAAGGTCAAGGTCAAGGTCAAGGTCAAGGTCAAGATCAAAGGTCAAGGTCAGAAGTCAGTGGTCAGAGGTCAAGGTCAAGGTCAAGGTCAAAGGTCAAAGGACAGAGGTCAAGGTCAAAGGTCAGAGGCCAGAGGTCATAGTGCAGAGGTCAAAGGTCAAGGTCAAGGTCAAGGTCAAGGTCAAGGTCAAGGTCGAGGTCAAGGTCAAGGTCAAGGTCA
>CAXARU010000015.1:1432500-1435000 GCA_963971365.1 Lasioglossum villosulum | reverse complement strand
AAGGTCAAGGTCAAGGTCAAGGTCAAAGGTCAAAGGTCAAACGTCAAGGTCAAGGTCAAAGGTCAAGTTCAAGGTCAAAGGTCAAGGTCAAGGTCAAGGTCAAGGTCAAGGTCAAGGTCAAGGTCAAGGTCAAGGTCAAGGTCAAGGTCAAGGTCAAAGGTCAAGGTCAAAGGTCAAGGTCAAGGTCAAGGTCAAGGTCATGGTCAAGGTCAAGGTCAAAGGTCAAAGGTCAAAGGTCAAAGGTCAAAGGTCAAGGTCAAAGGTCAAGGTCAAGGTCAAAGGTCAAGGTCAAGGCCAAGGTCAAGGTCAAGGTCAAGGTCAAGGTCAAGGTCAAGGTCAAAGGTCAAGGTCAAGGCCAAGGTCAAGGTCAAAGGTCAAGGTCAAGGTCAAGGTCAAGGTCAAGGTCAAGGTCAAGGTCAAAGGTCAAGGTCAAGGTCAAGGTCAAGGTGTAGGTCAAGGTCAAAGGTCAAAGGTCAAAGGTCAAAGGTCAAAGGTCAAAGGTCAAAGGTCAAAGGTCAAAGGTCAAGGTCAAGGTCAAAGGTCAAAGGTCAAGGTCAAGGTCAAGGTCAAAGGTCAAGGTCAAAGGTCAAGGTCAAGGTCAAGGTCAAGGTCAAGGTCAAGGTCAAGGTCAAGGTCAAGGTCAAGGTCAAGGTCAAGGTCAAGGTCAAGGTCAAGGTCGAGGTCGAGGTCGAGGTCGAGGTCGAGGTCGAGGTCAAGGTCAAGGTCAAGGTCAAGGTCAAGGTCAAGGTCAAGGTCAAGGTCAAGGTCAAGGTCAAGGTCAAGGTCAAGGTCAAGGTCAAGGTCAAGGTCAAGGTCAAGGTCAAGGTCAAGGTCAAGGTCAAGGTCAAGGTCAAGGTCAAGGTCAAGGTCAAGGTCAAGGTCAAGGTCAAGGTCAAGGTCAAGGTCAAGGTCAAAGGTCAAGGTCAAGGTCAAGGCCAAGGTCAAGGTCAAAGGTCAAGGTCAAGGTCAAGGTCAAAGGTCAAGGTCAAGGTCAAAGGTCAAGGTCAAGGTCAAGGTCAAGGTCAAGGTGTAGGTCAAGGTCAAAGGTCAAAGGTCAAGGTCAAGGTCAAGGTCAAAGGTCAAGGTCAAGGTCAAGGTCAAGGTCAAGGTCAAGGTCAAGGTCAAGGTCAAGGTCAAGGTCAAGGTCAAGGTCAAGGTCAAGGTCAAGGTCAAGGTCAAGGTCAAGGTCTAGGTCTAGGTCTAGGTCTAGGTCTAGGTCTAGGTCTAGGTCTAGGTCTAGGTCTAGGTCAAGGTCAAGGTCAAGGTCAAGGTCAAGGTCAAGGTCAAGGTCAAGGTCAAGGTCAAGGTCAAGGTCAAGGTCAAGGTCAAGGTCAAGGTCAAGGTCAAGGTCAAGGTCAAGGTCAAAGGTCAAGGTCAGAAGTCAGTGGTCAGAGGTCAAGGTCAAGGTCAAGGTCAAAGGTCAAAGGACAGAGGTCAAAGGTCAGAGGCCAGAGGTCATAGTGCAGAGGTCAAAGGTCAAGGTCAAGGTCAAGGTCAAGGTCAAGGTCAAGGTCAAGGTCGAGGTCAAGGTCAAAGGTCAGAGGTCAAAGGTCAAAGGTCAAAGGTCAAAGGTCAGAGGTCAAGGTCAAAGGTCAAAGGACAGAGGTCAAGGTCAAAGGTCAGAGGCCAGAGGTCATAGTGCAGAGGTCAAAGGTCAAGGTCAAGGTCAAGGTCAAGGTCAAGGTCAAGGTCAAGGTCAAGGTCAAAGGTCAGAGGTCAAAGGTCAAAGGTCAGAGGTCAAGGTCAAAGGTCAAGGCCAAGGTCAAGGTCAAGGTCAAAGTCAAAGGTCAAGGTCAAGGTCAAGGTCAAGGTCAAGGTCAAGGTCAAGGTCAAGGTCAAGGTCAAGGTCAAGGTCAAGGTCAAGGTCAAGGTCAAGGTCAAAGGTAAAGGTCAAGGTCAAGGTCAAGGTCAAGGTCATGGTCAAGGTCAAGATCAAGGTCAAAGGTCAAAGGTCAAACGTCAAGGTCAAGGTCAAGGTCAAAGGTCAAGTTCAAGGTCAAAGGTCAAGGTCAAGGTCAAGGTCAAGGTCAAGGTCAAGGTCAAGGTCAAGGTCAAGGTCAAGGTCAAGGTCAAGGTCAAGGTCAAGGTCAAGGTCAAGGTCAAAGGTCAAGGTCAAGGTCAAGGTCAAGGTCAAGGTCAAGGTCAAGGTCATGGTCCTGGTCAAGGTCAAGGTCAAGGTCAAAGGTCAAGGTCAAGGTCAAGGTCAAGGTCAAAGGTCAAGGTCAAAGGTCAAGGTCAAGGTCAAGGTCAAAGGTCAAGGTCAAGGTCAAGGTCAAGGTCAAGGTCAAGGTCAAGGTCAAGGTCAAGGTCAAAGGTCAAGGTCAAGGTCAAAGGTCAAAGGTCAAAGGTCAAGGTCAAGGTCAAGGTCAAGGTCAAGGTCAAGGTCAAGGTCAAAGGTAAACGTCAAGGTTGAGGTCATGGTCAAGGTCAAGGTCAAGGTCAAGGTCAAAGGTCAAAGGTCAAGGTCAAGGTAAAGGTCAAAGGTCAAAGGTCAAAGGTC
>CAXARU010000015.1:1195000-1420000 GCA_963971365.1 Lasioglossum villosulum | reverse complement strand
TCAAGGTCAAGGTCAAGGTCAAGGTCAAGGTCAAAGGTCAGAGGTCAAAGGTCAAAGGTCAGAGGTCAAGGTCAAAGGTCAAGGCCAAGGTCAAGGTCAAGGTCAAAGTCAAAGGTCAAGGTCAAGGTCAAGGTCAAGGTCAAGGTCAAGGTCAAGGTCAAGGTCAAGGTCAAGGTCAAGGTCAAGGTCAAGGTCAAGGTCAAAGGTAAAGGTCAAGGTCAAGGTCAAGGTCAAGGTCATGGTCAAGGTCAAGATCAAGGTCAAAGGTCAAAGGTCAAACGTCAAGGTCAAGGTCAAGGTCAAAGGTCAAAGGTCAAGTTCAAGGTCAAAGGTCAAGGTCAAGGTCAAGGTCAAGGTCAAGGTCAAGGTCAAGGTCAAGGTCAAGGTCAAGGTCAAGGTCAAGGTCAAGGTCAAGGTCAAGGTCAAGGTCAAGGTCAAAGGTCAAGGTCAAGGTCAAGGTCAAGGTCAAGGTCAAGGTCAAGGTCATGGTCATGGTCAAGGTCAAGGTCAAGGTCAAGGTCAAAGGTCAAGGTCAAAGGTCAAGGTCAAAGGTCAAAGGTCAAGGTCAAGGTCAAAGGTCAAGGTCAAGGTCAAGGTCAAGGTCAAGGTCAAAGTTCAAGGTCAAGGTCAAAGGTCAAGGTCAAGGTCATGGTCAAGGTCAAGGTCAAGGTCAAAGGTCAAAGGTCAAACGTCAAGGTCAAGGTCAAAGGTCAAGTTCAAGGTCAAAGGTCAAAGGTCAAGGTCAAGGTCAAGGTCAAGGTCAAAGGTCAAAGGTCAAACGTCAAGGTCAAGGTCAAAGGTCAAGTTCAAGGTCAAAGGTCAAGGTCAAGGTCAAGGTCAAGGTCAAGGTGTAGGTCAAGGTCAAAGGTCAAAGGTCAAAGGTCAAAGGTCAAAGGTCAAGGTCAAGGTCAAGGTCAAGGTCAAGGTCAAGGTCAAGGTCAAGGTCAAGGTCATGGTCAAGGTCAAAGGTCAAAGGTCAAAGTCAAGGTCAAAGGTCAAGGTCAAAGGTCAAGGTCATAGTGCAGAGGTCAAAGGTCAAGGTCAAAGGTCAAGGTCAAGGTCAAGGTCAAGGTCAAGGTCAAGGTCAAGGTCAAGGTCAAGGTCAAGGTCAAGGTCAAGATCAAAGGTCAAGGTCAGAAGTCAGTGGTCAGAGGTCAAGGTCAAGGTCAAGGTCAAAGGTCAAAGGACAGAGGTCAAGGTCAAAGGTCAGAGGCCAGAGGTCATAGTGCAGAGGTCAAAGGTCAAGGTCAAGGTCAAGGTCAAGGTCAAGGTCGAGGTCAAGGTCAAGGTCAAGGTCAAGTCAAGGTCAAGGTCAAGGTCAAGGTCAAGGTCAAGGTCAAGGTCAAGGTCAAGGTCAAGGTCAAGGTCAAGGTCAAGGTCAAGGTCAAGGTCAAAGGTCAAGGTCAAAGGTCAAGGTCAAGGTCAAGGTCAAAGGTCAAGGTCAAGGTCAAGGTCAAGGTCAAGGTCAAGGTCAAGGTCAAGGTCAAGGTCAAGGTCAAGGTCAAGGTCAAGGTCAAGGTCAAGGTCAAGGTCAAAGGTCAAAGGTCAAGGTCAAAGGTCAAAGGTCAAGGTCAAGGTCAAGGTCAAGGTCAAGGTCAAGGTCAAGGTCAAGGTCAAGGTCAAAGGTAAACGTCAAGGTCAAGGTCATGGTCAAGGTCAAGGTCAAGGTCAAGGTCAAAGGTCAAAGGTCAAACGTCAAGGTCAAGGTCAAAGGTCAAGGTCAAGGTCAAGGTCAAGGTCAAAGGTCAAAGGTCAAACGTCAAGGTCAAGGTCAAAGGTCAAGTTCAAGGTCAAAGGTCAAGGTCAAGGTCAAGGTCAAAGGTCAAGGTCAAGGTCAAGGTCAAGGTCAAAGGTCAAGGTCAAAGGTCAAGGTCAATGTCAAGGTCAAGGTCAAGGTCAAGGTCAAGGTCAAGGTCGAGGTCAAGGTCAAAGGTCAGAGGTCAAAGGTCAAAGGTCAAAGGTCAGAGGTCAAGGTCAAAGGTCAAAGGACAGAGGTCAAGGTCAAAGGTCAGAGGCCAGAGGTCATAGTGCAGAGGTCAAAGGTCAAGGTCAAGGTCAAGGTCAAGGTCAAGGTCAAGGTCAAGGTCAAGGTCAAAGGTCAGAGGTCAAAGGTCAAAGGTCAGAGGTCAAGGTCAAAGGTCAAGGCCAAGGTCAAGGTCAAGGTCAAAGTCAAAGGTCAAGGTCAAGGTCAAGGTCAAGGTCAAGGTCAAGGTCAAGGTCAAGGTCAAGGTCAAGGTCAAGGTCAAGGTCAAGGTCAAAGGTAAAGGTCAAGGTCAAGGTCAAGGTCAAGGTCAAGGTCATGGTCAAGGTCAAGATCAAGGTCAAAGGTCAAAGGTCAAACGTCAAGGTCAAGGTCAAGGTCAAAGGTCAAGTTCAAGGTCAAAGGTCAAGGTCAAGGTCAAGGTCAAGGTCAAGGTCAAGGTCAAGGTCAAGGTCAAGGTCAAGGTCAAGGTCAAGGTCAAGGTCAAGGTCAAGGTCAAGGTCAAGGTCAAAGGTCAAGGTCAAGGTCAAGGTCAAGGTCAAGGTCAAGGTCAAGGTCATGGTCATGGTCAAGGTCAAGGTCAAGGTCAAAGGTCAAGGTCAAGGTCAAGGTCAAGGTCAAAGGTCAAGGTCAAAGGTCAAGGTCAAGGTCAAGGTCAAAGGTCAAGGTCAAGGTCAAGGTCAAGGTCAAGGTCAAGGTCAAGGTCAAGGTCAAAGGTCAAGGTCAAGGTCAAAGGTCAAAGGTCAAAGGTCAAGGTCAAGGTCAAGGTCAAGGTCAAGGTCAAGGTCAAAGGTAAACGTCAAGGTTGAGGTCATGGTCAAGGTCAAGGTCAAAGGTCAAAGGTCAAACTTTAAGGTCAAGGTCAAAGGTCAAGTTCAAGGTCAAAGGTCAAAGGTCAAGGTCAAGGTCAAGGTCAAGGTCAAGGTCAAAGGTCAAAGGTCAAACGTCAAGGTCAAGGTCAAAGGTCAAGTTCAAGGTCAAAGGTCAAGGTCAAGGTCAAGGTCAAGGTCAAGGTCAAGGTCAAGGTCAAGGTCAAGGTCAAGGTCAAGGTCAAAGGTCAAGGTCAAAGGTCAAGGTCAAGGTCAAGGTCAAGGTCATGGTCAAGGTCAAGGTCAAAGGTCAAAGGTCAAAGGTCAAAGGTCAAGGTCAAAGGTTAAGGTCAAGGTCAAAGGTCAAGGTCAAGGCCAAGGTCAAGGTCAAGGTCAAGGTCAAGGTCAAGGTCAAAGGCCAAGGTCAAGGTCAAAGGTCAAGGTCAAGGTCAAGGTCAAGGTCAAAGGTCAAGGTCAAGGTCAAGGTCAAGGTCAAGGTCAAGGTGTAGGTCAAGGTCAAAGGTCAAAGGTCAAAGGTCAAAGGTCAAAGGTCAAAGGTCAAGGTCAAGGTCAAAGGTCAAGGTCAAGGTCAAGGTCAAGGTCAAAGGTCAAGGTCAAGGTCAAAGGTCAAGGTCAAGGTCATGGTCAAGGTCAAAGGTCAAAGGTCAAGGTCAAGGTCAAGGTCAAAGGTCAAGGTCAAAGGTCAAGGTCAAGGTCAACGTCAAGGTCAAGGTCAAGGTCAAGGTCAAGGTCAAGGTCAAGGTCAAGGTCAAGGTCAAGGTCAAGGTCAAGGTCAAGGTCAAGGTCAAGGTCAAGGTCAAGGTCGAGGTCGAGGTCGAGGTCGAGGTCGAGGTCAAGGTCAAGGTCAAGGTCAAGGTCAAGGTCAAGGTCAAGGTCAAGGTCTAGGTCTAGGTCTAGGTCTAGGTCTAGGTCTAGGTCTAGGTCTAGGTCTAGGTCAAGGTCAAGGTGGGGTCTGAAGGCCGGAGAGGATTCGGAGTGGGTGTGGGAATGACCTCGAGGACCTCGTGTGCCTCCTGGGATTTCCCCGCATCCATGATGAAACTTCGATGGAACTGATGTTCTCCTGAACTGGATACTTACCTGTTTACTTACCTTCGGTGAGTTCTCGGGAGAGAGGTCCAGGGTGGAGAATTTCGGTGAAGTTGAGGGTCCTC
This sequence comes from Lasioglossum villosulum, assembly GCA_963971365.1. Classification (NCBI taxonomy): domain Eukaryota; kingdom Metazoa; phylum Arthropoda; class Insecta; order Hymenoptera; family Halictidae; genus Lasioglossum; species Lasioglossum villosulum. The sequence goes on along the minus strand of CAXARU010000015.1, from coordinate 1,416,035 downwards.
TCTGGTCAAAATCCTCCTACTCCACCTCCTCGTGGTGGCCCCGGGACTCTGTGGAAGCTTCGGCTGAAACAGAGTGCGAACGGAGTAGGCAGGTGCGTGGGATATGGGAGTTCTGATCCGCGTTTGGCAGAACGGGGAGATTTACCTATGTCTCCAGGGACAGGAATGCGATGATGACCGGGCAAGTGAGACGTTAGCTGAAGAGCTTTATACTTTAAAAATCCTGGAGTACGACTTAGATAAATTGGTTTACGGCGCAGGGGGGGGAGCCCCCAGTGCCGGTGATGGGGAGGTGGTCGCGCAGGCCCCCCCACCACCGTCATCAAGCAACTGCGAGCCTATGGAGGTAGCCCCCTTGCCTCCACAGGATGAATTGGCTACAAGGGAAGGCTCTAGAATAAGAGCGCCCGGGGCGGATCAATTGGCTGCCAACGTTGGTCCGAGTCCGGGAAATAGTGTAAGAAATATTGAAGACAAGGTGGGGGAAACAGAGGTGGAGCGGAGAGGCTTCACAATGTTCCCTTATTTTGCTGAACCCGGTAATTCAAAAAATCCTACAACAACTTTTTCTTTCTTCCTAAAACCTGGTGTTACTGGAGATGGTCATGCTGATACTTCTGAATCTGACTCGAGCGTGGTACAATTAAAAGAATTATTTAAAAAAGATAAATTATTAAAACTTGTTGAAGAACTATCAAAAAATATGAAAGAATTTATAAATTATTTAAAAGATCAAAATGAATACATGCAAAATAATAAAAATGTAAAAATAGACTCTAAAACATTGTCGGAATCACTAGTAATAGATTTTGAGAAGTTAATTAAAATGAAAAATAAAATTAAAATACTAAGAAAAGAAGAACTAGTAAAGGAAGATCAAAAACAAAAATTAAAAGAAAAACAAGAAGAAATTCAAAGACTTAAAGCTATGAAAGAGAAATTAATACAAGGAACAAAAAAAGATAATATAGAAAAAACTCAAAATACTCAAATGGTAACGAACAAACAAATAATAATTAATAATAAGGAAGATACAACACGATCTGAGTCAGAAACAACAAGTATAGATCTTAGAACACAAGTGATTAATACTAATAGAACATATGCGAAGGCCACTAAAAGGAAACTAGAGAGCCCTGCACAGATTGTAAATAAAACTAAAACTAAAAAACTTTCATCTCCACGAAACAGTGGAGAAGAAATGAAGAAAAATAAATTTAGACGAGATCATGCAAAATCACCCTCATCCTCGACATCGGAGAACGAGAGTGATCAGGAAATGGATTTATGTAATAATTTGGTAAATTTCTTGAATGAGTATAAAAAGAAAAAACAAAAACATAACAATAAAAAACAACATGCAAGAAATATAACAAAATATAAAAACAATGAAGAAAGCGATAACAATATATACAATAAAAACAAATATAAAGATAAAAACGATCAAGTCATGCAAAGAGAAGAACATGCGTGGCAAATAGTTGAAACTAGGAAACATAAGACTAAAAAACAAACAGAAATTGAGGAACCAGGTACAAGTGGTATGGAATACCGACAAATGAAAAGTAAAATCATTAAGCGTCCGAAGTGGACATTACCAAAAAAAGACGCTATGATAATTAAGATTAAAACCAATGAAGAATTTTATAAAATATGTGAAAATATAAAGAAAAACTTAGGAAAAATAGAACCGATAAATAAAATGAGAAAAACCCGTTTGGGACATTTACTCTTAGAATTAGATGAAAATACAAATTATACGGTTCTAAAAGAACAAATCGAGATGATTCTAGGAAAAGAAACTGAAATTCAGATGCTCCAAAAGTCTTTTGACTTAGAAATTCGGGATTTGGACCCTATAATCCAAAAAGAAGAACTTGTAGAAGAATTAAATAATTTAGTAAAAGCCGATTACGGTGAAATAAAAACTAAAATACTAAGACCGACAAAAATTGGCATGCAAATGGCAGTGGTAGAACTACCTCTTAAATATTTGCCTGTTATCCAAAATATTAAAAAGCCAATTATAGGCAATATGATCGTCAAAGTTAGTCCAATGCCGAGAATGATTTTATGCTACCGATGTCACTCAATCGGACACTACAGCACGAATTGTAGGGAAAATATCCCTGATAATAAGCGCTGTAGACAGTGTGGTACAAACGGTCACGAACAGAAGGATTGCAAAGAAGGCTTGCGATGTCTATGTTGTTATAAGTTAAAGATGCCATATGACCATCTTATGCGTACGATGGCATGCCCTCAGTTTAGGTCGAAAGTACTGGAGCTCAAACAGAATTTTAGACTATACAATGAAGCTTTTACAAATTAATACTAATCATGGGAAAGAAGCACATTGGCTGCTTAATCAAGCCATCGCAGAATTTAAAATTGATATTGTGTGCGTGCAAGAGGTCTATAAAATAGAAGATACGTGGATTGCATCGTTAGATAAGAAAACAGCTATTAATATAGTAAATCCGAATATAAAAATTGCTAAAAGTGATCAAATTATAGGTACATTTTATGTTGGAATAAAAACTAAATATTTCATATTAATAAATATATATATTTCACCAAACATTACAAAATCTGAATATGATCGATGTTTTGAGGATTTAAAAATTGCCCGGAAAAGTTGGAAAGGACCAATAATAATATTAGGAGACCCAAACGCCAGGTCGCGTCAGTTTGGTGATAAAGTTCTAAATCGGCGAGGAAGAATAATTGATCATTATTTAAATGAGATGGACCTTGTCCCGATAATCACTAAAAGAAGTGATTACACTTTTTGTAGTCAAGATGGTACGCGAACCTCAAAAATAGACATTATTTGTTCATCGGCAAATTTAACATCTAAAATAAACAGTAAAACTAGCTCTAAATATAGCGCATCGGATCATTTGTACTGCATACATAATATAAACCTAAAAAACGATAAAAAATTTAAAAATGATATGATTAATACAATAGAATGGTCCTATAATACAAAAACATTAGATGAAAACAGCTTCCTAGAAACATTAAATAGATTAAATAACGAAATTTATTGGCAAAATACAAATAATAAAATAATAATAAATAAATATATAAAAAATATTATACTTACCTGTGAACAAAAATTGAAAAAGAAAAGTAATAGATTTAGTAAAAAAGAAAATCACTGGTGGAACGACGAATTAGAAGATTTACGTACCCAAGTCTTGAAGGCTAGGAGATTCATGCAGCGTAAAAACAAAAAGAAGCTTCCTGCTGAAACTGAAAAAGAAGAATTTTTAATATTAAAGAAAAAATTTAAAAATAAAATTATAGAACAAAAACAAAAATCGTGGAAACAATTTTTAGATTTATTAGCGACAGATATTTGGGGCAAGCCCTTCCAGGTAATCCGAAATAAACTTAAAAGTAAAACCCCACCACCGGTTTTAAAATCAACAGAAGCACTGGAAGTTCTCTCTGAACTGTTTCCACGAGATTTAGAAGAAATAAATTATGATGTACCTATAAAATTAAATTCGAACAATAGTTTACTAACAAATCCAACGGAAATAGAACAAATAGCTAAAGAAATAAACATTAAAAAAGCAACGGGCTTAGATAAAGTACCACCATGCATAATTAAAATGATAATGTTAAAAGATAAAGATAGATTTTCAAAAATAATAAATAGTTGTATAGATATAAATTACATTCCATCTCGATGGAAAAAGACGCGTGTAATATTGTTACAAAAAAACAAAGATGATAATATAATTCCTTCAAATTATCGGCCAATATGTATTGGTGATGGTTTAAATAAGGTATTTGAAAAAATTGTAGAACGTAGAATTAAGGATTGTTTAGGTGATGTTCCATTCCATGCAAATCAATACGGTTTCCGTAAAGGTGTCAGTACAGTAGATGCTATGCTAAAAATTCAAAATTACTTTAAAGAAAATGAAAAACAAAATAAATATGGTATTATAATAAGCCTAGACGTTAAAAACGCATTTAATAATGTAAAATGGAACAATATTTTTGAACTGCTAAAACAAAGAAACTTTCCAAAAGAATTACAGTTAATATTACAAAATTACTTTTATAATAGAAATATAATATATACAGCTGCAGATAAAAAAGTTACATTACAGGTACAAAAGGGAGTACCACAAGGATCTGTACTGTCACCTACAATATGGAACATTCTTTACGATCAAATGTTAAGTATGAATTTTCCTGAAGGAATTAATGTAGTAGCTTACGCTGACGACATTATAATATACGCGTGTGATCTCAACTTATATAACCTAAAAAAGAATATTGAAAAAACAATTAATGAAAACATATCACCGTGGCTCGAAGAAAAAGGTTTATCTATGGCGCCCCAAAAAACTAAATTTATATTTATAAATAAAAAACATATTCCAGAAAATTTTAAAATTAATATACAAGGAACTATGATCGAAGCAAGTCCACATATAAAATACCTCGGAGTTTATTTAACCAAAAATAATAATTTTTCATATCACGTAGATACTCTCGAAGAACGTGCGAGTAAAGTTGTTGGTCAACTATCCAGAATAATGGCTAATTTAGGCGGAGCAACAGAGGGCGGCAGAAGGCTTTATTATAATATAATAGAAGCGATAGTGTGCTATGCCAGCCCTATATGGGCAGAAAAGGCATTACAATATAAAAGAAACTGTAAAAAAATAGCTAGAATTCAAAGGTTAGGCTTAAATAGGGTCGCAAGAGCCTATAAATCTGTCGGAAGATACGCATTATGTGCCATCACTGGCTACTTACCACTTGAATATACTCTTTTAGACCGTAAACCATTATATGAAGCTTCAAAGAAATATAGCATTATTCCTGAGGATGATGATGACAGAAGACAGTGGAAAGCTGATCACCTAAAAAGCATAAAAGAAAACTTAATTAATAATTCTTGGTTAAAATGGCACTCTTTATGGCACCGTCAAACAACTGGTGACTGGACAAAAAGATTAATTCCTGATCCAAGGATTTGGAAAAATCGGAAATTTGGCTTTTTAAATTATAGACTAACCCAAGTTCTTACCGGACATGGAGTATTCAAAGCATACTTATTTAGAATACAAAGAGCATCAAACGATAAATGTTGGTGGTGTCCAGATATTAAGGATGATGTGGAGCACACTGTTTTTACCTGTGAAAGATGGGAAGAAAAAAGATTAAAACTCGAATTTGAATTAAATAATAGTAGATTTACAGTGGATTCCTTTACTGAATTAATGCTACATTCGCCCGAATATTGGAAAAAAATAAATGAGTTTATAAATTATATAATATTAGAAAAAGAAGATTTCGAAAGAAATTTGGAAAAGGAAAATAAAGATAAATAAAGAAATTCATAAAAATGGAAGAAAGAAAGTTAATTATGGTTTTGTTCTATAATATTCACTTTTATTCAATAATCATCTATTATAAAATATTATATTATTAATCTAATTATTATACTATTAATCTAACTACATAAATAATAATGTATATTTACCTATTTTTTCGTTAAAATCCTTAGTAGATCCGGAACTAGTGGTTTGACCTGAAAAGAAAAAATTATTAAATTAAAATTAAAGAAATTCAGTTAAACTTACCTGGCATCCTGCTGGGGATTGGACTGGATCGGAAAACAGAAGCTGAAAAGAAAAAAATTAACTGTTAAAAAATTTTAGTTTATCTGAAAGAAATTAATTATTAAGTTAAAGAACCTGAAAGAAGACTATGTTAATTTACCTGAAAAGAAGAGATTTTTAAGTTATATGAATCAATCAATATATTGGAAAGATGATTTAAAAGAAAAAAATTATAAGTTATTATTATTTTTTATTGTCTAATAAAGAAATGTTTATCTTAGTACATAAATATAATATCTAAAATAATATATATATATTCATGGAAATATCAAATAAATCTCTTATTAAATATGACAAGAACATGTTTGAGGATATACCGGAAAATGTCTGACAGGTGAATGGATGAACGGGCCCCTGTCAGCATTCCGGTAGATAAATGGGAGGAAGAAAAATCCTTAGGGAGAGGAAAAAAAAAAAAAAAAAAAAAAAAGGTCAAGGTCAAGGTCAAGGTCAAGGTCAAGGTCAAGGTCAAGGTCAAGGTCAAGGTCAAGGTCAAGGTCAAGGTCAAGGTCAAAGGTTAAAGGTCAAGGTCAAAGGTCAAAGGTCAAGGTCAAGGTCAAGGTAAAGGTCAAGGTCAAAGGTCAAAGCTCAAAGGTCAAAGGTCAAAGGTCAAGGTCAAGGTCAAGGTCAAGGTCAAGGTCAAGGTCAAGGTCAAGGTCAAAGGTCAAGGTCAACGTCAAGGTCAAGGTCAAGGTCAAGGTCAAGGTCAAGGTCAAGGTCAAGGTCAAGGTCAAGGTCAAGGTCTAAGGTCAAAGGTCAAAGGTCAAAGGTCAAAGGTCAAAGGTCAAAGGTCAAAGGTCAAGGTCAAAGGTCAAGGTGAAGGTCAAGGTCAAAGGTCAAGGTCAAGGTCAAGGTCAAGGTCAAAGGTCAAGGTCAAGGTGAAGGTCAAGGTCAAAGGTCAAGGTCAAAGGTCAAGGTCAAAGGTCAAGGTCAAGGTCAAGGTCAAGGTCAAGGTCAAAGGTCAAGGTCAAAGGTCAAGGTCAAAGGTCAAGGTCAAGGTCAAGGTCAAGGTCAAGGTCAAGGTCAAGGTCAAGGTCAAGGTCAAAGGTCAAGGTCAAAGGTCAAGGTCAAGGTCAAGGTCAAGGTCAAGGTCAAGGTCAAGGTCAAGGTCAAAGGTCAAAGGTCAATGGTCAAGGTCAAGGTCAAAGGTCAAAGGTCAAAGGTCAAGGTCAAGGTCAAAGGTCAAGGTCAAGGTCAAGGTCAAGGTCAAAGGTCAAGGTCAAAGGTCAAGGTCAAGGTCAAAGGTCAAGGTCAAGGTCAAGTTCAAAGGTCAAAGGTCAAGGCCAAGGTCAAAGTCAAGGTCAAGGTCAAGGTCAAGATCAAGTTCAAAGGTCAAAGGTCAAAGGTCAAGGTCAAGGTAAAGGTCAAAGGTCAAAGGTCAAGGTCAAGGTCAAGGTCAAGGTCAAGGTCAAGGTCAAGGTCAAGGTCAAGGTCAAGGTCAAGGTCAAAGGTTAAAGGTCAAGGTCAAAGGTCAAAGGTCAAGGTCAAGGTCAAGGTAAAGGTCAAGGTCAAAGGTCAAAGCTCAAAGGTCAAGGTCAAAGGTCAAGGTCAAGGTCAAGGTCAAGGTCAAGGTCAAGGTCAAGGTCAAGGTCAAGGTCAAGGTCAAGGTCAAGGTCAAGGTCAAGGTCAAAGGTTAAAGGTCAAGGTCAAGGTCAAGGTCAAGGTCAAGGTCAAAGGTCAAGGTCAAGGTCAAGGTCAAGGTCAAAGGTCAAGGTCAACGTCAAGGTCAAGGTCAAGGTCAAGGTCAAGGTCAAGGTCAAGGTCAAGGTCAAGGTCAAGGTCTAAGGTCAAAGGTCAAAGGTCAAAGGTCAAGGTCAAAGGTCAAGGTCAAAGGTCAAGGTGAAGGTCAAGGTCAAAGGTCAAGGTCAAGGTCAAGGTCAAGGTCAAAGGTCAAGGTCAAGGTGAACGTCAAGGTCAAAGGTCAAGGTCAAAGGTCAAGGTCAAAGGTCAAGGTCAAGGTCAAGGTCAAGGTCAAGGTCAAGGTCAAAGGTCAAGGTCAAAGGTCAAGGTCAAAGGTCAAGGTCAAGGTCAAGGTCAAGGTCAAGGTCAAGGTCAAGGTCAAGGTCAAAGGTCAAGGTCAAAGGTCAAGGTCAAGGTCAAGGTCAAGGTCAAGGTCAAGGTCAAGGTCAAAGGTCAAAGGTCAATGGTCAAGGTCAAGGTCAAAGGTCAAGGTCAAGGTCAAAGGTCAAGGTCAAGGTCAAGGTCAAGGTCAAAGGTCAAGGTCAAGGTCAAGGTCAAGGTCAAGGTCAAGGTCAAGGTCAAAGGTCAAAGGTCAAGGTCAAAGGTCAAAGGTCAAAGGTGAAGGTCAAGGTCAAGGTCAAGATCAAGTTCAAAGGTCAAAGGTCAAAGGTCAAGGTCAAGGTAAAGGTCAAAGGTCAAAGGTCAAAGGTCAAAGGTCAAAGGTCAAAGGTCAAAGGTCAAAGGTCAAGGTCAAGGTAAAGGTCAAGGTCAAAGGTCAAAGGTCAAGGTCAAGGTCAAAGGTCAAGGTCAAGGTCAAGGTCAAGGTCAAGGTCAAAGGTCAAAGGTCAAGGTCAAAGGTCAAAGGTCAAAGGTGAAGGTCAAGGTCAAGGTCAAGGTCAAGGTCAAGGTCTAAGGTCAAGGTCAAGGTCAAGGTCAAGGTCAAGGTCAAAGGTCAAAGGTCAAAGGTCAAAGGTCAAGGTCAAAGGTTAAAGGTCAAAGGTCAAGGTCAAGGTCAAGGTCAAAGGTCAAGGTCAAGGTCAAGTTCAAGGTCAAAGGTCAAGGTCAAAGGTCAAGGTCAAAGGTCAAGGTCAAGGTCAAGGTCAAGGTCAAGGTCAAGGTCAAGGTCAAGGTCAAGGTCAAGGTCAAGGGTCAAGGTCAAGGTCAAGGTCAAGGTCAAGGTCAAGGTCAAGGTCAAGGTCAAGGTCAAGGTCAAGGTCAAGGTCAAGGGTCAAGGTCAAAGGTCAAAGGTCAAAGGTCAAGGTCAAGGTCAATTTCAAGGTCAAGGTCAAGGTCAAGGTCAAGGTCAAAGGTCAAAGGTCAAAGGTCAAAGGTCAAGGTCATGGTCAAGGTCAAAGGTCAAGGTCAAGGTGAAAGTCAAGGTCAAAGGTCAAAGGTCAAGGTCAAGGTCAAAGGTCAAAGGTCAAGGTCAAAGGTCAAGGTCAAAGGTCAAGGTCAAGGTCAAGGTCAAGGTCAGGGTCAAGGTCAAAGGTCAAGGTCAAAGGTCAAGGTCAAAGGTCAATTTCAAGGTCAAGGTCAAGGTCAAGGTCAAGGTCAAGGTCAAGGTCAAGGTCAAGGTCAAGGTCAAGGTCAAGGTCAAGGTCAAGGTCAAAGGTCAAAGGTCAATGGTCAAGTTCAAGGTCAAAGGTCAAAGGTCAAGGTCAAGGTCAAAGGTCAAGGTCAAGGTCAAGGTCAAGGTCAAAGGTCAAGGTCAAAGGTCAAGGTCAAGGTCAAAGGTCAAGGTCAAGGTCAAGTTCAAAGGTCAAAGGTCAAGGTCAAGGTCAAGGTCAAGGTCAAGGTCAAGGTCAAGGTCAAGGTCAAGGTCAAGGTCAAGGTCAAGTTCAAAGGTCAAAGGTCAAGGTCAAGGTAAAGGTCAAAGGTCAAAGGTCAAAGGTCAAAGGTCAAAGGTCAAAGGTCAAAGGTCAAGGTCAAAGGTCAAGGTCAAGGTCAAGGTCAAGGTCAAGGTCAAGGTCAAAGGTCAAAGGTCAAAGGTCAAAGGTCAAGGTCAGGGTCAAGGTCAAGGTCAAAGGTCAAGGTCAAAGGTCAAGGTCAAGGTCAAGGTCAAGGTCAAAGGTCAAGGTCAAAGGTCAAGGTCAAAGGTCAAGGTCAAGGTCAAGGTCAAGGTCATGGTCAAGGTCAAGATCAAGGTCAAAGGTCAAAGGTCAAACGTCAAGGTCAAGGTCAAGGTCAAGGTCAAAGGTCAAGTTCAAGGTCAAAGGTCAAGGTCAAGGTCAAGGTCAAGGTCAAGGTCAAGGTCAAGGTCAAGGTCAAGGTCAAGGTCAAGGTCAAGGTCAAGGTCAAGGTCAAGGTCAAGGTCAAGGTCAAAGGTCAAGGTCAAGGTCAAGGTCAAGGTCAAGGTCAAGGTCATGGTCATGGTCAAGGTCAAGGTCAAGGTCAAAGGTCAAGGTCAAGGTCAATGTCAAGGTCAAAGGTCAAGGTCAAAGGTCAAGGTCAAGGTCAAGGTCAAAGGTCAAGGTCAAGGTCAAGGTCAAGGTCAAGGTCAAGGTCAAGGTCAAGGTCAAAGGTCAAGGTCAAGGTCAAAGGTCAAAGGTCAAAGGTCAAGGTCAAGGTCAAGGTCAAGGTCAAGGTCAAGGTCAAAGGTAAACGTCAAGGTTGAGGTCATGGTCAAGGTCAAGGTCAAGGTCAAGGTCAAAGGTCAAAGGTCAAACTTTAAGGTCAAGGTCAAAGGTCAAGTTCAAGGTCAAAGGTCAAAGGTCAAGGTCAAGGTCAAGGTCAAGGTCAAGGTCAAAGGTCAAAGGTCAAACGTCAAGGTCAAGGTCAAAGGTCAAGTTCAAGGTCAAAGGTCAAGGTCAAGGTCAAGGTCAAGGTCAAGGTCAAGGTCAAGGTCAAGGTCAAGGTCAAGGTCAAAGGTCAAGGTCAAAGGTCAAGGTCAAGGTCAAGGTCAAGGTCATGGTCAAGGTCAAGGTCAAAGGTCAAAGGTCAAAGGTCAAAGGTCAAGGTCAAAGGTCAAGGTCAAGGTCAAAGGTCAAGGTCAAGGCCAAGGTCAAGGTCAAGGTCAAGGTCAAGGTCAAGGTCAAAGGTCAAGGTCAAGGCCAAGGTCAAGGTCAAAGGTCAAGGTCAAGGTCAAGGTCAAGGTCAAAGGTCAAGGTCAAGGTCAAGGTCAAGGTCAAGGTCAAGGTCAAGGTCAAGGTCAAGTTGTAGGTCAAGGTCAAAGGTCAAAGGTCAAAGGTCAAAGGTCAAAGGTCAAAGGTCAAGGTCAAGGTCAAAGGTCAAGGTCAAGGTCAAGGTCAAGGTCAAAGGTCAAGGTCAAGGTCAAAGGTCAAGGTCAAGGTCATGGTCAAGGTCAAAGGTCAAAGGTCAAGGTCAAGGTCAAGGTCAAAGGTCAAGGTCAAAGGTCAAGGTCAAGGTCAACGTCAAGGTCAAGGTCAAGGTCAAGGTCAAGGTCAAGGTCAAGGTCAAGGTCAAGGTCAAGGTCAAGGTCAAGTCAAGGTCAAGGTCAAGGTCAAGGTCAAGGTCAAGGTCAAGGTCAAGGTCAAGGTCAAGGTCAAGGTCAAGGTCAAGGTCAAGGTCAAGGTCAAGGTCAAGGTCAAGGTCAAGGTCAAGGTCAAGGTCAAGGTCAAGGTCAAGGTCAAGGTCAAGGTCAAGGTCAAAGGTCAAAGGTCAATGGTCAAGTTCAAGGTCAAAGGTCAAAGGTCAAGGTCAAGGTCAAAGGTCAAGGTCAAGGTCAAGGTCAAGGTCAAAGGTCAAGGTCAAAGGTCAAGGTCAAGGTCAAAGGTCAAGGTCAAGGTCAAGTTCAAAGGTCAAAGGTCAAGGTCAAGGTCAAGGTCAAGGTCAAGGTCAAGGTCAAGGTCAAGTTCAAAGGTCAAAGGTCAAGGTCAAGGTAAAGGTCAAAGGTCAAAGGTCAAAGGTCAAAGGTCAAAGGTCAAAGGTCAAAGGTCAAAGGTCAAAGGTCAAAGGTCAAAGGTCAAAGGTCAAGGTCAAGGTAAAGGTCAAGGTCAAAGGTCAAAGGTCAAGGTCAAGGTCAAAGGTCAAGGTCAAGGTCAAGGTCAAGGTCAAGGTCAAAGGTCAAAGGTCAAAGGTCAAGGTCAGGGTCAAGGTCAAGGTCAAGGTCAAAGGTCAAGGTCAAAGGTCAAGGTCAAGGTCAAGGTCAAGGTCAAAGGTCAAGGTCAAAGGTCAAGGTCAAAGGTCAAGGTCAAGGTCAAGGTCAAGGTCAAGGTCTAAGGTCAAGGTCAAGGTCAAGGTCAAGGTCAAGGTCAAAGGTCAAAGGTCAAAGGTCAAGGTCAAAGGTCATAGGTCAAAGGTCAAGGTCAAGGTAAAGGTCAAGGTCAAAGGTCAAAGCTCAAAGGTCAAGGTCAAAGGTCAAGGTCAAGGTCAAAGGTCAAGGTCAAGGTCAAAGGTCAAGGTGAAGGTCAAGGTCAAAGGTCAAAGGTCAAAGGTCAAGGTCAAGGTCAAGGTCAAGGTCAAGGTCAAGGTCAAGGTCAAGGTCAAAGGTCAAGGTCAACGTCAAGGTCAAGGTCAAGGTCAAGGTCAAGGTCAAGGTCAAGGTCAAGGTCTAAGGTCAAAGGTCAAAGGTCAAGGTCAAAGGTCAAGGTCAAAGGTCAAGGTCAAGGTGAAGGTCAAGGTCAAAGGTCAAGGTCAAGGTCAAGGTCAAAGGTCAAAGGTCAAGGTCAAGGTCAAAGGTCAAAGGTCAAGGTCAAAGGTCAAGGTCAAAGGTCAAGGTCAAGGTCAAGGTCAAGGTCAAGGTCAAGGTCAAGGTCAAGGTCAAGGTCAAGGTCAAGGTCAAGGTCAAGGTCAAGGTCAAGGTCAAGGTCAAGGTCAAGGTCAAGGTCAAGGTCAAGGTCAAGGTCAAGGTCAAGGTCAAGGTCAAGGTCAAGGTCAAGGTCAAAGGTCAAAGGTCAATGGTCAAGGTCAAGGTCAAAGGTCAAAGGTCAAGGTCAAGGTCAAAGGTCAAGGTCAAGGTCAAGGTCAAAGGTCAAGGTCAAGGTCAAGGTCAAGGTCAAAGGTCAAGGTCAAGGTCAAGTTCAAAGGTCAAAGGTCAAGGTCAAGGTCAAGGTCAAGGTCAAGGTCAAGGTCAAGTTCAAAGGTCAAAGGTCAAGGTCAAGGTAAAGGTCAAAGGTCAAAGGTCAAAGGTCAAAGGTCAAAGGTCAAGGTCAAGGTAAAGGTCAAGGTCAAAGGTCAAAGGTCAAGGTCAAGGTCAAAGGTCAAGGTCAAGGTCAAGGTCAAGGTCAAGGTCAAGGTCAAGGTCAAGGTCAAGGTCAAGGTCAAGGTCAAAGGTCAAAGGTCAAAGGTGAAGGTCAAGGTCAAGGTCAAGGTCAAAGGTCAAAGGTCAAAGGTCAAAGGTCAAAGGTCAAAGGTCAAAGGTCAAAGGTCAAAGGTCAAGGTCAAGGTAAAGGTAAAGGTCAAGGTCAAAGGTCAAAGGTCAAGGTCAAGGTCAAGGTCAAAGGTCAAGGTCAAGGTCAAGGTCAAGGTCAAGGTCAAGGTCAAGGTCAAGGTCAAAGGTCAAAGGTCAAAGGTCAAGGTCAGGGTCAAGGTCAAGGTCAAAGGTCAAGGTCAAAGGTCAAGGTCAAGGTCAAGGTCAAGGTCAAAGGTCAAGGTCAAAGGTCAAGGTCAAAGGTCAAGGTCAAGGTCAAGGTCAAGGTCTAAGGTCAAGGTCAAGGTCAAGGTCAAGGTCAAGGTCAAAGGTCAAAGGTCAAGGTCAAAGGTCATAGGTCAAAGGTCAAGGTCAAGGTAAAGGTCAAGGTCAAAGGTCAAAGCTCAAAGGTCAAGGTCAAAGGTCAAGGTCAAGGTCAAAGGTCAAGGTCAAGGTCAAAGGTCAAGGTGAAGGTCAAGGTCAAAGGTCAAAGGTCAAAGGTCAAGGTCAAGGTCAAGGTCAAGGTCAAGGTCAAGGTCAAGGTCAAGGTCAAAGGTCAAGGTCAACGTCAAGGTCAAGGTCAAGGTCAAGGTCAAGGTCAAGGTCAAGGTCAAGGTCAAGGTCAAGGTCTAAGGTCAAAGGTCAAAGGTCAAAGGTCAAGGTCAAAGGTCAAGGTCAAAGGTCAAGGTCAAGGTGAAGGTCAAGGTCAAAGGTCAAGGTCAAGGTCAAGGTCAAAGGTCAAAGGTCAAGGTCAAGGTCAAAGGTCAAAGGTCAAGGTCAAAGGTCAAGGTCAAAGGTCAAGGTCAAGGTCAAGGTCAAAGTCAAGGTCAAGGTCAAGGTCAAGGTCAAGGTCAAGGTCAAGGTCAAGGTCAAGGTCAAGGTCAAGGTCAAGGTCAAGGTCAAGGTCAAGGTCTAAGGTCAAAGGTCAAAGGTCAAAGGTCAAGGTCAAAGGTCAAGGTCAAAGGTCAAGGTGAAGGTCAAGGTCAAAGGTCAAGGTCAAGGTCAAGGTCAAGGTCAAAGGTCAAGGTCAAGGTGAACGTCAAGGTCAAAGGTCAAGGTCAAAGGTCAAGGTCAAAGGTCAAGGTCAAGGTCAAGGTCAAGGTCAAGGTCAAAGGTCAAGGTCAAAGGTCAAGGTCAAAGGTCAAGGTCAAGGTCAAGGTCAAGGTCAAGGTCAAGGTCAAGGTCAAGGTCAAAGGTCAAGGTCAAAGGTCAAGGTCAAGGTCAAGGTCAAGGTCAAGGTCAAGGTCAAGGTCAAGGTCAAAGGTCAAAGGTCAATGGTCAAGGTCAAGGTCAAAGGTCAAGGTCAAGGTCAAAGGTCAAGGTCAAGGTCAAGGTCAAGGTCAAAGGTCAAGGTCAAAGGTCAAGGTCAAGGTCAAGGTCAAGGTCAAGGTCAAAGGTCAAAGGTCAAGGTCAAAGGTCAAAGGTCAAAGGTGAAGGTCAAGGTCAAGGTCAAGATCAAGTTCAAAGGTCAAAGGTCAAAGGTCAAGGTCAAGGTAAAGGTCAAAGGTCAAAGGTCAAAGGTCAAAGGTCAAAGGTCAAAGGTCAAAGGTCAAAGGTCAAAGGTCAAGGTCAAGGTAAAGGTCAAGGTCAAAGGTCAAAGGTCAAGGTCAAGGTCAAAGGTCAAGGTCAAGGTCAAGGTCAAGGTCAAGGTCAAAGGTCAAAGGTCAAGGTCAAAGGTCAAAGGTCAAAGGTGAAGGTCAAGGTCAAGGTCAAGGTCAAGGTCAAGGTCTAAGGTCAAGGTCAAGGTCAAGGTCAAGGTCAAGGTCAAAGGTCAAAGGTCAAAGGTCAAAGGTCAAGGTCAAAGGTTAAAGGTCAAAGGTCAAGGTCAAGGTCAAGGTCAAAGGTCAAGGTCAAGGTCAAGTTCAAGGTCAAAGGTCAAGGTCAAAGGTCAAGGTCAAAGGTCAAGGTCAAGGTCAAGGTCAAGGTCAAGGTCAAGGTCAAGGTCAAGGTCAAGGTCAAGGTCAAGGTCAAGGTCAAGGTCAAGGTCAAGGGTCAAGGTCAAGGTCAAGGTCAAGGTCAAGGTCAAGGTCAAGGTCAAGGTCAAGGGTCAAGGTCAAAGGTCAAAGGTCAAAGGTCAAGGTCAAGGTCAATTTCAAGGTCAAGGTCAAGGTCAAGGTCAAGGTCAAAGGTCAAAGGTCAAAGGTCAAAGGTCAAGGTCATGGTCAAGGTCAAAGGTCAAGGTCAAGGTGAAAGTCAAGGTCAAAGGTCAAAGGTCAAGGTCAAGGTCAAAGGTCAAAGGTCAAGGTCAAAGGTCAAGGTCAAAGGTCAAGGTCAAGGTCAAGGTCAAGGTCAGGGTCAAGGTCAAAGGTCAAGGTCAAAGGTCAAGGTCAAAGGTCAATTTCAAGGTCAAGGTCAAGGTCAAGGTCAAGGTCAAGGTCAAGGTCAAGGTCAAGGTCAAGGTCAAGGTCAAGGTCAAGGTCAAGGTCAAAGGTCAAAGGTCAATGGTCAAGTTCAAGGTCAAAGGTCAAAGGTCAAGGTCAAGGTCAAAGGTCAAGGTCAAGGTCAAGGTCAAGGTCAAAGGTCAAGGTCAAAGGTCAAGGTCAAGGTCAAAGGTCAAGGTCAAGGTCAAGTTCAAAGGTCAAAGGTCAAGGTCAAGGTCAAGGTCAAGGTCAAGGTCAAGGTCAAGGTCAAGGTCAAGGTCAAGGTCAAGTTCAAAGGTCAAAGGTCAAGGTCAAGGTAAAGGTCAAAGGTCAAAGGTCAAAGGTCAAAGGTCAAAGGTCAAAGGTCAAAGGTCAAAGGTCAAAGGTCAAAGGTCAAAGGTCAAAGGTCAAGGTCAAGGTAAAGGTCAAGGTCAAAGGTCAAAGGTCAAGGTCAAGGTCAAAGGTCAAGGTCAAGGTCAAGGTCAAGGTCAAGGTCAAGGTCAAAGGTCAAAGGTCAAAGGTCAAAGGTCAAGGTCAGGGTCAAGGTCAAGGTCAAAGGTCAAGGTCAAAGGTCAAGGTCAAGGTCAAGGTCAAGGTCAAAGGTCAAGGTCAAAGGTCAAGGTCAAAGGTCAAGGTCAAGGTCAAGGTCAAGGTCATGGTCAAGGTCAAGATCAAGGTCAAAGGTCAAAGGTCAAACGTCAAGGTCAAGGTCAAGGTCAAGGTCAAAGGTCAAGTTCAAGGTCAAAGGTCAAGGTCAAGGTCAAGGTCAAGGTCAAGGTCAAGGTCAAGGTCAAGGTCAAGGTCAAGGTCAAGGTCAAGGTCAAGGTCAAGGTCAAGGTCAAGGTCAAGGTCAAAGGTCAAGGTCAAGGTCAAGGTCAAGGTCAAGGTCAAGGTCAAGGTCATGGTCATGGTCAAGGTCAAGGTCAAGGTCAAAGGTCAAGGTCAAGGTCAATGTCAAGGTCAAAGGTCAAGGTCAAAGGTCAAGGTCAAGGTCAAGGTCAAAGGTCAAGGTCAAGGTCAAGGTCAAGGTCAAGGTCAAGGTCAAGGTCAAGGTCAAGGTCAAAGGTCAAGGTCAAGGTCAAAGGTCAAAGGTCAAAGGTCAAGGTCAAGGTCAAGGTCAAGGTCAAGGTCAAGGTCAAAGGTAAACGTCAAGGTTGAGGTCATGGTCAAGGTCAAGGTCAAGGTCAAGGTCAAAGGTCAAAGGTCAAACTTTAAGGTCAAGGTCAAAGGTCAAGTTCAAGGTCAAAGGTCAAAGGTCAAGGTCAAGGTCAAGGTCAAGGTCAAGGTCAAAGGTCAAAGGTCAAACGTCAAGGTCAAGGTCAAAGGTCAAGTTCAAGGTCAAAGGTCAAGGTCAAGGTCAAGGTCAAGGTCAAGGTCAAGGTCAAGGTCAAGGTCAAGGTCAAGGTCAAAGGTCAAGGTCAAAGGTCAAGGTCAAGGTCAAGGTCAAGGTCATGGTCAAGGTCAAGGTCAAAGGTCAAAGGTCAAAGGTCAAAGGTCAAGGTCAAAGGTCAAGGTCAAGGTCAAAGGTCAAGGTCAAGGCCAAGGTCAAGGTCAAGGTCAAGGTCAAGGTCAAGGTCAAGGTCAAAGGTCAAGGTCAAGGCCAAGGTCAAGGTCAAAGGTCAAGGTCAAGGTCAAGGTCAAGGTCAAAGGTCAAGGTCAAGGTCAAGGTCAAGGTCAAGGTCAAGGTCAAGGTCAAGGTCAAGTTGTAGGTCAAGGTCAAAGGTCAAAGGTCAAAGGTCAAAGGTCAAAGGTCAAAGGTCAAGGTCAAGGTCAAAGGTCAAGGTCAAGGTCAAGGTCAAGGTCAAAGGTCAAGGTCAAGGTCAAAGGTCAAGGTCAAGGTCATGGTCAAGGTCAAAGGTCAAAGGTCAAGGTCAAAGGTCAAGGTCAAAGGTCAAGGTCAAGGTCAACGTCAAGGTCAAGGTCAAGGTCAAGGTCAAGGTCAAGGTCAAGGTCAAGGTCAAGGTCAAGGTCAAGGTCAAGTCAAGGTCAAGGTCAAGGTCAAGGTCAAGGTCAAGGTCAAGGTCAAGGTCAAGGTCAAGGTCAAGGTCAAGGTCAAGGTCAAGGTCAAGGTCAAGGTCAAGGTCAAGGTCAAGGTCAAGGTCAAGGTCAAGGTCAAGGTCAAGGTCAAGGTCAAGGTCAAGGTCAAGGTCAAGGTCAAGGTCAAAGGTCAAAGGTCAATGGTCAAGTTCAAGGTCAAAGGTCAAAGGTCAAGGTCAAGGTCAAAGGTCAAGGTCAAGGTCAAGGTCAAGGTCAAAGGTCAAGGTCAAAGGTCAAGGTCAAGGTCAAAGGTCAAGGTCAAGGTCAAGTTCAAAGGTCAAAGGTCAAGGTCAAGGTCAAGGTCAAGGTCAAGGTCAAGGTCAAGGTCAAGTTCAAAGGTCAAAGGTCAAGGTCAAGGTAAAGGTCAAAGGTCAAAGGTCAAAGGTCAAAGGTCAAAGGTCAAAGGTCAAAGGTCAAAGGTCAAAGGTCAAAGGTCAAAGGTCAAAGGTCAAGGTCAAGGTAAAGGTCAAGGTCAAAGGTCAAAGGTCAAGGTCAAGGTCAAAGGTCAAGGTCAAGGTCAAGGTCAAGGTCAAGGTCAAAGGTCAAAGGTCAAAGGTCAAGGTCAGGGTCAAGGTCAAGGTCAAAGGTCAAGGTCAAAGGTCAAGGTCAAGGTCAAGGTCAAGGTCAAAGGTCAAGGTCAAAGGTCAAGGTCAAAGGTCAAGGTCAAGGTCAAGGTCAAGGTCAAGGTCTAAGGTCAAGGTCAAGGTCAAGGTCAAGGTCAAGGTCAAAGGTCAAAGGTCAAAGGTCAAGGTCAAAGGTCATAGGTCAAAGGTCAAGGTCAAGGTCAAGGTAAAGGTCAAGGTCAAAGGTCAAAGCTCAAAGGTCAAGGTCAAAGGTCAAGGTCAAGGTCAAAGGTCAAGGTCAAGGTCAAAGGTCAAGGTGAAGGTCAAGGTCAAAGGTCAAAGGTCAAAGGTCAAGGTCAAGGTCAAGGTCAAGGTCAAGGTCAAGGTCAAGGTCAAAGGTCAAGGTCAACGTCAAGGTCAAGGTCAAGGTCAAGGTCAAGGTCAAGGTCAAGGTCAAGGTCAAGGTCAAGGTCTAAGGTCAAAGGTCAAAGGTCAAGGTCAAAGGTCAAGGTCAAAGG
This sequence comes from Lasioglossum villosulum, assembly GCA_963971365.1. Lineage (NCBI taxonomy): Eukaryota > Metazoa > Arthropoda > Insecta > Hymenoptera > Halictidae > Lasioglossum > Lasioglossum villosulum. The sequence goes on along the minus strand of CAXARU010000015.1, from coordinate 1,397,915 downwards.
TCAAGGTCAAGGTGAAGGTCAAGGTCAAAGGTCAAGGTCAAGGTCAAGGTCAAAGGTCAAAGGTCAAGGTCAAGGTCAAAGGTCAAAGGTCAAGGTCAAAGGTCAAGGTCAAAGGTCAAGGTCAAGGTCAAGGTCAAGGTCAAGGTCAAGGTCAAGGTCAAGGTCAAGGTCAAGGTCAAGGTCAAGGTCAAGGTCAAGGTCAAGGTCAAGGTCAAGGTCAAGGTCAAGGTCAAGGTCAAGGTCAAGGTCAAGGTCAAGGTCAAGGTCAAGGTCAAGGTCAAAGGTCAAAGGTCAATGGTCAAGGTCAAGGTCAAAGGTCAAAGGTCAAGGTCAAGGTCAAAGGTCAAGGTCAAGGTCAAGGTCAAAGGTCAAGGTCAAGGTCAAGGTCAAGGTCAAAGGTCAAGGTCAAGGTCAAGTTCAAAGGTCAAAGGTCAAGGTCAAGGTCAAGGTCAAGGTCAAGGTCAAGGTCAAGTTCAAAGGTCAAAGGTCAAGGTCAAGGTAAAGGTCAAAGGTCAAAGGTCAAAGGTCAAAGGTCAAAGGTCAAGGTCAAGGTAAAGGTCAAGGTCAAAGGTCAAAGGTCAAGGTCAAGGTCAAAGGTCAAGGTCAAGGTCAAGGTCAAGGTCAAGGTCAAGGTCAAGGTCAAGGTCAAGGTCAAGGTCAAGGTCAAGGTCAAAGGTCAAAGGTCAAAGGTCAAAGGTGAAGGTCAAGGTCAAGGTCAAGGTCAAAGGTCAAAGGTCAAAGGTCAAAGGTCAAAGGTCAAAGGTCAAAGGTCAAAGGTCAAAGGTCAAAGGTCAAAGGTCAAGGTCAAGGTAAAGGTAAAGGTCAAGGTCAAAGGTCAAAGGTCAAGGTCAAGGTCAAGGTCAAAGGTCAAGGTCAAGGTCAAGGTCAAGGTCAAGGTCAAGGTCAAAGGTCAAAGGTCAAAGGTCAAGGTCAGGGTCAAGGTCAAGGTCAAAGGTCAAGGTCAAAGGTCAAGGTCAAGGTCAAGGTCAAGGTCAAAGGTCAAGGTCAAAGGTCAAGGTCAAAGGTCAAGGTCAAGGTCAAGGTCAAGGTCTAAGGTCAAGGTCAAGGTCAAGGTCAAGGTCAAGGTCAAAGGTCAAAGGTCAAGGTCAAAGGTCATAGGTCAAAGGTCAAGGTCAAGGTAAAGGTCAAGGTCAAAGGTCAAAGCTCAAAGGTCAAGGTCAAAGGTCAAGGTCAAGGTCAAAGGTCAAGGTCAAGGTCAAAGGTCAAGGTGAAGGTCAAGGTCAAAGGTCAAAGGTCAAAGGTCAAGGTCAAGGTCAAGGTCAAGGTCAAGGTCAAGGTCAAGGTCAAGGTCAAAGGTCAAGGTCAACGTCAAGGTCAAGGTCAAGGTCAAGGTCAAGGTCAAGGTCAAGGTCAAGGTCAAGGTCAAGGTCTAAGGTCAAAGGTCAAAGGTCAAAGGTCAAGGTCAAAGGTCAAGGTCAAAGGTCAAGGTCAAGGTGAAGGTCAAGGTCAAAGGTCAAGGTCAAGGTCAAGGTCAAAGGTCAAAGGTCAAGGTCAAGGTCAAAGGTCAAAGGTCAAGGTCAAAGGTCAAGGTCAAATGTCAAGGTCAAGGTCAAGGTCAAGGTCAAGGTCAAGGTCAAGGTCAAGGTCAAGGTCAAGGTCAAGGTCAAGGTCAAGGTCAAGGTCAAGGTCAAGGTCAAGGTCAAGGTCAAGGTCAAGGTCAAGGTCAAGGTCAAGGTCAAGGTCAAGGTCAAGGTCAAGGTCAAGGTCAAGGTCAAAGGTCAAAGGTCAATGGTCAAGGTCAAGGTCAAAGGTCAAAGGTCAAGGTCAAGGTCAAAGGTCAAGGTCAAGGTCAAGGTCAAAGGTCAAGGTCAAGGTCAAGGTCAAGGTCAAAGGTCAAGGTCAAGGTCAAGTTCAAAGGTCAAAGGTCAAGGTCAAGGTCAAGGTCAAGGTCAAGGTCAAGGTCAAGGTCAAGGTCAAGGTCAAGTTCAAAGGTCAAAGGTCAAGGTCAAGGTAAAGGTCAAAGGTCAAAGGTCAAAGGTCAAAGGTCAAAGGTCAAGGTCAAGGTAAAGGTCAAGGTCAAAGGTCAAAGGTCAAGGTCAAGGTCAAAGGTCAAGGTCAAGGTCAAGGTCAAGGTCAAGGTCAAGGTCAAGGTCAAGGTCAAGGTCAAGGTCAAAGGTCAAAGGTCAAAGGTGAAGGTCAAGGTCAAGGTCAAGGTCAAGGTCTAAGGTCAAGGTCAAGGTCAAGGTCAAGGTCAAAGGTCAAAGGTCAAAGGTCAAGGTCAAAGGTTAAAGGTCAAAGGTCAAGGTCAAGGTCAAGGTCAAAGGTCAAGGTCAAGGTCAAGGTCAAGGTCAAAGGTCAAGGTCAAGGTCAAAGGTCAAGGTCAAAGGTCAAAGGTCAAGGTCAAAGGTCAAGGTCAAGGTCAAGGTCAAAGGTCAAGGTCAAAGGTCAAGGTCAAGGTCAAAGGTCAAGGTCAAGGTCAAGGTCAAAGGTCAAAGGCCAAAGGTCAAAGGTCAAAGGTTAAAGGTCAAGGTCAAGGTCAAAGTTCAAGGTCAAGGTCAAGGACAAGGTCAAGGTCAAGGTCAAAGGTCAAGGTCAAGGTCAAAGGTCAAGGTCAATTTCAAGGTCAAGGTCAAGGTCAAGGTCAAGGTCAAGGTCAAAGGTCAAAGGTCAAAGGTCAAGGTCATGGTCAAGGTCAAAGGTCAAGGTCAAGGTCAAGGTCAAAGGTCAAAGGTCAAGGTCAAGGTCAAGGTCAAGGTCAAAGGTCAAAGGTCAAGGTCAAGGTGAAGGTCAAGGTCAAGGTCAAAGGTCAAAGGTCAAAGGTCAAGGTCAAAGGTCAAGGTCAAACGTCAAGGTCAAGGTCAAGGTCAAAGGTCAAGGTCAAGGTCAAAGGTCAAAGGTCAAAGGTCAAAGGTCAATGGTCAAGGTCAAGGTCAAGGTCTAGGTCAAAGGTCAAAGGTCAAGGTCAAGGTCAAGGTCATGGTCAAGGTCAAGGTCAAGGTCAAGGTCAAGGTCAAGGTCAAGGTCAAGGTCAAGGTCAAGGTCAAAGGTCAAAGGTCAAGGTCAAAGGTCAAAGTCAAAGGTCAAGGTCAAGGTCAAGGTCAAGGTCAAGGTCAAGGTCAAGGTCAAGGTCAAGGTCAAGGTCAAGGTCAAGGTCAAGGTCTAGGTCAAAGTCAAGTTCAAAGGTCAAAGGTCAAGGTCAAGGTCAAGGTCAAGGTCAAGGTCAAGGTAAAGGTCAAGGTCAAAGGTCAAAGGTCAAGGTCAAAGTCAAAGGTCAAGGTCAAGGTCAAGGTCAAGGTCAAGGTCAAGGTCAAGGTCAAGGTCAAGGTCAAGGTCAAGGTCAAGGTCAAGGTCAAGGTCAAGGTCAAGGTCAAGGTCAAGGTCAAGGTCAAGGTCAAGGTCAAGGTCAAGGTCAAGGTCAAGGTCAAGGTCAAAGGTCAAAGCTCAAAGGTCAGAGGTTAAAGGTCAAGGTCAAAGGTCAAAGGTCAAGGTCAAGGTAAAGGTCAAGGTCAAAGGTCAAAGCTCAAAGGTCAGAGGTTAAAGGTCAAGGTCAAAGGTCAAAGGTCAAGGTCAAGGTAAAGGTCAAGGTCAAAGCTCAAAGGTCAAGGTCAAAGGTCAAGGTCAAGGTCAAGGTCAAGGTCAAAGGTCAAAGTCAAAGGTCAAGGTCAAGGTCAAGGTCAAGGTCAAGGTCAAGGTCAAGGTCAAGGTCAAGGTCAAGGTCAAGGTCAAGGTCAAGGTCAAGGTCAAGGTCAAGGTCAAGGTCAAGGTCAAGGTCAAGGTCAAGGTCAAGGTCAAGGTCAAGGTCAAGGTCAAGGTCAAGGTCAAGGTCAAGGTCAAGGTCAAGGTCAAGGTCAAGGTCAAGGTCAAGGTCAAGGTCAAGGTCAAGGTCAAGGTCAAGGTCAAGGTCAAGGTCAAGGTCAAGGTCAAGGTCAAGGTCAAGGTCAAGGTCAAGGTCAAGGTCAAGGTCAAGGTCAAGGTCAAGGTCAAAGGTCAAAGGTCAAGGTCAAGGTCAAGGTCATGGTCAAAGGTCAAGGTCAAAGGTCAAGGTCAAGGTCAAGGTCAAGGTCAAGGTCAAGGTCAAGGTCAAGGTCAAGGTCAAGGTCAAAGGTCAAAGGTCAAGGTCAAGGTCAAGGTCATGGTCAAAGGTCAAGGTCAAAGGTCAAGGTCAAGGTCAAGGTCAAGGTCAAGGTCAAGGTCAAGGTCAAGGTCAAAGGTCAAGGTCAAAGGTCAAAGGTCAAGGTCAAAGGTCAAAGGTCAAAGGTCAAATGTCAAGGTCATGGTCAAGGTCATGGTCAAGGTCAAGGTGAAGGTCAAGGTCAAAGGTCAAGGTCAAGGTCAAGGTCAAGGTCAAGGTCAAGGTCAAAGGTCAAAGGTCAAAGGTCAAATGTCAAGGTCATGGTCAAGGTCATGGTCAAGGTCAAGGTGAAGGTCAAGGTCAAAGGTCAAGGTCAAGGTCAAGGTCAAAGGTCAAAGGTCAAGGTCAAGGTCAAAGGTCAAAGGTCAAAGGTCAAGGTCAAAGGTCAAGGTCAAAGGTCAAGGTCAAGGTCAAGGTCAAGGTCAAAGGTCAAAGGTCAAAGGTCAAAGGTCAAAGGTCAAGGTCAAGGTCAAGGTCAAGGTCTAAGGTCAAGGTCAAGGTCAAGGTCAAGGTCAAAGGTCAAAGGTCAAAGGTCAAGGTCAAAGGTCAAAGGTCAAAGGTCAAGGTCAAGGTCAAGGTCAAAGGTCAAGGTCAAGGTCAAGGTCAAGGTCAAGGTCAAGGTCAAGGTCAAAGGTCAAGGTCAAGGTCAAAGGTCAAGGTCAAAGGTCAAAGGTCAAGGTCAAAGGTCAAGGTCAAGGTCAAGGTCAAGGTCAAGGTCAAAGGTCAAGGTCAAAGGTCAAGGTCAAGGTCAAAGGTCAAGGTCAAGGTCAAGGTCATGGTCATGGTCAAGGTCAAAGGTCAAAGGTCAAAGGTCAAAGTCAAAGGTCAAGGTCATGGTCATGGTCAAGGTCAAGGTCAAGGTCAAGGTCAAGGTCAAGGTCAAGGTCAAGGTCAAGGTCAAGGTCAAGGTCAAGGTCAAGGTCTAGGTCAAAGTCAAGTTCAAAGGTCAAAGGTCAAGGTCAAGGTCAAGGTCAAGGTCAAGGTCAAGGTAAAGGTCAAGGTCAAAGGTCAAAGCTCAAAGGTCAAAGGTTAAAGGTCAAGGTCAAAGGTCAAAGGTCAAGGTCAAGGTCAAGGTCAAGGTCAAGGTCAAGGTCAAGGTCAAGGTCAATTTCAAGGTCAAGGTCAAGTTCAAAGGTCAAAGGTCAAGGTCAAGGTCAAGGTCAAAGGTCAAAGGTCAAAGGTCAAGGTCAAAGGTCAAGGTCAAGGTCAAGGTCAAGGTCAAGGTCAAAGGTCAAGGTCAAAGGTCAAAGGTCAAGGTCAAGGTCATTGTCAAGGTCAAGGTCAAGGTCAAGGTCAAAGGTCAAGGTCAAGGTCAAAGGTCAAGGTCAAGGTCAAGGTCAATTTCAAGGTCAAGGTCAAGGTCAAGGTCAAGGTCAAAGGTCAAAGGTCAAAGGTCAAATGTCAAGGTCATGGTCAAGGTCATGGTCAAGGTCATGGTCAAGGTCATGGTCAAGGTCAAGGTGAAGGTCAAGGTCAAAGGTCAAGGTCAAGGTCAAGGTCAAAGGTCAAAGGTCAAGGTCAAGGTCAAAGGTCAAAGGTCAAGGTCAAAGGTCAAGGTCAAAGGTCAAGGTCAAGGTCAAGGTCAAGGTCAAAGGTCAAGGTCAAAGGTCAAGGTCAAAGGTCAAGGTCAAGGTCAAGGTCAAGGTCAAGGTCAAGGTCAAGGTCAAGGTCAAGGTCAAGGTCAAGGTCAAGGTCAAGGTCAAGGTCAAGGTCAAGGTCAAGGTCAAGGTCAAAGGTCAAAGGTCAAGGTCAAAGGTCAAAGTCAAAGGTCAAGGTCAAGGTCAAGGTCAAGGTCAAGGTCAAGGTCAAGGTCAAGGTCAAGGTCAAGGTCAAGGTCAAGGTCTAGGTCAAAGTCAAGTTCAAAGGTCAAAGGTCAAGGTCAAGGTCAAGGTCAAGGTCAAGGTCAAGGTAAAGGTCAAGGTCAAAGGTCAAAGCTCAAAGGTCAAAGGTTAAAGGTCAAGGTCAAAGGTCAAAGGTCAAGGTCAAGGTAAAGGTCAAGGTCAAAGGTCAAAGGTCAAAGCTCAAAGGTCAAGGTCAAAGGTCAAGGTCAAGGTCAAGGTCAAGGTCAAGGTCAAAGGTCAAGGTCAAGGTCAAGGTCAAAGGTCAAAGGTCAAAGGTTAAAGGTTAAAGGTCAAGGTCAAGGTCAAGGTCAAAGGTCAAGGTCAAGGTCAAGGACAAGGTCAAGGTCAAAGTCAAAGGTCAAGGTCAAGGTCAAGGTCAAGGTCAAGGTCAAGGTCAAGGTCAAGGTCAAGGTCAAGGTCAAGGTCAAGGTCAAGGTCAAGGTCAAGGTCAAGGTCAAGGTCAAAGGTCAAAGCTCAAAGGTCAGAGGTTAAAGGTCAAGGTCAAAGGTCAAAGGTCAAGGTCAAGGTAAAGGTCAAGGTCAAAGGTCAAAGCTCAAAGGTCAGAGGTTAAAGGTCAAGGTCAAAGGTCAAAGGTCAAGTTCAAGGTAAAGGTCAAGGTCAAAGCTCAAAGGTCAAGGTCAAAGGTCAAGGTCAAGGTCAAGGTCAAAGGTCAAGGTCAAGGTCAAAGGTCAAGGTCAAAGGTCAAAGGTCAAAGGTTAAAGGTCAAGGTCAAAGGTCAAGGTCAAGGTCAAGGTCAAGGTCAAGGTCAAGGTCAAAGGTCAAGGTCAAGGTCAAGGTCAAGGTCAAGGTCAAGGTCAAGGTCAAGGTCAAAGGTCATGGTCAAGGTCAAAGGTCAAAGGTCAAAGTCAAAGGTCAATGTCAAGGTCAAGGTCAAGGTCAAGGTCAAGGTCAAGGTCAAGGTCAAGGTCAAGGTCAAGTTCAAAGGTCAAAGGTCAAGGTCACGGTCAAGGTCAAGGTCAAAGGTCAAGGTCAAAGGTCAAGGTCAAGGTCAAGGTCAAGGTCAAGGTCAAGGTCAAGGTCAAAGGTCAAGGTCAAAGGTCAAAGGTCAAGGTCAAGGTCATTGTCAAGGTCAAGGTCAAGGTCAAGGTCAAAGGTCAAGGTCAAGGTCAAAGGTCAAGGTCAAGGTCAATTTCAAGGTCAAGGTCAAGGTCAAGGTCAAGGTCAAGGTCAAAGGTCAAAGGTCAAAGGTCAAATGTCAAGGTCATGGTCAAGGTCATGGTCAAGGTCAAGGTGAAGGTCAAGGTCAAAGGTCAAGGTCAAGGTCAAGGTCAAAGGTCAAAGGTCAAGGTCAAGGTCAAAGGTCAAAGGTCAAGGTCAAAGGTCAAGGTCAAGGTCAAGGTCAAAGGTCAAGGTAAAAGGTCAAGGTCAAAGGTCAAGGTCAAGGTCAAGGTCAAGGTCAAGGTCAAGGTCAAGGTCAAGGTCAAGGTCAAGGTCAAGGTCAAGGTCAAGGTCAAGGTCAAGGTCAAAGGTCAAAGGTCAATGGTCAAGTTCAAGGTCAAAGGTCAAAGGTCAAGGTCAAGGTCAAAGGTCAAGGTCAAGGTCAAGGTCAAAGGTCAAGGTCAAAGGTCAAGGTCAAGGTCAAGGTCAAAGGTCAAGGTCAAGGTCAAGTTCAAAGGTCAAAGGTCAAGGTCAAGGTCAAGGTCAAGGTCAAGGTCAAGGTCAAAGGTCAAAGGTCAATGGTCAAGTTCAAGGTCAAAGGTCAAAGGTCAAGGTCAAGGTCAAGGTCAAAGGTCAAGGTCAAAGGTCAAAGGTCAAGGTCAAGGTCAAGGTCAAAGGTCAAGGTCAAAGGTCAAGGTCAAAGGTCAAGGTCAAGGTCAAGGTCAAGGTCAAGGTCAAGGTCAAGGTCAAGGTCAAGGTCAAGGTCAAGGTCAAGGTCAAGGTCAAGGTCAAAGGTCAAAGGTCAATGGTCAAGTTCAAGGTCAAAGGTCAAAGGTCAAGGTCAAGGTCAAAGGTCAAGGTCAAGGTCAAGGTCAAAGGTCAAGGTCAAAGGTCAAGGTCAAGGTCAAGGTCAAAGGTCAAGGTCAAGGTCAAGTTCAAAGGTCAAAGGTCAAGGTCAAGGTCAAGGTCAAGGTCAAGGTCAAGGTCAAGGTCAAGGTCAAGGTCAAGGTCAAGTTCAAAGGTCAAAGGTCAAGGTCAAGGTAAAGGTCAAAGGTCAAAGGTCAAAGGTCAAAGGTCAAGGTCAAGGTAAAGGTCAAGGTCAAAGGTCAAAGGTCAAGGTCAAGGTCAAAGGTCAAGGTCAAGGTCAAGGTCAAGGTCAAAGGTCAAAGGTCAAAGGTCAAAGGTCAAAGGTCAAGGTCAAGGTCAAGGTCTAAGGTCAAGGTCAAGGTCAAGGTCAAGGTCAAGGTCAAGGTCAAGGTCAAGGTCAAGGTCAAGTTCAAAGGTCAAAGGTCAAGGTCACGGTCAAGGTCAAGGTCAAGGTCAAGGTCAAGGTCAAGGTCAAGGTCAAGGTCAAGGTCAAGGTCAAGGTCAAGGTCAAGGTCAAGGTCAAGGTCAAGGTCAAAGGTCAAAGGTCAATGGTCAAGTTCAAGGTCAAAGGTCAAAGGTCAAGGTCAAGGTCAAAGGTCAAGGTCAAGGTCAAGGTCAAAGGTCAAGGTCAGAGGTTAAAGGTCAAGGTCAAAGGTCAAAGGTCAAGTTCAAGGTAAAGGTCAAGGTCAAAGCTCAAAGGTCAAGGTCAAAGGTCAAGGTCAAGGTCAAGGTCAAAGGTCAAGGTCAAGGTCAAAGGTCAAGGTCAAAGGTCAAAGGTCAAAGGTTAAAGGTCAAGGTCAAAGGTCAAGGTCAAGGTCAAGGTCAAGGTCAAGGTCAAGGTCAAAGGTCAAGGTCAAGGTCAAGGTCAAGGTCAAGGTCAAAGGTCAAGGTCAAGGTCAAGGTCAAGGTCAAAGGTCAAAGGTCAAAGGTCAAAGGTCAAAGGTCAAGGTCAAGGTCAAGGTCTAAGGTCAAGGTCAAGGTCAAGGTCAAGGTCAAGGTCAAGGTCAAGGTCAAGGTCAAGTTCAAAGGTCAAAGGTCAAGGTCACGGTCAAGGTCAAGGTCAAGGTCAAGGTCAAGGTCAAGGTCAAGGTCAAGGTCAAGGTCAAGGTCAAGGTCAAGGTCAAGGTCAAGGTCAAGGTCAAGGTCAAGGTCAAAGGTCAAAGGTCAAAGGTCAAGGTCACGGTCAAGGTCAAGGTCAAAGGTCAAGGTCAAAGGTCAAGGTCAAGGTCAAGGTCAAGGTCAAGGTCAAGGTCAAGGTCAAAGGTCAAAGGTCAAGGTCAAAGGTCAAAGGTCAAGGTCAAGGTCATTGTCAAGGTCAAGGTCAAGGTCAAAGGTCAAGGTCAAGGTCAAAGGTCAAGGTCAAGGTCAATTTCAAGGTCAAGGTCAAGGTCAAGGTCAAGGTCAAAGGTCAAAGGTCAAGGTCAAGGTCAAAGGTCAAGGTCAAGGTCAAGGTCAAAGGTCAAGGTCAAGGTCAAGGTCAAGGTCAAGGTCAAGGTCAAGGTCAAGGTCAAGGTCAAGGTCAAGGTCAAGGTCAAGGTCAAGGTCAAGGTCAAGGTCAATTTCAAGGTCAAAGGTCAAGGTCAAGGTCAAGGTCAAGGTCAAGGTCAAGGTCAAGGTCAAGGTCAAGGTCAAGGTCAAGGTCAAGGTCAAGGTCAAGGTCAAGGTCAAGGTCAAAGGTCAAAGGTCAATGGTCAAGTTCAAGGTCAAAGGTCAAAGGTCAAGGTCAAGGTCAAAGGTCAAGGTCAAGGTCAAGGTCAAAGGTCAAGGTCAAAGGTCAAGGTCAAGGTCAAGGTCAAAGGTCAAGGTCAAGGTCAAGTTCAAAGGTCAAAGGTCAAGGTCAAGGTCAAGGTCAAGGTCAAGGTCAAGGTCAAGGTCAAGGTCAAGGTCAAGTTCAAAGGTCAAAGGTCAAGGTCAAGGTAAAGGTCAAAGGTCAAAGGTCAAAGGTCAAAGGTCAAGGTCAAGGTAAAGGTCAAGGTCAAAGGTCAAAGGTCAAGGTCAAGGTCAAAGGTCAAGGTCAAGGTCAAGGTCAAAGGTCAAAGGTCAAAGGTCAAAGGTCAAAGGTCAAGGTCAAGGTCAAGGTCAAGGTCAAAGGTCAAAGGTCAAAGGTCAAGGTCAAAGGTCAAAGGTCAAAGGTCAAGGTCAAGGTCAAGGTCAAAGGTCAAGGTCAAGGTCAAGGTCAAGGTCAAAGGTCAAGGTCAAGGTCAAAGGTCAAGGTCAAAGGTCAAAGGTCAAGGTCAAGGTCAAGGTCAAAGGTCAAGGTCAAAGGTCAAGGTCAAAGGTCAAGGTCAAGGTCAAGGTCAAGGTCAAGGTCAAGGTCAAGGTCAAGGTCAAGGTCAAGGTCAAGGTCAAGGTCAAGGTCAAAGGTCAAAGGTCAATGGTCAAGTTCAAGGTCAAAGGTCAAAGGTCAAGGTCAAGGTCAAAGGTCAAGGTCAAGGTCAAGGTCAAAGGTCAAGGTCAAAGGTCAAGGTCAAGGTCAAGGTCAAAGGTCAAGGTCAAGGTCAAGTTCAAAGGTCAAAGGTCAAGGTCAAGGTCAAGGTCAAGGTCAAGGTCAAGGTCAAGGTCAAGGTCAAGGTCAAGTTCAAAGGTCAAAGGTCAAGGTCAAGGTAAAGGTCAAAGGTCAAAGGTCAAAGGTCAAAGGTCAAGGTCAAGGTAAAGGTCAAGGTCAAAGGTCAAAGGTCAAGGTCAAGGTCAAAGGTCAAGGTCAAGGTCAAGGTCAAGGTCAAAGGTCAAAGGTCAAAGGTCAAAGGTCAAAGGTCAAGGTCAAGGTCAAGGTCTAAGGTCAAGGTCAAGGTCAAGGTCAAGGTCAAAGGTCAAAGGTCAAAGGTCAAGGTCAAAGGTCAAAGGTCAAAGGTCAAGGTCAAGGTCAAGGTCAAAGGTCAAGGTCAAGGTCAAGGTCAAGGTCAAGGTCAAAGGTCAAGGTCAAGGTCAAAGGTCAAGGTCAAGGTCAAAGGTCAAAGGTCAAGGTCAAAGGTCAAGGTCAAGGTCAAGGTCAAAGGTCAAGGTCAAAGGTCAAGGTCAAGGTCAAAGGTCAAGGTCAAGGTCATGGTCAAGGTCAAAGGTCAAAGGTCAAAGTCAAAGGTCAAGGTCATGGTCAAGGTCAAGGTCAAAGGTCAAAGCTCAAAGGTCAAAGGTTAAAGGTCAAGGTCAAGGTCAAAGGTCAAAGGTCAAGGTCAAGGTAAAGGTCAAGGTCAAAGGTCAAAGCTCAAAGGTCAAGGTCAAGGTCAAAGGTCAAAGGTCAAAGGTCAAGGTCAAGGTCAAGGTCAAGGTCAAGGTCAAGGTCAAGGTCAAGGTCAAGGTCAAAGGTCAAGGTCAAGGTCAAGGTCAAGGTCAAGGTCAAGGTCAAGGTCAAGGTCAAGGTCAAGGTCAAGGTCAAGGTCAAGGTCAAGGTCAAGGTCAAGGTCAAGGTCAAGGTCAAGGTCAATTTCAAGGTCAAGGTCAAGTTCAAAGGTCAAAGGTCAAGGTCAAGGTCAAGGTCAAAGGTCAAAGGTCAAGGTCAAAGGTCAAGGTCAAGGTCAAGGTCAAGGTCAAAGGTCAAGGTCAAAGGTCAAAGGTCAAGGTCAAGGTCATTGTCAAGGTCAAGGTCAAGGTCAAGGTCAAAGGTCAAGGTCAAGGTCAAAGGTCAAAGGTCAGAGGTTAAAGGTCAAGGTCAAAGGTCAAAGGTCAAGGTCAAGGTAAAGGTCAAGGTCAAAGCTCAAAGGTCAAGGTCAAAGGTCAAGGTCAAGGTCAAGGTCAAGGTCAAGGTCAAAGGTCAAAGTCAAAGGTCAAGGTCAAGGTCAAGGTCAAGGTCAAGGTCAAGGTCAAGGTCAAGGTCAAGGTCAAGGTCAAGGTCAAGGTCAAGGTCAAGGTCAAGGTCAAGGTCAAGGTCAAGGTCAAGGTCAAGGTCAAGGTCAAGGTCAAGGTCAAGGTCAAGGTCAAGGTCAAGGTCAAGGTCAAGGTCAAGGTCAAGGTCAAGGTCAAGGTCAAGGTCAAGGTCAAGGTCAAGGTCAAGGTCAAGGTCAAGGTCAAGGTCAAGGTCAAGGTCAAGGTCAAGGTCAAGGTCAAGGTCAAGGTCAAGGTCAAGGTCAAGGTCAAGGTCAAGGTCAAGGTCAAGGTCAAGGTCAAGGTCAAGGTCAAGGTCAAGGTCAAGGTCAAGGTCAAGGTCAAGGTCAAGGTCAAGGTCAAAGGTCAAAGGTCAAGGTCAAGGTCAAGGTCATGGTCAAAGGTCAAGGTCAAAGGTCAAGGTCAAGGTCAAGGTCAAGGTCAAGGTCAAGGTCAAGGTCAAGGTCAAGGTCAAGGTCAAGGTCAAAGGTCAAAGGTCAAGGTCAAGGTCAAGGTCATGGTCAAAGGTCAAGGTCAAAGGTCAAGGTCAAGGTCAAGGTCAAGGTCAAGGTCAAGGTCAAGGTCAAAGGTCAAGGTCAAAGGTCAAAGGTCAAGGTCAAAGGTCAAAGGTCAAAGGTCAAATGTCAAGGTCATGGTCAAGGTCATGGTCAAGGTCAAGGTGAAGGTCAAGGTCAAAGGTCAAGGTCAAGGTCAAGGTCAAGGTCAAGGTCAAGGTCAAAGGTCAAAGGTCAAAGGTCAAATGTCAAGGTCATGGTCAAGGTCATGGTCAAGGTCAAGGTGAAGGTCAAGGTCAAAGGTCAAGGTCAAGGTCAAGGTCAAAGGTCAAAGGTCAAGGTCAAGGTCAAAGGTCAAAGGTCAAGGTCAAAGGTCAAGGTCAAAGGTCAAGGTCAAGGTCAAGGTCAAGGTCAAAGGTCAAAGGTCAAAGGTCAAAGGTCAAAGGTCAAGGTCAAGGTCAAGGTCAAGGTCTAAGGTCAAGGTCAAGGTCAAGGTCAAGGTCAAAGGTCAAAGGTCAAAGGTCAAGGTCAAAGGTCAAAGGTCAAAGGTCAAGGTCAAGGTCAAGGTCAAAGGTCAAGGTCAAGGTCAAGGTCAAGGTCAAGGTCAAGGTCAAGGTCAAAGGTCAAGGTCAAGGTCAAAGGTCAAGGTCAAGGTCAAAGGTCAAGGTCAAAGGTCAAAGGTCAAGGTCAAAGGTCAAGGTCAAGGTCAAGGTCAAGGTCAAAGGTCAAGGTCAAAGGTCAAGGTCAAGGTCAAAGGTCAAGGTCAAGGTCAAGGTCATGGTCATGGTCAAGGTCAAAGGTCAAAGGTCAAAGGTCAAAGTCAAAGGTCAAGGTCATGGTCATGGTCAAGGTCAAGGTCAAGGTCAAGGTCAAGGTCAAGGTCAAGGTCAAGGTCAAGGTCAAGGTCAAGGTCAAGGTCTAGGTCAAAGTCAAGTTCAAAGGTCAAAGGTCAAGGTCAAGGTCAAGGTCAAGGTCAAGGTCAAGGTAAAGGTCAAGGTCAAAGGTCAAAGCTCAAAGGTCAAAGGTTAAAGGTCAAGGTCAAAGGTCAAAGGTCAAGGTCAAGGTCAAGGTCAAGGTCAAGGTCAAGGTCAAGGTCAAGGTCAATTTCAAGGTCAAGGTCAAGTTCAAAGGTCAAAGGTCAAGGTCAAGGTCAAGGTCAAAGGTCAAAGGTCAAAGGTCAAGGTCAAAGGTCAAGGTCAAGGTCAAGGTCAAGGTCAAGGTCAAAGGTCAAGGTCAAAGGTCAAAGGTCAAGGTCAAGGTCATTGTCAAGGTCAAGGTCAAGGTCAAGGTCAAAGGTCAAGGTCAAGGTCAAAGGTCAAGGTCAAGGTCAAGGTCAATTTCAAGGTCAAGGTCAAGGTCAAGGTCAAGGTCAAAGGTCAAAGGTCAAAGGTCAAATGTCAAGGTCATGGTCAAGGTCATGGTCAAGGTCATGGTCAAGGTCATGGTCAAGGTCAAGGTGAAGGTCAAGGTCAAAGGTCAAGGTCAAGGTCAAGGTCAAAGGTCAAAGGTCAAGGTCAAGGTCAAAGGTCAAAGGTCAAGGTCAAAGGTCAAGGTCAAAGGTCAAGGTCAAGGTCAAGGTCAAGGTCAAAGGTCAAGGTCAAAGGTCAAGGTCAAAGGTCAAGGTCAAGGTCAAGGTCAAGGTCAAGGTCAAGGTCAAGGTCAAGGTCAAGGTCAAGGTCAAGGTCAAGGTCAAGGTCAAGGTCAAGGTCAAGGTCAAGGTCAAGGTCAAAGGTCAAAGGTCAAGGTCAAAGGTCAAAGTCAAAGGTCAAGGTCAAGGTCAAGGTCAAGGTCAAGGTCAAGGTCAAGGTCAAGGTCAAGGTCAAGGTCTAGGTCAAAGTCAAGTTCAAAGGTCAAAGGTCAAGGTCAAGGTCAAGGTCAAGGTCAAGGTCAAGGTAAAGGTCAAGGTCAAAGGTCAAAGCTCAAAGGTCAAAGGTTAAAGGTCAAGGTCAAAGGTCAAAGGTCAAGGTCAAGGTAAAGGTCAAGGTCAAAGGTCAAAGCTCAAAGGTCAAGGTCAAAGGTCAAGGTCAAGGTCAAGGTCAAGGTCAAGGTCAAAGGTCAAGGTCAAGGTCAAGGTCAAAGGTCAAAGGTCAAAGGTTAAAGGTTAAAGGTCAAGGTCAAGGTCAAGGTCAAAGGTCAAGGTCAAGGTCAAGGACAAGGTCAAGGTCAAAGTCAAAGGTCAAGGTCAAGGTCAAGGTCAAGGTCAAGGTCAAGGTCAAGGTCAAGGTCAAGGTCAAGGTCAAGGTCAAGGTCAAGGTCAAGGTCAAGGTCAAGGTCAAGGTCAAGGTCTAAGGTCAAGGTCAAGGTCAAGGTCAAGGTCAAAGGTCAAAGGTCAAAGGTCAAGGTCAAAGGTCAAAGGTCAAAGGTCAAGGTCAAGGTCAAGGTCAAAGGTCAAGGTCAAGGTCAAGGTCAAGGTCAAGGTCAAGGTCAAGGTCAAAGGTCAAGGTCAAGGTCAAAGGTCAAGGTCAAAGGTCAAAGGTCAAGGTCAAAGGTCAAGGTCAAGGTCAAGGTCAAGGTCAAAGGTCAAGGTCAAAGGTCAAGGTCAAGGTCAAAGGTCAAGGTCAAGGTCAAGGTCATGGTCATGGTCAAGGTCAAAGGTCAAAGGTCAAAGGTCAAAGTCAAAGGTCAAGGTCATGGTCATGGTCAAGGTCAAGGTCAAGGTCAAGGTCAAGGTCAAGGTCAAGGTCAAGGTCAAGGTCAAGGTCAAGGTCAAGGTCAAGGTCTAGGTCAAAGTCAAGTTCAAAGGTCAAAGGTCAAGGTCAAGGTCAAGGTCAAGGTCAAGGTCAAGGTAAAGGTCAAGGTCAAAGGTCAAAGCTCAAAGGTCAAAGGTTAAAGGTCAAGGTCAAAGGTCAAAGGTCAAGGTCAAGGTCAAGGTCAAGGTCAAGGTCAAGGTCAAGGTCAAGGTCAATTTCAAGGTCAAGGTCAAGTTCAAAGGTCAAAGGTCAAGGTCAAGGTCAAGGTCAAAGGTCAAAGGTCAAAGGTCAAGGTCAAAGGTCAAGGTCAAGGTCAAGGTCAAGGTCAAGGTCAAAGGTCAAGGTCAAAGGTCAAAGGTCAAGGTCAAGGTCATTGTCAAGGTCAAGGTCAAGGTCAAGGTCAAAGGTCAAGGTCAAGGTCAAAGGTCAAGGTCAAGGTCAAGGTCAATTTCAAGGTCAAGGTCAAGGTCAAGGTCAAGGTCAAGGTCAAAGGTCAAAGGTCAAAGGTCAAATGTCAAGGTCATGGTCAAGGTCATGGTCAAGGTCATGGTCAAGGTCATGGTCAAGGTCAAGGTGAAGGTCAAGGTCAAAGGTCAAGGTCAAGGTCAAGGTCAAAGGTCAAAGGTCAAGGTCAAGGTCAAAGGTCAAAGGTCAAGGTCAAAGGTCAAGGTCAAAGGTCAAGGTCAAGGTCAAGGTCAAGGTCAAAGGTCAAGGTCAAAGGTCAAGGTCAAAGGTCAAGGTCAAGGTCAAGGTCAAGGTCAAGGTCAAGGTCAAGGTCAAGGTCAAGGTCAAGGTCAAGGTCAAGGTCAAGGTCAAGGTCAAGGTCAAGGTCAAGGTCAAGGTCAAAGGTCAAAGGTCAAGGTCAAAGGTCAAAGTCAAAGGTCAAGGTCAAGGTCAAGGTCAAGGTCAAGGTCAAGGTCAAGGTCAAGGTCAAGGTCAAGGTCAAGGTCTAGGTCAAAGTCAAGTTCAAAGGTCAAAGGTCAAGGTCAAGGTCAAGGTCAAGGTCAAGGTCAAGGTAAAGGTCAAGGTCAAAGGTCAAAGCTCAAAGGTCAAAGGTTAAAGGTCAAGGTCAAAGGTCAAAGGTCAAGGTCAAGGTAAAGGTCAAGGTCAAAGGTCAAAGCTCAAAGGTCAAGGTCAAAGGTCAAGGTCAAGGTCAAGGTCAAGGTCAAGGTCAAAGGTCAAGGTCAAGGTCAAGGTCAAAGGTCAAAGGTCAAAGGTTAAAGGTTAAAGGTCAAGGTCAAGGTCAAGGTCAAAGGTCAAGGTCAAGGTCAAGGACAAGGTCAAGGTCAAAGTCAAAGGTCAAGGTCAAGGTCAAGGTCAAGGTCAAGGTCAAGGTCAAGGTCAAGGTCAAGGTCAAGGTCAAGGTCAAGGTCAAGGTCAAGGTCAAGGTCAAGGTCAAGGTCAAAGGTCAAAGCTCAAAGGTCAGAGGTTAAAGGTCAAGGTCAAAGGTCAAAGGTCAAGGTCAAGGTAAAGGTCAAGGTCAAAGGTCAAAGCTCAAAGGTCAGAGGTTAAAGGTCAAGGTCAAAGGTCAAAGGTCAAGTTCAAGGTAAAGGTCAAGGTCAAAGCTCAAAGGTCAAGGTCAAAGGTCAAGGTCAAGGTCAAGGTCAAAGGTCAAGGTCAAGGTCAAAGGTCAAGGTCAAAGGTCAAAGGTCAAAGGTTAAAGGTCAAGGTCAAAGGTCAAGGTCAAGGTCAAGGTCAAGGTCAAGGTCAAGGTCAAAGGTCAAGGTCAAGGTCAAGGTCAAGGTCAAGGTCAAGGTCAAGGTCAAGGTCAAAGGTCATGGTCAAGGTCAAAGGTCAAAGGTCAAAGTCAAAGGTCAATGTCAAGGTCAAGGTCAAGGTCAAGGTCAAGGTCAAGGTCAAGGTCAAGGTCAAGGTCAAGTTCAAAGGTCAAAGGTCAAGGTCACGGTCAAGGTCAAGGTCAAAGGTCAAGGTCAAAGGTCAAGGTCAAGGTCAAGGTCAAGGTCAAGGTCAAGGTCAAGGTCAAAGGTCAAGGTCAAAGGTCAAAGGTCAAGGTCAAGGTCATTGTCAAGGTCAAGGTCAAGGTCAAGGTCAAAGGTCAAGGTCAAGGTCAAAGGTCAAGGTCAAGGTCAATTTCAAGGTCAAGGTCAAGGTCAAGGTCAAGGTCAAGGTCAAAGGTCAAAGGTCAAAGGTCAAATGTCAAGGTCATGGTCAAGGTCATGGTCAAGGTCAAGGTGAAGGTCAAGGTCAAAGGTCAAGGTCAAGGTCAAGGTCAAAGGTCAAAGGTCAAGGTCAAGGTCAAGGTCAAGGTCAAGGTCAAGGTCAAGGTCAAGGTCAAGGTCAAGGTCTAGGTCAAAGTCAAGTTCAAAGGTCAAAGGTCAAGGTCAAGGTCAAGGTCAAGGTCAAGGTCAAGGTAAAGGTCAAGGTCAAAGGTCAAAGCTCAAAGGTCAAAGGTTAAAGGTCAAGGTCAAAGGTCAAAGGTCAAGGTCAAGGTAAAGGTCAAGGTCAAAGGTCAAAGCTCAAAGGTCAAGGTCAAAGGTCAAGGTCAAGGTCAAGGTCAAGGTCAAGGTCAAAGGTCAAGGTCAAGGTCAAGGTCAAAGGTCAAAGGTCAAAGGTTAAAGGTTAAAGGTCAAGGTCAAGGTCAAGGTCAAAGGTCAAGGTCAAGGTCAAGGACAAGGTCAAGGTCAAAGTCAAAGGTCAAGGTCAAGGTCAAGGTCAAGGTCAAGGTCAAGGTCAAGGTCAAGGTCAAGGTCAAGGTCAAGGTCAAGGTCAAGGTCAAGGTCAAGGTCAAGGTCAAGGTCAAAGGTCAAAGCTCAAAGGTCAGAGGTTAAAGGTCAAGGTCAAAGGTCAAAGGTCAAGGTCAAGGTAAAGGTCAAGGTCAAAGGTCAAAGCTCAAAGGTCAGAGGTTAAAGGTCAAGGTCAAAGGTCAAAGGTCAAGTTCAAGGTAAAGGTCAAGGTCAAAGCTCAAAGGTCAAGGTCAAAGGTCAAGGTCAAGGTCAAGGTCAAAGGTCAAGGTCAAGGTCAAAGGTCAAGGTCAAAGGTCAAAGGTCAAAGGTTAAAGGTCAAGGTCAAAGGTCAAGGTCAAGGTCAAGGTCAAGGTCAAGGTCAAGGTCAAAGGTCAAGGTCAAGGTCAAGGTCAAGGTCAAGGTCAAGGTCAAGGTCAAGGTCAAAGGTCATGGTCAAGGTCAAAGGTCAAAGGTCAAAGTCAAAGGTCAATGTCAAGGTCAAGGTCAAGGTCAAGGTCAAGGTCAAGGTCAAGGTCAAGGTCAAGGTCAAGTTCAAAGGTCAAAGGTCAAGGTCACGGTCAAGGTCAAGGTCAAAGGTCAAGGTCAAAGGTCAAGGTCAAGGTCAAGGTCAAGGTCAAGGTCAAGGTCAAGGTCAAAGGTCAAGGTCAAAGGTCAAAGGTCAAGGTCAAGGTCATTGTCAAGGTCAAGGTCAAGGTCAAGGTCAAAGGTCAAGGTCAAGGTCAAAGGTCAAGGTCAAGGTCAATTTCAAGGTCAAGGTCAAGGTCAAGGTCAAGGTCAAGGTCAAGGTCAAAGGTCAAAGGTCAAAGGTCAAATGTCAAGGTCATGGTCAAGGTCATGGTCAAGGTCAAGGTGAAGGTCAAGGTCAAAGGTCAAGGTCAAGGTCAAGGTCAAAGGTCAAAGGTCAAGGTCAAGGTCAAAGGTCAAAGGTCAAGGTCAAAGGTCAAGGTCAAGGTCAAGGTCAAAGGTCAAGGTAAAAGGTCAAGGTCAAAGGTCAAGGTCAAGGTCAAGGTCAAGGTCAAGGTCAAGGTCAAGGTCAAGGTCAAGGTCAAGGTCAAGGTCAAGGTCAAGGTCAAGGTCAAAGGTCAAAGGTCAATGGTCAAGTTCAAGGTCAAAGGTCAAAGGTCAAGGTCAAGGTCAAAGGTCAAGGTCAAGGTCAAGGTCAAAGGTCAAGGTCAAAGGTCAAGGTCAAGGTCAAGGTCAAAGGTCAAGGTCAAGGTCAAGTTCAAAGGTCAAAGGTCAAGGTCAAGGTCAAGGTCAAGGTCAAGGTCAAAGGTCAAAGGTCAATGGTCAAGTTCAAGGTCAAAGGTCAAAGGTCAAGGTCAAGGTCAAGGTCAAAGGTCAAGGTCAAAGGTCAAAGGTCAAGGTCAAGGTCAAGGTCAAAGGTCAAGGTCAAAGGTCAAGGTCAAAGGTCAAGGTCAAGGTCAAGGTCAAGGTCAAGGTCAAGGTCAAGGTCAAGGTCAAGGTCAAGGTCAAGGTCAAGGTCAAGGTCAAGGTCAAAGGTCAAAGGTCAATGGTCAAGTTCAAGGTCAAAGGTCAAAGGTCAAGGTCAAGGTCAAAGGTCAAGGTCAAGGTCAAGGTCAAAGGTCAAGGTCAAAGGTCAAGGTCAAGGTCAAGGTCAAAGGTCAAGGTCAAGGTCAAGTTCAAAGGTCAAAGGTCAAGGTCAAGGTCAAGGTCAAGGTCAAGGTCAAGGTCAAGGTCAAGGTCAAGGTCAAGGTCAAGGTCAAGTTCAAAGGTCAAAGGTCAAGGTCAAGGTAAAGGTCAAAGGTCAAAGGTCAAAGGTCAAAGGTCAAGGTCAAGGTAAAGGTCAAGGTCAAAGGTCAAAGGTCAAGGTCAAGGTCAAAGGTCAAGGTCAAGGTCAAGGTCAAGGTCAAAGGTCAAAGGTCAAAGGTCAAAGGTCAAAGGTCAAGGTCAAGGTCAAGGTCTAAGGTCAAGGTCAAGGTCAAGGTCAAGGTCAAGGTCAAGGTCAAGGTCAAGTTCAAAGGTCAAAGGTCAAGGTCACGGTCAAGGTCAAGGTCAAGGTCAAGGTCAAGGTCAAGGTCAAGGTCAAGGTCAAGGTCAAGGTCAAGGTCAAGGTCAAGGTCAAGGTCAAGGTCAAGGTCAAAGGTCAAAGGTCAATGGTCAAGTTCAAGGTCAAAGGTCAAAGGTCAAGGTCAAGGTCAAAGGTCAAGGTCAAGGTCAAGGTCAAAGGTCAAGGTCAGAGGTTAAAGGTCAAGGTCAAAGGTCAAAGGTCAAGTTCAAGGTAAAGGTCAAGGTCAAAGCTCAAAGGTCAAGGTCAAAGGTCAAGGTCAAGGTCAAGGTCAAAGGTCAAGGTCAAGGTCAAAGGTCAAGGTCAAAGGTCAAAGGTCAAAGGTTAAAGGTCAAGGTCAAAGGTCAAGGTCAAGGTCAAGGTCAAGGTCAAGGTCAAGGTCAAAGGTCAAGGTCAAGGTCAAGGTCAAGGTCAAGGTCAAAGGTCAAGGTCAAGGTCAAGGTCAAGGTCAAAGGTCAAAGGTCAAAGGTCAAAGGTCAAAGGTCAAGGTCAAGGTCAAGGTCTAAGGTCAAGGTCAAGGTCAAGGTCAAGGTCAAGGTCAAGGTCAAGGTCAAGGTCAAGTTCAAAGGTCAAAGGTCAAGGTCACGGTCAAGGTCAAGGTCAAGGTCAAGGTCAAGGTCAAGGTCAAGGTCAAGGTCAAGGTCAAGGTCAAGGTCAAGGTCAAGGTCAAGGTCAAGGTCAAGGTCAAAGGTCAAAGGTCAAAGGTCAAGGTCACGGTCAAGGTCAAGGTCAAAGGTCAAGGTCAAAGGTCAAGGTCAAGGTCAAGGTCAAGGTCAAGGTCAAGGTCAAGGTCAAAGGTCAAAGGTCAAGGTCAAAGGTCAAAGGTCAAGGTCAAGGTCATTGTCAAGGTCAAGGTCAAGGTCAAAGGTCAAGGTCAAGGTCAAAGGTCAAGGTCAAGGTCAATTTCAAGGTCAAGGTCAAGGTCAAGGTCAAGGTCAAAGGTCAAAGGTCAAGGTCAAGGTCAAAGGTCAAGGTCAAGGTCAAGGTCAAAGGTCAAGGTCAAGGTCAAGGTCAAGGTCAAGGTCAAGGTCAAGGTCAAGGTCAAGGTCAAGGTCAAGGTCAAGGTCAAGGTCAAGGTCAAGGTCAAGGTCAAGGTCAATTTCAAGGTCAAAGGTCAAGGTCAAGGTCAAGGTCAAGGTCAAGGTCAAGGTCAAGGTCAAGGTCAAGGTCAAGGTCAAGGTCAAGGTCAAGGTCAAGGTCAAGGTCAAGGTCAAAGGTCAAAGGTCAATGGTCAAGTTCAAGGTCAAAGGTCAAAGGTCAAGGTCAAGGTCAAGGTCAAAGGTCAAGGTCAAGGTCAAGGTCAAAGGTCAAGGTCAAAGGTCAAGGTCAAGGTCAAGGTCAAAGGTCAAGGTCAAGGTCAAGTTCAAAGGTCAAAGGTCAAGGTCAAGGTCAAGGTCAAGGTCAAGGTCAAGGTCAAGGTCAAGGTCAAGGTCAAGTTCAAAGGTCAAAGGTCAAGGTCAAGGTAAAGGTCAAAGGTCAAAGGTCAAAGGTCAAAGGTCAAGGTCAAGGTAAAGGTCAAGGTCAAAGGTCAAAGGTCAAGGTCAAGGTCAAAGGTCAAGGTCAAGGTCAAGGTCAAGGTCAAAGGTCAAAGGTCAAAGGTCAAAGGTCAAAGGTCAAGGTCAAGGTCAAGGTCAAGGTCAAAGGTCAAAGGTCAAAGGTCAAGGTCAAAGGTCAAAGGTCAAAGGTCAAGGTCAAGGTCAAGGTCAAAGGTCAAG
Source organism: Lasioglossum villosulum (assembly GCA_963971365.1). Classification (NCBI taxonomy): domain Eukaryota; kingdom Metazoa; phylum Arthropoda; class Insecta; order Hymenoptera; family Halictidae; genus Lasioglossum; species Lasioglossum villosulum. The sequence continues at coordinate 1,376,546 of CAXARU010000015.1, read as the reverse complement.
GTCAAGGTCAAGGTCAAGGTCAAGGTCAAAGGTCAAGGTCAAGGTCAAAGGTCAAGGTCAAAGGTCAAAGGTCAAGGTCAAGGTCAAGGTCAAAGGTCAAGGTCAAAGGTCAAGGTCAAAGGTCAAGGTCAAGGTCAAGGTCAAGGTCAAGGTCAAGGTCAAGGTCAAGGTCAAGGTCAAGGTCAAGGTCAAGGTCAAGGTCAAAGGTCAAAGGTCAATGGTCAAGTTCAAGGTCAAAGGTCAAAGGTCAAGGTCAAGGTCAAAGGTCAAGGTCAAGGTCAAGGTCAAAGGTCAAGGTCAAAGGTCAAGGTCAAGGTCAAGGTCAAAGGTCAAGGTCAAGGTCAAGTTCAAAGGTCAAAGGTCAAGGTCAAGGTCAAGGTCAAGGTCAAGGTCAAGGTCAAGGTCAAGGTCAAGGTCAAGTTCAAAGGTCAAAGGTCAAGGTCAAGGTAAAGGTCAAAGGTCAAAGGTCAAAGGTCAAAGGTCAAGGTCAAGGTAAAGGTCAAGGTCAAAGGTCAAAGGTCAAGGTCAAGGTCAAGGTCAAGGTCAAAGGTCAAAGGTCAAAGGTCAAAGGTCAAAGGTCAAGGTCAAGGTCAAGGTCTAAGGTCAAGGTCAAGGTCAAGGTCAAGGTCAAAGGTCAAAGGTCAAAGGTCAAGGTCAAAGGTCAAAGGTCAAAGGTCAAGGTCAAGGTCAAGGTCAAAGGTCAAGGTCAAGGTCAAGGTCAAGGTCAAGGTCAAAGGTCAAGGTCAAGGTCAAAGGTCAAGGTCAAAGGTCAAAGGTCAAGGTCAAAGGTCAAGGTCAAGGTCAAGGTCAAAGGTCAAGGTCAAAGGTCAAGGTCAAGGTCAAAGGTCAAGGTCAAGGTCATGGTCAAGGTCAAAGGTCAAAGGTCAAAGTCAAAGGTCAAGGTCATGGTCAAGGTCAAGGTCAAAGGTCAAAGCTCAAAGGTCAAAGGTTAAAGGTCAAGGTCAAGGTCAAAGGTCAAAGGTCAAGGTCAAGGTAAAGGTCAAGGTCAAAGGTCAAAGCTCAAAGGTCAAGGTCAAGGTCAAAGGTCAAAGGTCAAAGGTCAAGGTCAAGGTCAAGGTCAAGGTCAAGGTCAAGGTCAAGGTCAAGGTCAAGGTCAAAGGTCAAGGTCAAGGTCAAGGTCAAGGTCAAGGTCAAGGTCAAGGTCAAGGTCAAGGTCAAGGTCAAGGTCAAGGTCAAGGTCAAGGTCAAGGTCAAGGTCAAGGTCAAGGTCAAGGTCAAGGTCAAGGTCAAGGTCAAGGTCAAGGTCAAGGTCAAGGTCAATTTCAAGGTCAAGGTCAAGTTCAAAGGTCAAAGGTCAAGGTCAAGGTCAAGGTCAAAGGTCAAAGGTCAAGGTCAAAGGTCAAGGTCAAGGTCAAGGTCAAGGTCAAAGGTCAAGGTCAAAGGTCAAAGGTCAAGGTCAAGGTCATTGTCAAGGTCAAGGTCAAGGTCAAGGTCAAAGGTCAAGGTCAAGGTCAAAGGTCAAAGGTCAGAGGTTAAAGGTCAAGGTCAAAGGTCAAAGGTCAAGGTCAAGGTAAAGGTCAAGGTCAAAGCTCAAAGGTCAAGGTCAAAGGTCAAGGTCAAGGTCAAGGTCAAGGTCAAGGTCAAAGGTCAAAGTCAAAGGTCAAGGTCAAGGTCAAGGTCAAGGTCAAGGTCAAGGTCAAGGTCAAGGTCAAGGTCAAGGTCAAGGTCAAGGTCAAGGTCAAGGTCAAGGTCAAGGTCAAGGTCAAGGTCAAGGTCAAGGTCAAGGTCAAGGTCAAGGTCAAGGTCAAGGTCAAGGTCAAGGTCAAGGTCAAGGTCAAGGTCAAGGTCAAGGTCAAGGTCAAGGTCAAGGTCAAGGTCAAGGTCAAGGTCAAGGTCAAGGTCAAGGTCAAGGTCAAGGTCAAGGTCAAGGTCAAGGTCAAGGTCAAGGTCAAGGTCAAGGTCAAGGTCAAGGTCAAGGTCAAGGTCAAGGTCAAGGTCAAGGTCAAGGTCAAGGTCAAGGTCAAGGTCAAAGGTCAAAGGTCAAGGTCAAGGTCAAGGTCATGGTCAAAGGTCAAGGTCAAAGGTCAAGGTCAAGGTCAAGGTCAAGGTCAAGGTCAAGGTCAAGGTCAAGGTCAAGGTCAAGGTCAAAGGTCAAAGGTCAAGGTCAAGGTCAAGGTCATGGTCAAAGGTCAAGGTCAAAGGTCAAGGTCAAGGTCAAGGTCAAGGTCAAGGTCAAGGTCAAGGTCAAAGGTCAAGGTCAAAGGTCAAAGGTCAAGGTCAAAGGTCAAAGGTCAAAGGTCAAATGTCAAGGTCATGGTCAAGGTCATGGTCAAGGTCAAGGTGAAGGTCAAGGTCAAAGGTCAAGGTCAAGGTCAAGGTCAAGGTCAAGGTCAAGGTCAAAGGTCAAAGGTCAAAGGTCAAATGTCAAGGTCATGGTCAAGGTCATGGTCAAGGTCAAGGTGAAGGTCAAGGTCAAAGGTCAAGGTCAAGGTCAAGGTCAAAGGTCAAAGGTCAAGGTCAAGGTCAAAGGTCAAAGGTCAAGGTCAAAGGTCAAGGTCAAAGGTCAAGGTCAAGGTCAAGGTCAAGGTCAAAGGTCAAAGGTCAAAGGTCAAAGGTCAAAGGTCAAGGTCAAGGTCAAGGTCAAGGTCTAAGGTCAAGGTCAAGGTCAAGGTCAAGGTCAAAGGTCAAAGGTCAAAGGTCAAGGTCAAAGGTCAAAGGTCAAAGGTCAAGGTCAAGGTCAAGGTCAAAGGTCAAGGTCAAGGTCAAGGTCAAGGTCAAGGTCAAGGTCAAGGTCAAGGTCAAAGGTCAAGGTCAAGGTCAAAGGTCAAGGTCAAGGTCAAAGGTCAAGGTCAAAGGTCAAAGGTCAAGGTCAAAGGTCAAGGTCAAGGTCAAGGTCAAGGTCAAAGGTCAAGGTCAAAGGTCAAGGTCAAGGTCAAAGGTCAAGGTCAAGGTCAAGGTCATGGTCATGGTCAAGGTCAAAGGTCAAAGGTCAAAGGTCAAAGTCAAAGGTCAAGGTCATGGTCATGGTCAAGGTCAAGGTCAAGGTCAAGGTCAAGGTCAAGGTCAAGGTCAAGGTCAAGGTCAAGGTCAAGGTCAAGGTCTAGGTCAAAGTCAAGTTCAAAGGTCAAAGGTCAAGGTCAAGGTCAAGGTCAAGGTCAAGGTCAAGGTAAAGGTCAAGGTCAAAGGTCAAAGCTCAAAGGTCAAAGGTTAAAGGTCAAGGTCAAAGGTCAAAGGTCAAGGTCAAGGTCAAGGTCAAGGTCAAGGTCAAGGTCAAGGTCAATTTCAAGGTCAAGGTCAAGTTCAAAGGTCAAAGGTCAAGGTCAAGGTCAAGGTCAAGGTCAAAGGTCAAAGGTCAAAGGTCAAGGTCAAAGGTCAAGGTCAAGGTCAAGGTCAAGGTCAAGGTCAAAGGTCAAGGTCAAAGGTCAAAGGTCAAGGTCAAGGTCATTGTCAAGGTCAAGGTCAAGGTCAAGGTCAAAGGTCAAGGTCAAGGTCAAAGGTCAAGGTCAAGGTCAAGGTCAATTTCAAGGTCAAGGTCAAGGTCAAGGTCAAGGTCAAAGGTCAAAGGTCAAAGGTCAAATGTCAAGGTCATGGTCAAGGTCATGGTCAAGGTCATGGTCAAGGTCATGGTCAAGGTCAAGGTGAAGGTCAAGGTCAAAGGTCAAGGTCAAGGTCAAGGTCAAAGGTCAAAGGTCAAGGTCAAGGTCAAAGGTCAAAGGTCAAGGTCAAAGGTCAAGGTCAAAGGTCAAGGTCAAGGTCAAGGTCAAGGTCAAAGGTCAAGGTCAAAGGTCAAGGTCAAAGGTCAAGGTCAAGGTCAAGGTCAATTTCAAGGTCAAGGTCAAAGGTCAAGGTCAAGGTCAAAGGTCAAGGTCAAAGGTCAAAGGTCAAGGTCAAAGGTCAAGGTCAAGGTCAAGGTCAAGGTCAAAGGTCAAGGTCAAAGGTCAAGGTCAAGGTCAAAGGTCAAGGTCAAGGTCAAGGTCATGGTCATGGTCAAGGTCAAAGGTCAAAGGTCAAAGGTCAAAGTCAAAGGTCAAGGTCATGGTCATGGTCAAGGTCAAGGTCAAGGTCAAGGTCAAGGTCAAGGTCAAGGTCAAGGTCAAGGTCAAGGTCAAGGTCAAGGTCTAGGTCAAAGTCAAGTTCAAAGGTCAAAGGTCAAGGTCAAGGTCAAGGTCAAGGTCAAGGTCAAGGTCAAGGTAAAGGTCAAGGTCAAAGGTCAAAGCTCAAAGGTCAAAGGTTAAAGGTCAAGGTCAAAGGTCAAAGGTCAAGGTCAAGGTCAAGGTCAAGGTCAAGGTCAAGGTCAAGGTCAAGGTCAATTTCAAGGTCAAGGTCAAGTTCAAAGGTCAAAGGTCAAGGTCAAGGTCAAGGTCAAGGTCAAAGGTCAAAGGTCAAAGGTCAAGGTCAAAGGTCAAGGTCAAGGTCAAGGTCAAGGTCAAGGTCAAAGGTCAAGGTCAAAGGTCAAAGGTCAAGGTCAAGGTCATTGTCAAGGTCAAGGTCAAGGTCAAGGTCAAAGGTCAAGGTCAAGGTCAAAGGTCAAGGTCAAGGTCAAGGTCAATTTCAAGGTCAAGGTCAAGGTCAAGGTCAAGGTCAAAGGTCAAAGGTCAAAGGTCAAATGTCAAGGTCATGGTCAAGGTCATGGTCAAGGTCATGGTCAAGGTCATGGTCAAGGTCAAGGTGAAGGTCAAGGTCAAAGGTCAAGGTCAAGGTCAAGGTCAAAGGTCAAAGGTCAAGGTCAAGGTCAAAGGTCAAAGGTCAAGGTCAAAGGTCAAGGTCAAAGGTCAAGGTCAAGGTCAAGGTCAAGGTCAAAGGTCAAGGTCAAAGGTCAAGGTCAAAGGTCAAGGTCAAGGTCAAGGTCAAGGTCAAGGTCAAGGTCAAGGTCAAGGTCAAGGTCAAGGTCAAGGTCAAGGTCAAGGTCAAGGTCAAGGTCAAGGTCAAGGTCAAGGTCAAGGTCAAAGGTCAAAGGTCAAGGTCAAAGGTCAAAGTCAAAGGTCAAGGTCAAGGTCAAGGTCAAGGTCAAGGTCAAGGTCAAGGTCAAGGTCAAGGTCAAGGTCAAGGTCTAGGTCAAAGTCAAGTTCAAAGGTCAAAGGTCAAGGTCAAGGTCAAGGTCAAGGTCAAGGTCAAGGTAAAGGTCAAGGTCAAAGGTCAAAGCTCAAAGGTCAAAGGTTAAAGGTCAAGGTCAAAGGTCAAAGGTCAAGGTCAAGGTAAAGGTCAAGGTCAAAGGTCAAAGCTCAAAGGTCAAGGTCAAAGGTCAAGGTCAAGGTCAAGGTCAAGGTCAAGGTCAAAGGTCAAGGTCAAGGTCAAGGTCAAAGGTCAAAGGTCAAAGGTTAAAGGTTAAAGGTCAAGGTCAAGGTCAAGGTCAAAGGTCAAGGTCAAGGTCAAGGACAAGGTCAAGGTCAAAGTCAAAGGTCAAGGTCAAGGTCAAGGTCAAGGTCAAGGTCAAGGTCAAGGTCAAGGTCAAGGTCAAGGTCAAGGTCAAGGTCAAGGTCAAGGTCAAGGTCAAGGTCAAGGTCAAGGTCAAGGTCAAAGGTCAAAGCTCAAAGGTCAGAGGTTAAAGGTCAAGGTCAAAGGTCAAAGGTCAAGGTCAAGGTAAAGGTCAAGGTCAAAGGTCAAAGCTCAAAGGTCAGAGGTTAAAGGTCAAGGTCAAAGGTCAAAGGTCAAGTTCAAGGTAAAGGTCAAGGTCAAAGCTCAAAGGTCAAGGTCAAAGGTCAAGGTCAAGGTCAAGGTCAAAGGTCAAGGTCAAGGTCAAAGGTCAAGGTCAAAGGTCAAAGGTCAAAGGTTAAAGGTCAAGGTCAAAGGTCAAGGTCAAGGTCAAGGTCAAGGTCAAGGTCAAGGTCAAAGGTCAAGGTCAAGGTCAAGGTCAAGGTCAAGGTCAAGGTCAAGGTCAAGGTCAAAGGTCATGGTCAAGGTCAAAGGTCAAAGGTCAAAGTCAAAGGTCAATGTCAAGGTCAAGGTCAAGGTCAAGGTCAAGGTCAAGGTCAAGGTCAAGGTCAAGGTCAAGTTCAAAGGTCAAAGGTCAAGGTCACGGTCAAGGTCAAGGTCAAAGGTCAAGGTCAAAGGTCAAGGTCAAGGTCAAGGTCAAGGTCAAGGTCAAGGTCAAGGTCAAGGTCAAAGGTCAAGGTCAAAGGTCAAAGGTCAAGGTCAAAGGTCAAGGTCAAGGTCAAGGTCAAGGTCAAAGGTCAAGGTCAAAGGTCAAGGTCAAGGTCAAAGGTCAAGGTCAAGGTCAAGGTCATGGTCATGGTCAAGGTCAAAGGTCAAAGGTCAAAGGTCAAAGTCAAAGGTCAAGGTCATGGTCATGGTCAAGGTCAAGGTCAAGGTCAAGGTCAAGGTCAAGGTCAAGGTCAAGGTCAAGGTCAAGGTCAAGGTCAAGGTCTAGGTCAAAGTCAAGTTCAAAGGTCAAAGGTCAAGGTCAAGGTCAAGGTCAAGGTCAAGGTCAAGGTAAAGGTCAAGGTCAAAGGTCAAAGCTCAAAGGTCAAAGGATAAAGGTCAAGGTCAAAGGTCAAAGGTCAAGGTCAAGGTCAAGGTCAAGGTCAAGGTCAAGGTCAAGGTCAAGGTCAATTTCAAGGTCAAGGTCAAGTTCAAAGGTCAAAGGTCAAGGTCAAGGTCAAGGTCAAGGTCAAAGGTCAAAGGTCAAAGGTCAAGGTCAAAGGTCAAGGTCAAGGTCAAGGTCAAGGTCAAGGTCAAAGGTCAAGGTCAAAGGTCAAAGGTCAAGGTCAAGGTCATTGTCAAGGTCAAGGTCAAGGTCAAGGTCAAAGGTCAAGGTCAAGGTCAAAGGTCAAGGTCAAGGTCAAGGTCAATTTCAAGGTCAAGGTCAAGGTCAAGGTCAAGGTCAAAGGTCAAAGGTCAAAGGTCAAATGTCAAGGTCATGGTCAAGGTCATGGTCAAGGTCATGGTCAAGGTCATGGTCAAGGTCAAGGTGAAGGTCAAGGTCAAAGGTCAAGGTCAAGGTCAAGGTCAAAGGTCAAAGGTCAAGGTCAAGGTCAAAGGTCAAAGGTCAAGGTCAAAGGTCAAGGTCAAAGGTCAAGGTCAAGGTCAAGGTCAAGGTCAAAGGTCAAGGTCAAAGGTCAAGGTCAAAGGTCAAGGTCAAGGTCAAGGTCAATTTCAAGGTCAAGGTCAAAGGTCAAGGTCAAGGTCAAAGGTCAAGGTCAAAGGTCAAAGGTCAAGGTCAAAGGTCAAGGTCAAGGTCAAGGTCAAGGTCAAAGGTCAAGGTCAAAGGTCAAGGTCAAGGTCAAAGGTCAAGGTCAAGGTCAAGGTCATGGTCATGGTCAAGGTCAAAGGTCAAAGGTCAAAGGTCAAAGTCAAAGGTCAAGGTCATGGTCATGGTCAAGGTCAAGGTCAAGGTCAAGGTCAAGGTCAAGGTCAAGGTCAAGGTCAAGGTCAAGGTCAAGGTCTAGGTCAAAGTCAAGTTCAAAGGTCAAAGGTCAAGGTCAAGGTCAAGGTCAAGGTCAAGGTCAAGGTAAAGGTCAAGGTCAAAGGTCAAAGCTCAAAGGTCAAAGGTTAAAGGTCAAGGTCAAAGGTCAAAGGTCAAGGTCAAGGTCAAGGTCAAGGTCAAGGTCAAGGTCAAGGTCAAGGTCAATTTCAAGGTCAAGGTCAAGTTCAAAGGTCAAAGGTCAAGGTCAAGGTCAAGGTCAAGGTCAAAGGTCAAAGGTCAAAGGTCAAGGTCAAAGGTCAAGGTCAAGGTCAAGGTCAAGGTCAAGGTCAAAGGTCAAGGTCAAAGGTCAAAGGTCAAGGTCAAGGTCATTGTCAAGGTCAAGGTCAAGGTCAAGGTCAAAGGTCAAGGTCAAGGTCAAAGGTCAAGGTCAAGGTCAAGGTCAATTTCAAGGTCAAGGTCAAGGTCAAGGTCAAGGTCAAAGGTCAAAGGTCAAAGGTCAAATGTCAAGGTCATGGTCAAGGTCATGGTCAAGGTCATGGTCAAGGTCATGGTCAAGGTCAAGGTGAAGGTCAAGGTCAAAGGTCAAGGTCAAGGTCAAGGTCAAAGGTCAAAGGTCAAGGTCAAGGTCAAAGGTCAAAGGTCAAGGTCAAAGGTCAAGGTCAAAGGTCAAGGTCAAGGTCAAGGTCAAGGTCAAAGGTCAAGGTCAAAGGTCAAGGTCAAAGGTCAAGGTCAAGGTCAAGGTCAAGGTCAAGGTCAAGGTCAAGGTCAAGGTCAAGGTCAAGGTCAAGGTCAAGGTCAAGGTCAAGGTCAAGGTCAAGGTCAAGGTCAAGGTCAAGGTCAAAGGTCAAAGGTCAAGGTCAAAGGTCAAAGTCAAAGGTCAAGGTCAAGGTCAAGGTCAAGGTCAAGGTCAAGGTCAAGGTCAAGGTCAAGGTCAAGGTCAAGGTCTAGGTCAAAGTCAAGTTCAAAGGTCAAAGGTCAAGGTCAAGGTCAAGGTCAAGGTCAAGGTCAAGGTAAAGGTCAAGGTCAAAGGTCAAAGCTCAAAGGTCAAAGGTTAAAGGTCAAGGTCAAAGGTCAAAGGTCAAGGTCAAGGTAAAGGTCAAGGTCAAAGGTCAAAGCTCAAAGGTCAAGGTCAAAGGTCAAGGTCAAGGTCAAGGTCAAGGTCAAGGTCAAAGGTCAAGGTCAAGGTCAAGGTCAAAGGTCAAAGGTCAAAGGTTAAAGGTTAAAGGTCAAGGTCAAGGTCAAGGTCAAAGGTCAAGGTCAAGGTCAAGGACAAGGTCAAGGTCAAAGTCAAAGGTCAAGGTCAAGGTCAAGGTCAAGGTCAAGGTCAAGGTCAAGGTCAAGGTCAAGGTCAAGGTCAAGGTCAAGGTCAAGGTCAAGGTCAAGGTCAAGGTCAAGGTCAAGGTCAAGGTCAAAGGTCAAAGCTCAAAGGTCAGAGGTTAAAGGTCAAGGTCAAAGGTCAAAGGTCAAGGTCAAGGTAAAGGTCAAGGTCAAAGGTCAAAGCTCAAAGGTCAGAGGTTAAAGGTCAAGGTCAAAGGTCAAAGGTCAAGTTCAAGGTAAAGGTCAAGGTCAAAGCTCAAAGGTCAAGGTCAAAGGTCAAGGTCAAGGTCAAGGTCAAAGGTCAAGGTCAAGGTCAAAGGTCAAGGTCAAAGGTCAAAGGTCAAAGGTTAAAGGTCAAGGTCAAAGGTCAAGGTCAAGGTCAAGGTCAAGGTCAAGGTCAAGGTCAAAGGTCAAGGTCAAGGTCAAGGTCAAGGTCAAGGTCAAGGTCAAGGTCAAGGTCAAAGGTCATGGTCAAGGTCAAAGGTCAAAGGTCAAAGTCAAAGGTCAATGTCAAGGTCAAGGTCAAGGTCAAGGTCAAGGTCAAGGTCAAGGTCAAGGTCAAGGTCAAGTTCAAAGGTCAAAGGTCAAGGTCACGGTCAAGGTCAAGGTCAAAGGTCAAGGTCAAAGGTCAAGGTCAAGGTCAAGGTCAAGGTCAAGGTCAAGGTCAAGGTCAAGGTCAAAGGTCAAGGTCAAAGGTCAAAGGTCAAGGTCAAGGTCATTGTCAAGGTCAAGGTCAAGGTCAAAGGTCAAGGTCAAGGTCAAAGGTCAAGGTCAAGGTCAATTTCAAGGTCAAGGTCAAGGTCAAGGTCAAGGTCAAGGTCAAAGGTCAAAGGTCAAAGGTCAAATGTCAAGGTCATGGTCAAGGTCATGGTCAAGGTCATGGTCAAGGTCAAGGTGAAGGTCAAGGTCAAAGGTCAAGGTCAAGGTCAAGGTCAAAGGTCAAAGGTCAAGGTCAAGGTCAAAGGTCAAAGGTCAAGGTCAAAGGTCAAGGTCAAGGTCAAGGTCAAAGGTCAAGGTCAAAGGTCAAGGTCAAAGGTCAAGGTCAAGGTCAAGGTCAAGGTCAAGGTCAAGGTCAAGGTCAAGGTCAAGGTCAAGGTCAAGGTCAAGGTCAAGGTCAAGGTCAAGGTCAAGGTCAAAGGTCAAAGGTCAATGGTCAAGTTCAAGGTCAAAGGTCAAAGGTCAAGGTCAAGGTCAAAGGTCAAGGTCAAGGTCAAGGTCAAAGGTCAAGGTCAAAGGTCAAGGTCAAGGTCAAGGTCAAAGGTCAAGGTCAAGGTCAAGTTCAAAGGTCAAAGGTCAAGGTCAAGGTCAAGGTCAAGGTCAAGGTCAAGGTCAAGGTCAAGGTCAAGGTCAAGGTCAAGTTCAAAGGTCAAAGGTCAAGGTCAAGGTAAAGGTCAAAGGTCAAAGGTCAAAGGTCAAAGGTCAAGGTCAAGGTAAAGGTCAAGGTCAAAGGTCAAAGGTCAAGGTCAAGGTCAAAGGTCAAGGTCAAGGTCAAGGTCAAGGTCAAAGGTCAAAGGTCAAAGGTCAAAGGTCAAAGGTCAAGGTCAAAGGTCAAAGGTCAAAGGTCAAGGTCAAGGTCAAGGTCAAAGGTCAAGGTCAAGGTCAAGGTCAAGGTCAAGGTCAAGGTCAAAGGTCAAGGTCAAGGTCAAAGGTCAAGGTCAAAGGTCAAAGGTCAAGGTCAAGGTCAAGGTCAAAGGTCAAGGTCAAAGGTCAAGGTCAAAGGTCAAGGTCAAGGTCAAGGTCAAGGTCAAGGTCAAGGTCAAGGTCAAGGTCAAGGTCAAGGTCAAGGTCAAGGTCAAGGTCAAGGTCAAAGGTCAAAGGTCAATGGTCAAGTTCAAGGTCAAAGGTCAAAGGTCAAGGTCAAGGTCAAAGGTCAAGGTCAAGGTCAAGGTCAAAGGTCAAGGTCAAAGGTCAAGGTCAAGGTCAAGGTCAAAGGTCAAGGTCAAGGTCAAGTTCAAAGGTCAAAGGTCAAGGTCAAGGTCAAGGTCAAGGTCAAGGTCAAGGTCAAGGTCAAGGTCAAGGTCAAGGTCAAGGTCAAGGTCAAGTTCAAAGGTCAAAGGTCAAGGTCAAGGTAAAGGTCAAAGGTCAAAGGTCAAAGGTCAAAGGTCAAGGTCAAGGTAAAGGTCAAGGTCAAAGGTCAAAGGTCAAGGTCAAGGTCAAGGGTCAAGGTCAAGGTCAAGGTCAAGGTCAAAGGTCAAAGGTCAAAGGTCACAGGTCAAAGGTCAAGGTCAAGGTCAAGGTCTAAGGTCAAGGTCAAGGTCAAGGTCAAGGTCAAGGTCAAGGTCAAGGTCAAGGTCAAGTTCAAAGGTCAAAGGTCAAGGTCACGGTCAAGGTCAAGGTCAAGGTCAAGCTCAAGGTCAAGGTCAAGGTCAAGGTCAAGGTCAAGGTCAAGGTCAAGGTCAAGGTCAAGGTCAAGGTCAAGGTCAAGGTCAAGGTCAAAGGTCAAAGGTCAATGGTCAAGTTCAAGGTCAAAGGTCAAAGGTCAAGGTCAAGGTCAAAGGTCAAGGTCAAGGTCAAGGTCAAAGGTCAAGGTCAGAGGTTAAAGGTCAAGGTCAAAGGTCAAAGGTCAAGTTCAAGGTAAAGGTCAAGGTCAAAGCTCAAAGGTCAAGGTCAAAGGTCAAGGTCAAGGTCAAGGTCAAAGGTCAAGGTCAAGGTCAAAGGTCAAGGTCAAAGGTCAAAGGTCAAAGGTTAAAGGTCAAGGTCAAAGGTCAAGGTCAAGGTCAAGGTCAAGGTCAAGGTCAAGGTCAAAGGTCAAGGTCAAGGTCAAGGTCAAGGTCAAGGTCAAGGTCAAGGTCAAGGTCAAAGGTCATGGTCAAGGTCAAAGGTCAAAGGTCAAAGTCAAAGGTCAATGTCAAGGTCAAGGTCAAGGTCAAGGTCAAGGTCAAGGTCAAGGTCAAGGTCAAGGTCAAGGTCAAGTTCAAAGGTCAAAGGTCAAGGTCACGGTCAAGGTCAAGGTCAAAGGTCAAGGTCAAAGGTCAAGGTCAAGGTCAAGGTCAAGGTCAAGGTCAAGGTCAAGGTCAAAGGTCAAGGTCAAAGGTCAAAGGTCAAGGTCAAGGTCATTGTCAAGGTCAAGGTCAAGGTCAAAGGTCAAGGTCAAGGTCAAAGGTCAAGGTCAAGGTCAATTTCAAGGTCAAGGTCAAGGTCAAGGTCAAGGTCAAAGGTCAAAGGTCAAATGTCAAGGTCATGGTCAAGGTCATGGTCAAGGTCAAGGTGAAGGTCAAGGTCAAAGGTCAAGGTCAAGGTCAAGGTCAAAGGTCAAAGGTCAAGGTCAAGGTCAAAGGTCAAAGGTCAAGGTCAAAGGTCAAGGTCAAGGTCAAGGTCAAGGTCAAAGGTCAAGGTCAAAGGTCAAGGTCAAAGGTCAAGGTCAAGGTCAAGGTCAAGGTCAAGGTCAAGGTCAAGGTCAAGGTCAAGGTCAAGGTCAAGGTCAAGGTCAAGGTCAAGGTCAAAGGTCAAAGGTCAATGGTCAAGTTCAAGGTCAAAGGTCAAAGGTCAAGGTCAAGGTCAAAGGTCAAGGTCAAGGTCAAGGTCAAAGGTCAAGGTCAAAGGTCAAGGTCAAGGTCAAGGTCAAAGGTCAAGGTCAAGGTCAAGTTCAAAGGTCAAAGGTCAAGGTCAAGGTCAAGGTCAAGGTCAAGGTCAAGGTCAAGGTCAAGGTCAAGTTCAAAGGTCAAAGGTCAAGGTCAAGGTAAAGGTCAAAGGTCAAAGGTTAAAGGTCAAAGGTCAAGGTCAAGGTAAAGGTCAAAGGTCAAAGGTCAAAGGTCAAGGTCAAGGTCAAAGGTCAAGGTCAAGGTCAAGGTCAAGGTCAAAGGTCAAAGGTCAAAGGTCAAGGTCAAAGGTCAAAGGTCAAAGGTCAAGGTCAAGGTCAAGGTCAAAGGTCAAGGTCAAGGTCAAGGTCAAGGTCAAGGTCAAAGGTCAAGGTCAAGGTCAAAGGTCAAGGTCAAGGTCAAAGGTCAAAGGTCAAATGTCAAGGTCATGGTCAAGGTCATGGTCAAGGTCAAGGTGAAGGTCAAGGTCAAAGGTCAAGGTCAAGGTCAAGGTCAAAGGTCAAAGGTCAAGGTCAAGGTCAAAGGTCAAAGGTCAAGGTCAAAGGTCAAGGTCAAGGTCAAGGTCAAAGGTCAAGGTCAAAGGTCAAGGTCAAAGGTCAAGGTCAAGGTCAAGGTCAAGGTCAAGGTCAAGGTCAAGGTCAAGGTCAAGGTCAAGGTCAAGGTCAAGGTCAAGGTCAAGGTCAAGGTCAAAGGTCAAAGGTCAATGGTCAAGTTCAAGGTCAAGGTGAAGGTCAAGGTCAAAGGTCAAGGTCAAGGTCAAGGTCAAAGGTCAAAGGTCAAGGTCAAGGTCAAAGGTCAAAGGTCAAGGTCAAAGGTCAAGGTCAAGGTCAAGGTCAAAGGTCAAGGTCAAAGGTCAAGGTCAAAGGTCAAGGTCAAGGTCAAGGTCAAGGTCAAGGTCAAGGTCAAGGTCAAGGTCAAGGTCAAGGTCAAGGTCAAGGTCAAGGTCAAGGTCAAAGGTCAAAGGTCAATGGTCAAGTTCAAGGTCAAAGGTCAAAGGTCAAGGTCAAGGTCAAAGGTCAAGGTCAAGGTCAAGGTCAAAGGTCAAGGTCAAAGGTCAAGGTCAAGGTCAAGGTCAAAGGTCAAGGTCAAGGTCAAGTTCAAAGGTCAAAGGTCAAGGTCAAGGTCAAGGTCAAGGTCAAGGTCAAGGTCAAGGTCAAGGTCAAGTTCAAAGGTCAAAGGTCAAGGTCAAGGTAAAGGTCAAAGGTCAAAGGTCAAAGGTCAAAGGTCAAGGTCAAGGTAAAGGTCAAGGTCAAAGGTCAAAGGTCAAGGTCAAGGTCAAAGGTCAAGGTCAAGGTCAAGGTCAAGGTCAAAGGTCAAAGGTCAAAGGTCAAAGGTCAAAGGTCAAGGTCAAGGTCAAGGTCTAAGGTCAAGGTCAAGGTCAAGGTCAAGGTCAAAGGTCAAAGGTCAAAGGTCAAGGTCAAAGGTCAAAGGTCAAAGGTCAAGGTCAAGGTCAAGGTCAAAGGTCAAGGTCAAGGTCAAGGTCAAGGTCAAGGTCAAAGGTCAAGGTCAAGGTCAAAGGTCAAGGTCAAAGGTCAAAGGTCAAGGTCAAGGTCAAGGTCAAAGGTCAAGGTCAAAGGTCAAGGTCAAAGGTCAAGGTCAAGGTCAAGGTCAAGGTCAAGGTCAAGGTCAAGGTCAAGGTCAAGGTCAAGGTCAAGGTCAAGGTCAAGGTCAAGGTCAAGGTCAAAGGTCAAAGGTCAATGGTCAAGTTCAAGGTCAAAGGTCAAAGGTCAAGGTCAAGGTCAAAGGTCAAGGTCAAGGTCAAGGTCAAAGGTCAAGGTCAAAGGTCAAGGTCAAGGTCAAGGTCAAAGGTCAAGGTCAAGGTCAAGTTCAAAGGTCAAAGGTCAAGGTCAAGGTCAAGGTCAAGGTCAAGGTCAAGGTCAAGGTCAAGGTCAAGGTCAAGGTCAAGTTCAAAGGTCAAAGGTCAAGGTCAAGGTAAAGGTCAAAGGTCAAAGGTCAAAGGTCAAAGGTCAAGGTCAAGGTAAAGGTCAAGGTCAAAGGTCAAAGGTCAAGGTCAAGGTCAAAGGTCAAGGTCAAGGTCAAGGTCAAGGTCAAAGGTCAAAGGTCAAAGGTCAAAGGTCAAAGGTCAAGGTCAAGGTCAAGGTCTAAGGTCAAGGTCAAGGTCAAGGTCAAGGTCAAAGGTCAAAGGTCAAAGGTCAAGGTCAAAGGTCAAAGGTCAAAGGTCAAGGTCAAGGTCAAGGTCAAAGGTCAAGGTCAAGGTCAAGGTCAAGGTCAAGGTCAAAGGTCAAGGTCAAGGTCAAAGGTCAAGGTCAAAGGTCAAAGGTCAAGGTCAAAGGTCAAGGTCAAGGTCAAGGTCAAAGGTCAAGGTCAAAGGTCAAGGTCAAGGTCAAAGGTCAAGGTCAAGGTCATGGTCAAGGTCAAAGGTCAAAGGTCAAAGTCAAAGGTCAAGGTCATGGTCAAGGTCAAGGTCAAAGGTCAAAGCTCAAAGGTCAAAGGTTAAAGGTCAAGGTCAAGGTCAAAGGTCAAAGGTCAAAGGTCAAGGTCAAGGTAAAGGTCAAGGTCAAAGGTCAAAGCTCAAAGGTCAAGGTCAAGGTCAAAGGTCAAAGGTCAAAGGTCAAGGTCAAGGTCAAGGTCAAGGTCAAGGTCAAGGTCAAGGTCAAGGTCAAAGGTCAAGGTCAAGGTCAAGGTCAAGGTCAAGGTCAAGGTCAAGGTCAAGGTCAAGGTCAAGGTCAAGGTCAAGGTCAAGGTCAAGGTCAAGGTCAAGGTCAAGGTCAAGGTCAATTTCAAGGTCAAGGTCAAGTTCAAAGGTCAAAGGTCAAGGTCAAGGTCAAGGTCAAAGGTCAAAGGTCAAGGTCAAAGGTCAAGGTCAAGGTCAAGGTCAAGGTCAAAGGTCAAGGTCAAAGGTCAAAGGTCAAGGTCAAGGTCATTGTCAAGGTCAAGGTCAAGGTCAAGGTCAAAGGTCAAGGTCAAGGTCAAAGGTCAAGGTCAAGGTCAAGGTCAATTTCAAGGTCAAGGTCAAGGTCAAGGTCAAGGTCAAAGGTCAAAGGTCAAAGGTCAAATGTCAAGGTCATGGTCAAGGTCATGGTCAAGGTCATGGTCAAGGTCAAGGTGAAGGTCAAGGTCAAAGGTCAAGGTCAAGGTCAAGGTCAAAGGTCAAAGGTCAAGGTCAAGGTCAAAGGTCAAAGGTCAAAGGTCAAGGTCAAAGGTCAAGGTCAAAGGTCAAGGTCAAGGTCAAGGTCAAGGTCAAAGGTCAAGGTCAAAGGTCAAGGTCAAAGGTCAAGGTCAAGGTCAAGGTCAAGGTCAAGGTCAAGGTCAAGGTCAAGGTCAAGGTCAAAGGTCAAAGGTCAATGGTCAAGTTCAAGGTCAAAGGTCAAAGGTCAAGGTCAAGGTCAAAGGTCAAGGTCAAGGTCAAGGTCAAAGGTCAAGGTCAAAGGTCAAGGTCAAGGTCAAGGTCAAAGGTCAAGGTCAAGGTCAAGTTCAAAGGTCAAAGGTCAAGGTCAAGGTCAAGGTCAAGGTCAAGGTCAAGGTCAAGGTCAAGGTCAAGGTCAAGGTCAAGGTCAAGGTCAAGGTCAAGGTCAAGGTCAAGGTCAAGGTCATGGTCAAGGTCAAGGTCAAGGTCAAGTTCAAAGGTCAAAGGTCAAGGTCAAGGTAAAGGTCAAAGGTCAAAGGTCAAAGGTCAAAGGTCAAGGTCAAGGTAAAGGTCAAGGTCAAAGGTCAAAGGTCAAGGTCAAGGTCAAAGGTCAAGGTCAAGGTCAAGGTCAAGGTCAAAGGTCAAAGGTCAAAGGTCAAAGGTCAAAGGTCAAGGTCAAGGTCAAGGTCTAAGGTCAAGGTCAAGGTCAAGGTCAAGGTCAAAGGTCAAAGGTCAAAGGTCAAAGGTCAAGGTCAAAGGTCAAAGGTCAAAGGTCAAGGTCAAGGTCAAGGTCAAAGGTCAAAGGTCAAGGTCAAGGTCAAGGTCAAAGGTCAAGGTCAAGGTCAAGGTCAAGGTCAAAGGTCAAGGTCAAAGGTCAAAGGTCAAAGGTCAAGGTCAAAGGTCAAGGTCAAGGTCAAGGTCAAGGTCAAAGGTCAAGGTCAAAGGTCAAGGTCAAGGTCAAAGGTCAAAGGTCAAAGTCAAAGGTCAAGGTCATGGTCAAGGTCAAGGTCAAAGGTCAAAGCTCAAAGGTCAAAGGTTAAAGGTCAAGGTCAAGGTCAAAGGTCAAAGGTCAAGGTCAAGGTAAAGGTCAAGGTCAAAGGTCAAAGCTCAAAGGTCAAGGTCAAGGTCAAAGGTCAAAGGTCAAAGGTCAAGGTCAAGGTCAAGGTCAAGGTCAAGGTCAAGGTCAAGGTCAAAGGTCAAGGTCAAGGTCAAAGGTCAAGGTCAAGGTCAAGGTCAAGGTCAAGGTCAAGGTCAAGGTCAAGGTCAAGGTCAAGGTCAAGGTCAAGGTCAAGGTCAAGGTCAAGGTCAAGGTCAAGTTCAAAGGTCAAAGGTCAAGGTCAAGGTCAAGGTCAAAGGTCAAAGGTCAAGGTCAAAGGTCAAAGGTTAAAGGTTAAAGGTCAAGGTCAAAGGTCAAAGGTCAAGGTCAAGATAAAGGTCAAGGTCAAAGGTCAAAGCTCAAAGGTCAAAGGTTAAAGGTCAAGGTCAAAGGTCAAAGGTCAAGGTCAAGGTAAAGGTCAAGGTCAAAGGTCAAAGCTCAAAGGTCAAGGTCAAGGTCAAAGGTCAAAGGTCAAAGGTCAAGGTCAAGGTCAAGGTCAAGGTCAAGGTCAAGGTCAAGGTCAAAGGTCAAGGTCAAGGTCAAAGGTCAAGGTCAAGGTCAAGGTCAAGGTCAAGGTCAAGGTCAAGGTCAAGGTCAAGGTCAAGGTCAAGGTCAAGGTCAAGGTCAAGGTCAAGGTCAAGGTCAAGGTCAAGTTCAAAGGTCAAAGGTTAAAGGTTAAAGGTCAAGGTCAAAGGTCAAGGTCAAGGTCAAAGGTCAAGGTCAAGGTCAAAGGTCAAGGTCAAGGTCAAGGTCAAAGGTCAAAGGTCAAAGGTCAAGGTCAAGGTCAAGGTCAAGGTCAAGGTCAAGGTCAAAGGTCAAGGTCAACGTCAAGGTCAAGGTCAAGGTCAAGGTCAAGGTCAAGGTCAAGGTCAAGGTCTAAGGTCAAAGGTCAAAGGTCAAAGGTCAAGGTCAAAGGTCAAGGTCAAAGGTCAAGGTCAAAGGTCAAGGTCAAGGTGAAGGTCAAGGTCAAAGGTCAAGGTCAAGGTCAAGGTCAAAGGTCAAGGTCAAGGTCAAAGGTCAAAGGTCAAGGTCAAAGGTCAAGGTCAAGGTCAAGGTCAAGGTCAAAGGTCAAGGTCAAAGGTCAAGGTCAAAGGTCAAGGTCAAGGTCAAGGTCAAGGTCAAGGTCAAGGTCAAGTTCAAAGGTCAAAGGTCAAGGTGAAGGTAAAGGTCAAAGGTCAAAGGTCAAAGGTCAAAGGTCAAAGGTCAAGGTCAAGGTAAAGGTCAAGGTCAAAGGTCAAAGGTCAAAGGTCAAAGGTCAAGGTCAAGGTCAAAGGGCAAGGTCAAGGTCAAGGTCAAGGTCAAGGTCAAAGGTCAAAGGTTAAAGGTCAAGTTCAAGGTCAAAGGTCAAAGGTCAAAGGTCAAGGTCAAGGTCAAGGTCAAAGGTCAAGGTCAAGGTCAAGGTCAAGGTCAAAGGTCAAAGGTCAAAGGTCAAAGGTCAAAGGTCAAGGTCAAGGTCAAGGTCTAAGGTCAAGGTCAAGGTCAAGGTCAAGGTCAAAGGTCAAAGGTCAAAGGTCAAGGTCAAAGGTCAAAGGTCAAAGGTCAAGGTCAAGGTCAAGGTCAAGGTCAAAGGTCAAGGTCAAGGTCAAGGTCAAGGTCAAGGTCAAAGGTCAAGGTCAAGGTCAAAGGTCAAGGTCAAAGGTCAAAGGTCAAGGTCAAGGTCAAGGTCAAAGGTCAAGGTCAAAGGTCAAGGTCAAAGGTCAAGGTCAAGGTCAAGGTCAAGGTCAAGGTCAAGGTCAAGGTCAAGGTCAAGGTCAAGGTCAAGGTCAAGGTCAAGGTCAAGGTCAAGGTCAAGGTCAAGGTCAAGGTCAAGGTCAAAGGTCAAAGGTCAATGGTCAAGTTCAAGGTCAAAGGTCAAAGGTCAAGGTCAAGGTCAAAGGTCAAGGTCAAGGTCAAGGTCAAAGGTCAAGGTCAAAGGTCAAGGTCAAGGTCAAGGTCAAAGGTCAAGGTCAAGGTCAAGTTCAAAGGTCAAAGGTCAAGGTCAAGGTCAAGGTCAAGGTCAAGGTCAAGGTCAAGGTCAAGGTCAAGGTCAAGGTCAAGGTCAAGGTCAAGGTCAAGTTCAAAGGTCAAAGGTCAAGGTCAAGGTAAAGGTCAAAGGTCAAAGGTCAAAGGTCAAAGGTCAAGGTCAAGGTAAAGGTCAAGGTCAAAGGTCAAAGGTCAAGGTCAAGGTCAAAGGTCAAGGTCAAGGTCAAGGTCAAGGTCAAAGGTCAAAGGTCAAAGGTCAAAGGTCAAAGGTCAAAGGTCAAGGTCAAGGTCAAGGTCTAAGGTCAAGGTCAAGGTCAAGGTCAAGGTCAAAGGTCAAAGGTCAAAGGTCAAGGTCAAAGGTCAAAGGTCAAAGGTCAAGGTCAAGGTCAAGGTCAAAGGTCAAGGTCAAGGTCAAGGTCAAGGTCAAGGTCAAAGGTCAAGGTCAAGGTCAAAGGTCAAGGTCAAAGGTCAAAGGTCAAGGTCAAAGGTCAAGGTCAAGGTCAAGGTCAAAGGTCAAGGTCAAAGGTCAAGGTCAAGGTCAAGGTCAAAGGTCAAGGTCAAGGTCATGGTCAAGGTCAAAGGTCAAAGGTCAAAGTCAAAGGTCAAGGTCATGGTCAAGGTCAAGGTCAAAGGTCAAAGCTCAAAGGTCAAAGGTTAAAGGTCAAGGTCAAGGTCAAAGGTCAAAGGTCAAGGTCAAGGTAAAGGTCAAGGTCAAGGTCAAAGGTCAAAGCTCAAAGGTCAAGGTCAAGGTCAAAGGTCAAAGGTCAAAGGTCAAGGTCAAGGTCAAGGTCAAGGTCAAGGTCAAGGTCAAGGTCAAGGTCAAGGTCAAAGGTCAAGGTCAAGGTCAAGGTCAAGGTCAAGGTCAAGGTCAAGGTCAAGGTCAAGGTCAAGGTCAAGGTCAAGGTCAAGGTCAAGGTCAAGGTCAAGGTCAAGGTCAAGGTCAATTTCAAGGTCAAGGTCAAGTTCAAAGGTCAAAGGTCAAGGTCAAGGTCAAGGTCAAAGGTCAAAGGTCAAGGTCAAAGGTCAAGGTCAAGGTCAAGGTCAAGGTCAAAGGTCAAGGTCAAAGGTCAAAGGTCAAGGTCAAGGTCATTGTCAAGGTCAAGGTCAAGGTCAAGGTCAAAGGTCAAGGTCAAGGTCAAAGGTCAAGGTCAAGGTCAAGGTCAATTTCAAGGTCAAGGTCAAGGTCAAGGTCAAGGTCAAAGGTCAAAGGTCAAAGGTCAAATGTCAAGGTCATGGTCAAGGTCATGGTCAAGGTCATGGTCAAGGTCAAGGTGAAGGTCAAGGTCAAAGGTCAAGGTCAAGGTCAAGGTCAAAGGTCAAAGGTCAAAGGTCAAGGTCAAGGTCAAAGGTCAAAGGTCAAAGGTCAAGGTCAAAGGTCAAGGTCAAAGGTCAAGGTCAAGGTCAAGGTCAAGGTCAAAGGTCAAGGTCAAAGGTCAAGGTCAAAGGTCAAGGTCAAGGTCAAGGTCAAGGTCAAGGTCAAGGTCAAGGTCAAGGTCAAGGTCAAGGTCAAGGTCAAGGTCAAAGGTCAAAGGTCAATGGTCAAGTTCAAGGTCAAAGGTCAAAGGTCAAGGTCAAGGTCAAAGGTCAAGGTCAAGGTCAAGGTCAAGGTCAAAGGTCAAGGTCAAAGGTCAAGGTCAAGGTCAAGGTCAAAGGTCAAGGTCAAGGTCAAGTTCAAAGGTCAAAGGTCAAGGTCAAGGTCAAGGTCAAGGTCAAGGTCAAGGTCAAGGTCAAGGTCAAGGTCAAGGTCAAGGTCAAGGTCAAGGTCAAGGTCAAGGTCAAGGTCAAGGTCAAGGTCAAGGTCAAGGTCAAGGTCAAGTTCAAAGGTCAAAGGTCAAGGTCAAGGTAAAGGTCAAAGGTCAAAGGTCAAAGGTCAAAGGTCAAGGTCAAGGTAAAGGTCAAGGTCAAAGGTCAAAGGTCAAGGTCAAGGTCAAAGGTCAAGGTCAAGGTCAAGGTCAAGGTCAAAGGTCAAAGGTCAAAGGTCAAAGGTCAAAGGTCAAGGTCAAGGTCAAGGTCTAAGGTCAAGGTCAAGGTCAAGGTCAAGGTCAAAGGTCAAAGGTCAAAGGTCAAAGGTCAAGGTCAAAGGTCAAAGGTCAAAGGTCAAGGTCAAGGTCAAGGTCAAAGGTCAAAGGTCAAGGTCAAGGTCAAGGTCAAAGGTCAAGGTCAAGGTCAAGGTCAAGGTCAAAGGTCAAGGTCAAAGGTCAAAGGTCAAAGGTCAAGGTCAAAGGTCAAGGTCAAGGTCAAGGTCAAAGGTCAAGGTCAAAGGTCAAGGTCAAGGTCAAAGGTCAAAGGTCAAAGTCAAAGGTCAAGGTCATGGTCAAGGTCAAGGTCAAAGGTCAAAGCTCAAAGGTCAAAGGTTAAAGGTCAAGGTCAAGGTCAAAGGTCAAAGGTCAAGGTCAAGGTAAAGGTCAAGGTCAAAGGTCAAAGCTCAAAGGTCAAGGTCAAGGTCAAAGGTCAAAGGTCAAAGGTCAAGGTCAAGGTCAAGGTCAAGGTCAAGGTCAAGGTCAAGGTCAAAGGTCAAGGTCAAGGTCAAAGGTCAAGGTCAAGGTCAAGGTCAAGGTCAAGGTCAAGGTCAAGGTCAAGGTCAAGGTCAAGGTCAAGGTCAAGGTCAAGGTCAAGTTCAAAGGTCAAAGGTCAAGGTCAAGGTCAAGGTCAAAGGTCAAAGGTCAAGGTCAAAGGTCAAAGGTTAAAGGTTAAAGGTCAAGGTCAAAGGTCAAAGGTCAAGGTCAAGATAAAGGTCAAGGTCAAAGGTCAAAGCTCAAAGGTCAAAGGTTAAAGGTCAAGGTCAAAGGTCAAAGGTCAAGGTCAAGGTAAAGGTCAAGGTCAAAGGTCAAAGCTCAAAGGTCAAGGTCAAAGGTCAAGGTCAAGGTCAAAGGTCAAGGTCAAGGTCAAAGGTCAAGGTCAAGGTCAAGGTCAAAGGTCAAAGGTCAAAGGTCAAGGTCAAGGTCAAGGTCAAGGTCAAGGTCAAGGTCAAGGTCAAGGTCAAAGGTCAAGGTCAACGTCAAGGTCAAGGTCAAGGTCAAGGTCAAGGTCTAAGGTCAAAGGTCAAAGGTCAAAGGTCAAGGTCAAAGGTCAAGGTCAAAGGTCAAGGTCAAAGGTCAAGGTCAAGGTGAAGGTCAAGGTCAAAGGTCAAGGTCAAGGTCAAGGTCAAAGGTCAAGGTCAAGGTCAAAGGTCAAAGGTCAAGGTCAAAGGTCAAGGTCAAGGTCAAGGTCAAAGGTCAAGGTCAAAGGTCAAGGTCAAAGGTCAAGGTCAAGGTCAAGGTCAAGGTCAAGGTCAAGGTCAAGTTCAAAGGTCAAAGGTCAAGGTGAAGGTAAAGGTCAAAGGTCAAAGGTCAAAGGTCAAAGGTCAAAGGTCAAGGTCAAGGTAAAGGTCAAGGTCAAAGGTCAAAGGTCAAAGGTCAAAGGTCAAGGTCAAGGTCAAAGGGCAAGGTCAAGGTCAAGGTCAAGGTCAAGGTCAAGGTCAAAGGTCAAAGGTTAAAGGTCAAGTTCAAGGTCAAAGGTCAAAGGTCAAAGGTCAAGGTCAAGGTCAAGGTCAAGGTCAAGGTCAAAGGTCAAAGGTCAAGGTCAAGGTCAAGGTCAAGGTCAAGGTCAAGGTCAAGGTCAAGGTCAAGGTCAAGGTCAAGGTCAAGGTCAAAGGTCAAAGGTCAAAGGTCAATGGTCAAGGTCAAGGTCAAGGTCAAAGGTCAAGGTCAAGGTCAAGGTCAAGGTCATGGTCAAGGTCAAGGTCAAGGTCAAGGTCAAGGTCAAGGTCAAGGTCAAGGTCAAGGTCAAGGTCAAGGTCAAAGGTTAAAGGTCAAAGGTCAAGGTCAAGGTCAAGGTCAAAGGTCAAGGTCAAGGTCAAGGTCAAGGTCAAAGGTCAAGGTCAAGGTCAAAGGTCAAGGTCAAAGGTCAAAGGTCAAGGTCAAAGGTCAAGGTCAAGGTCAAGGTCAAAGGTCAAGGTCAAAGGTCAAGGTCAAGGTCAAAGGTCAAGGTCAAGGTCAAGGTCAAAGGTCAAAGGTCAAAGGTCAAAGGTCAAAGGTTAAAGGTCAAGGTCAAGGTCAAAGGTCAAGGTCAAGGTCAAGGACAAGGTCAAGGTCAAGGTCAAAGGTCAAGGTCAAGGTCAAAGGTCAAGGTCAATTTCAAGGTCAAGGTCAAGGTCAAGGTCAAGGTCAAGGTCAAAGGTCAAAGGTCAAAGGTCAAGGTCATGGTCAAGGTCAAAGGTCAAGGTCAAGGTCAAGGTCAAAGGTCAAAGGTCAAGGTCAAGGTCAAGGTCAAGGTCAAAGGTCAAAGGTCAAGGTCAAGGTGAAGGTCAAGGTCAAAGGTCAAAGGTCAAAGGTCAAGGTCAAAGGTCAAAGGTCAATGGTCAAGTTCAAGGTCAAAGGTCAAAGGTCAAGGTCAAGGTCAAAGGTCAAGGTCAAGGTCAAGGTCAAAGGTCAAGGTCAAAGGTCAAGGTCAAGGTCAAGGTCAAAGGTCAAGGTCAAGGTCAAGGTCAAGTTCAAAGGTCAAAGGTCAAGGTCAAGGTCAAGGTCAAGGTCAAGGTCAAGGTCAAGGTCAAGGTCAAGGTCAAGGTCAAGTTCAAAGGTCAAAGGTCAAGGTCAAGGTAAAGGTCAAAGGTCAAAGGTCAAAGGTCAAAGGTCAAGGTCAAGGTAAAGGTCAAGGTCAAAGGTCAAAGGTCAAGGTCAAGGTCAAAGGTCAAGGTCAAGGTCAAGGTCAAGGTCAAGGTCAAAGGTCAAAGGTCAAAGGTCAAAGGTCAAAGGTCAAGGTCAAGGTCAAGGTCTAAGGTCAAGGTCAAGGTCAAGGTCAAGGTCAAAGGTCAAAGGTCAAAGGTCAAGGTCAAAGGTCAAAGGTCAAAGGTCAAGGTCAAGGTCAAGGTCAAAGGTCAAAGGTCAAGGTCAAGGTCAAGGTCAAGGTCAAGGTCAAAGGTCAAGGTCAAGGTCAAAGGTCAAGGTCAAAGGTCAAAGGTCAAGGTCAAAGGTCAAGGTCAAGGTCAAGGTCAAAGGTCAAGGTCAAAGGTCAAGGTCAAGGTCAAAGGTCAAGGTCAAGGTCATGGTCAAGGTCAAAGGTCAAAGGTCAAAGTCAAAGGTCAAGGTCATGGTCAAGGTCAAGGTCAAAGGTCAAAGCTCAAAGGTCAAAGGTTAAAGGTCAAGGTCAAGGTCAAAGGTCAAAGGTCAAGGTCAAGGTAAAGGTCAAGGTCAAGGTCAAAGGTCAAAGCTCAAAGGTCAAGGTCAAGGTCAAAGGTCAAAGGTCAAAGGTCAAGGTCAAGGTCAAGGTCAAGGTCAAGGTCAAGGTCAAGGTCAAGGTCAAAGGTCAAGGTCAAGGTCAAGGTCAAGGTCAAGGTCAAGGTCAAGGTCAAGGTCAAGGTCAAGGTCAAGGTCAAGGTCAAGGTGAAGGTCAAGGTCAAGGTGAAGGTCAAGGTCAATTTCAAGGTCAAGATCAAGTTCAAAGGTCAAAGGTCAAGGTCAAGGTCAAGGTCAAAGGTCAAAGGTCAAGGTCAAAGGTCAAGGTCAAGGTCAAGGTCAAGGTCAAAGGTCAAGGTCAAAGGTCAAAGGTCAAGGTCAAGGTCATTGTCAAGGTCAAGGTCAAGGTCAAGGTCAAGGTCAAGGTCAAAGGTCAAGGTCAAGGTCAAAGGTCAAGGTCAAGGTCAAGGTCAATTTCAAGGTCAAGGTCAAGGTCAAGGTCAAGGTCAAAGGTCAAAGGTCAAAGGTCAAATGTCAAGGTCATGGTCAAGGTCATGGTCAAGGTCATGGTCAAGGTCAAGGTGAAGGTCAAGGTCAAAGGTCAAGGTCAAGGTCAAAGGTCAAGGTCAAGGTCAAAGGTCAAAGGTCAAGGTCAAAGGTCAAGGTCAAAGGTCAAGGTCAAGGTCAAGGTCAAGGTCAAAGGTCAAGGTCAAAGGTCAAGGTCAAAGGTCAAGGTCAAGGTCAAGGTCAAGGTCAAGGTCAAGGTCAAGGTCAAGGTCAAGGTCAAAGGTCAAAGGTCAATGGTCAAGTTCAAGGTCAAAGGTCAAAGGTCAAGGTCAAGGTCAAGGTCAAAGGTCAAGGTCAAGGTCAAGGTCAAAGGTCAAGGTCAAAGGTCAAGGTCAAGGTCAAGGTCAAAGGTCAAGGTCAAGGTCAAGTTCAAAGGTCAAAGGTCAAGGTCAAGGTCAAGGTCAAGGTCAAGGTCAAGGTCAAGGTCAAGGTCAAGGTCAAGGTCAAGGTCAAGGTCAAGGTCAAGGTCAAGGTCAAGGTCAAGGTCAAGGTCAAGTTCAAAGGTCAAAGGTCAAGGTCAAGGTAAAGGTCAAAGGTCAAAGGTCAAAGGTCAAAGGTCAAAGGTCAAGGTCAAGGTAAAGGTCAAGGTCAAAGGTCAAAGGTCAAGGTCAAGGTCAAAGGTCAAGGTCAAGGTCAAGGTCAAGGTCAAAGGTCAAAGTTCAAAGGTCAAAGGTCAAAGGTCAAGGTCAAGGTCAAGGTCTAAGGTCAAGGTCAAGGTCAAGGTCAAGGTCAAAGGTCAAAGGTCAAAGTCAAAGGTCAAGGTCATGGTCAAGGTCAAGGTCAAAGGTCAAAGCTCAAAGGTCAAAGGTTAAAGGTCAAGGTCAAGGTCAAAGGTCAAAGGTCAAGGTCAAGGTAAAGGTCAAGGTCAAAGGTCAAAGCTCAAAGGTCAAGGTCAAGGTCAAAGGTCAAAGGTCAAAGGTCAAGGTCAAGGTCAAGGTCAAGGTCAAGGTCAAGGTCAAGGTCAAAGGTCAAGGTCAAGGTCAAAGGTCAAGGTCAAGGTCAAGGTCAAGGTCAAGGTCAAAGGTCAAAGGTCAAGGTCAAGGTCAAGGTCAAGGTCAAGGTCAAGGTCAAGGTCAAAGGTCAAGGTCAAGGTCAAAGGTCAAGGTCAAGGTCAAGGTCAAGGTCAAGGTCAAGGTCAAGGTCAAGGTCAAGGTCAAGGTCAAGGTCAAGGTCAAGGTCAAGGTCAAGGTCAAGGTCAAGGTCAAGTTCAAAGGTCAAAGGTTAAAGGTTAAAGGTCAAGGTCAAAGGTCAAGGTCAAGGTCAAAGGTCAAGGTCAAGGTCAAAGGTCAAGGTCAAGGTCAAGGTCAAAGGTCAAAGGTCAAAGGTCAAGGTCAAGGTCAAGGTCAAGGTCAAGGTCAAGGTCAAAGGTCAAGGTCAACGTCAAGGTCAAGGTCAAGGTCAAGGTCAAGGTCAAGGTCAAGGTCTAAGGTCAAAGGTCAAAGGTCAAAGGTCAAGGTCAAAGGTCAAGGTCAAAGGTCAAGGTCAAAGGTCAAGGTCAAGGTGAAGGTCAAGGTCAAAGGTCAAGGTCAAGGTCAAGGTCAAAGGTCAAGGTCAAGGTCAAAGGTCAAAGGTCAAGGTCAAAGGTCAAGGTCAAGGTCAAGGTCAAGGTCAAAGGTCAAGGTCAAAGGTCAAGGTCAAAGGTCAAGGTCAAGGTCAAGGTCAAGGTCAAGGTCAAGGTCAAGTTCAAAGGTCAAAGGTCAAGGTGAAGGTAAAGGTCAAAGGTCAAAGGTCAAAGGTCAAAGGTCAAAGGTCAAGGTCAAGGTAAAGGTCAAGGTCAAAGGTCAAAGGTCAAAGGTCAAAGGTCAAGGTCAAGGTCAAAGGGCAAGGTCAAGGTCAAGGTCAAGGTCAAGGTCAAAGGTCAAAGGTTAAAGGTCAAGTTCAAGGTCAAAGGTCAAAGGTCAAAGGTCAAGGTCAAGGTCAAGGTCAAAGGTCAAGGTCAAGGTCAAGGTCAAGGTCAAAGGTCAAAGGTCAAAGGTCAAAGGTCAAAGGTCAAGGTCAAGGTCAAGGTCTAAGGTCAAGGTCAAGGTCAAGGTCAAGGTCAAAGGTCAAAGGTCAAAGGTCAAGGTCAAAGGTCAAAGGTCAAAGGTCAAGGTCAAGGTCAAGGTCAAGGTCAAAGGTCAAGGTCAAGGTCAAGGTCAAGGTCAAGGTCAAAGGTCAAGGTCAAGGTCAAAGGTCAAGGTCAAAGGTCAAAGGTCAAGGTCAAGGTCAAGGTCAAAGGTCAAGGTCAAAGGTCAAGGTCAAAGGTCAAGGTCAAGGTCAAGGTCAAGGTCAAGGTCAAGGTCAAGGTCAAGGTCAAGGTCAAGGTCAAGGTCAAGGTCAAGGTCAAGGTCAAGGTCAAGGTCAAGGTCAAGGTCAAGGTCAAAGGTCAAAGGTCAATGGTCAAGTTCAAGGTCAAAGGTCAAAGGTCAAGGTCAAGGTCAAAGGTCAAGGTCAAGGTCAAGGTCAAAGGTCAAGGTCAAAGGTCAAGGTCAAGGTCAAGGTCAAAGGTCAAGGTCAAGGTCAAGTTCAAAGGTCAAAGGTCAAGGTCAAGGTCAAGGTCAAGGTCAAGGTCAAGGTCAAGGTCAAGGTCAAGGTCAAGGTCAAGGTCAAGTTCAAAGGTCAAAGGTCAAGGTCAAGGTAAAGGTCAAAGGTCAAAGGTCAAAGGTCAAAGGTCAAGGTCAAGGTAAAGGTCAAGGTCAAAGGTCAAAGGTCAAGGTCAAGGTCAAAGGTCAAGGTCAAGGTCAAGGTCAAGGTCAAAGGTCAAAGGTCAAAGGTCAAAGGTCAAAGGTCAAAGGTCAAGGTCAAGGTCAAGGTCTAAGGTCAAGGTCAAGGTCAAGGTCAAGGTCAAAGGTCAAAGGTCAAAGGTCAAGGTCAAAGGTCAAAGGTCAAAGGTCAAGGTCAAGGTCAAGGTCAAAGGTCAAGGTCAAGGTCAAGGTCAAGGTCAAGGTCAAAGGTCAAGGTCAAGGTCAAAGGTCAAGGTCAAAGGTCAAAGGTCAAGGTCAAAGGTCAAGGTCAAGGTCAAGGTCAAAGGTCAAGGTCAAAGGTCAAGGTCAAGGTCAAGGTCAAAGGTCAAGGTCAAGGTCATGGTCAAGGTCAAAGGTCAAAGGTCAAAGTCAAAGGTCAAGGTCATGGTCAAGGTCAAGGTCAAAGGTCAAAGCTCAAAGGTCAAAGGTTAAAGGTCAAGGTCAAGGTCAAAGGTCAAAGGTCAAGGTCAAGGTAAAGGTCAAGGTCAAAGGTCAAAGCTCAAAGGTCAAGGTCAAGGTCAAAGGTCAAAGGTCAAAGGTCAAGGTCAAGGTCAAGGTCAAGGTCAAGGTCAAGGTCAAGGTCAAGGTCAAGGTCAAAGGTCAAGGTCAAGGTCAAGGTCAAGGTCAAGGTCAAGGTCAAGGTCAAGGTCAAGGTCAAGGTCAAGGTCAAGGTCAAGGTCAAGGTCAAGGTCAAGGTCAAGGTCAAGGTCAATTTCAAGGTCAAGGTCAAGTTCAAAGGTCAAAGGTCAAGGTCAAGGTCAAGGTCAAAGGTCAAAGGTCAAGGTCAAAGGTCAAGGTCAAGGTCAAGGTCAAGGTCAAAGGTCAAGGTCAAAGGTCAAAGGTCAAGGTCAAGGTCATTGTCAAGGTCAAGGTCAAGGTCAAGGTCAAAGGTCAAGGTCAAGGTCAAAGGTCAAGGTCAAGGTCAAGGTCAATTTCAAGGTCAAGGTCAAGGTCAAGGTCAAGGTCAAAGGTCAAAGGTCAAAGGTCAAATGTCAAGGTCATGGTCAAGGTCATGGTCAAGGTCATGGTCAAGGTTAAGGTGAAGGTCAAGGTCAAAGGTCAAGGTCAAGGTCAAGGTCAAAGGTCAAAGGTCAAGGTCAAGGTCAAAGGTCAAAGGTCAAAGGTCAAGGTCAAAGGTCAAGGTCAAAGGTCAAGGTCAAGGTCAAGGTCAAGGTCAAAGGTCAAGGTCAAAGGTCAAGGTCAAAGGTCAAGGTCAAGGTCAAGGTCAAGGTCAAGGTCAAGGTCAAGGTCAAGGTCAAGGTCAAGGTCAAAGGTCAAAGGTCAATGGTCAAGTTCAAGGTCAAAGGTCAAAGGTCAAGGTCAAGGTCAAAGGTCAAGGTCAAGGTCAAGGTCAAGGTCAAAGGTCAAGGTCAAAGGTCAAGGTCAAGGTCAAGGTCAAAGGTCAAGGTCAAGGTCAAGTTCAAAGGTCAAAGGTCAAGGTCAAGGTCAAGGTCAAGGTCAAGGTCAAGGTCAAGGTCAAGGTCAAGGTCAAGGTCAAGGTCAAGGTCAAGGTCAAGGTCAAGGTCAAGGTCAAGGTCAAGGTCAAGGTCAAGGTCAAGGTCAAGGTCAAGTTCAAAGGTCAAAGGTCAAGGTAAAGGTCAAAGGTCAAAGGTCAAAGGTCAAAGGTCAAGGTCAAGGTAAAGGTCAAGGTCAAAGGTCAAAGGTCAAGGTCAAGGTCAAAGGTCAAGGTCAAGGTCAAGGTCAAGGTCAAGGTCAAAGGTCAAAGGTCAAAGGTCAAAGGTCAAAGGTCAAAGGTCAAGGTCAAGGTCAAGGTCTAAGGTCAAGGTCAAGGTCAAGGTCAAGGTCAAAGGTCAAAGGTCAAAGGTCAAAGGTCAAGGTCAAAGGTCAAAGGTCAAAGGTCAAGGTCAAGGTCAAGGTCAAAGGTCAAAGGTCAAGGTCAAGGTCAAGGTCAAAGGTCAAGGTCAAGGTCAAGGTCAAGGTCAAAGGTCAAGGTCAAAGGTCAAAGGTCAAAGGTCAAGGTCAAAGGTCAAGGTCAAGGTCAAGGTCAAAGGTCAAGGTCAAAGGTCAAGGTCAAGGTCAAAGGTCAAAGGTCAAAGTCAAAGGTCAAGGTCATGGTCAAGGTCAAGGTCAAAGGTCAAAGCTCAAAGGTCAAAGGTTAAAGGTCAAGGTCAAGGTCAAAGGTCAAAGGTCAAGGTCAAGGTAAAGGTCAAGGTCAAAGGTCAAAGCTCAAAGGTCAAGGTCAAGGTCAAAGGTCAAAGGTCAAAGGTCAAAGGTCAAGGTCAAGGTCAAGGTCAAGGTCAAGGTCAAGGTCAAGGTCAAAGGTCAAGGTCAAGGTCAAAGGTCAAGGTCAAGGTCAAGGTCAAGGTCAAGGTCAAGGTCAAGGTCAAGGTCAAGGTCAAGGTCAAGGTCAAGGTCAAGGTCAAGTTCAAAGGTCAAAGGTCAAGGTCAAGGTCAAGGTCAAAGGTCAAAGGTCAAGGTCAAAGGTCAAAGGTTAAAGGTTAAAGGTCAAGGTCAAAGGTCAAAGGTCAAGGTCAAGATAAAGGTCAAGGTCAAAGGTCAAAGCTCAAAGGTCAAAGGTTAAAGGTCAAGGTCAAAGGTCAAAGGTCAAGGTCAAGGTAAAGGTCAAGGTCAAAGGTCAAAGCTCAAAGGTCAAGGTCAAAGGTCAAGGTCAAGGTCAAAGGTCAAGGTCAAGGTCAAAGGTCAAGGTCAAGGTCAAGGTCAAAGGTCAAAGGTCAAAGGTCAAGGTCAAGGTCAAGGTCAAGGTCAAGGTCAAGGTCAAGGTCAAGGTCAAAGGTCAAGGTCAACGTCAAGGTCAAGGTCAAGGTCAAGGTCAAGGTCTAAGGTCAAAGGTCAAAGGTCAAAGGTCAAGGTCAAAGGTCAAGGTCAAAGGTCAAGGTCAAAGGTCAAGGTCAAGGTGAAGGTCAAGGTCAAAGGTCAAGGTCAAGGTCAAGGTCAAAGGTCAAGGTCAAGGTCAAAGGTCAAAGGTCAAGGTCAAAGGTCAAGGTCAAGGTCAAGGTCAAAGGTCAAGGTCAAAGGTCAAGGTCAAAGGTCAAGGTCAAGGTCAAGGTCAAGGTCAAGGTCAAGGTCAAGTTCAAAGGTCAAAGGTCAAGGTGAAGGTAAAGGTCAAAGGTCAAAGGTCAAAGGTCAAAGGTCAAAGGTCAAGGTCAAGGTAAAGGTCAAGGTCAAAGGTCAAAGGTCAAAGGTCAAAGGTCAAGGTCAAGGTCAAAGGGCAAGGTCAAGGTCAAGGTCAAGGTCAAGGTCAAGGTCAAAGGTCAAAGGTTAAAGGTCAAGTTCAAGGTCAAAGGTCAAAGGTCAAAGGTCAAGGTCAAGGTCAAGGTCAAGGTCAAGGTCAAAGGTCAAAGGTCAAGGTCAAGGTCAAGGTCAAGGTCAAGGTCAAGGTCAAGGTCAAGGTCAAGGTCAAGGTCAAGGTCAAGGTCAAAGGTCAAAGGTCAAAGGTCAATGGTCAAGGTCAAGGTCAAGGTCAAAGGTCAAGGTCAAGGTCAAGGTCATGGTCAAGGTCAAGGTCAAGGTCAAGGTCAAGGTCAAGGTCAAGGTCAAGGTCAAGGTCAAGGTCAAGGTCAAGGTCAAAGGTTAAAGGTCAAAGGTCAAGGTCAAGGTCAAGGTCAAAGGTCAAGGTCAAGGTCAAGGTCAAGGTCAAAGGTCAAGGTCAAGGTCAAAGGTCAAGGTCAAAGGTCAAAGGTCAAGGTCAAAGGTCAAGGTCAAGGTCAAGGTCAAAGGTCAAGGTCAAAGGTCAAGGTCAAGGTCAAAGGTCAAGGTCAAGGTCAAGGTCAAAGGTCAAAGGTCAAAGGTCAAAGGTCAAAGGTTAAAGGTCAAGGTCAAGGTCAAAGGTCAAGGTCAAGGTCAAGGACAAGGTCAAGGTCAAGGTCAAAGGTCAAGGTCAAGGTCAAAGGTCAAGGTCAATTTCAAGGTCAAGGTCAAGGTCAAGGTCAAGGTCAAGGTCAAAGGTCAAAGGTCAAAGGTCAAGGTCATGGTCAAGGTCAAAGGTCAAGGTCAAGGTCAAGGTCAAAGGTCAAAGGTCAAGGTCAAGGTCAAGGTCAAGGTCAAAGGTCAAAGGTCAAGGTCAAGGTGAAGGTCAAGGTCAAAGGTCAAAGGTCAAAGGTCAAGGTCAAAGGTCAAAGGTCAATGGTCAAGTTCAAGGTCAAAGGTCAAAGGTCAAGGTCAAGGTCAAAGGTCAAGGTCAAGGTCAAGGTCAAAGGTCAAGGTCAAAGGTCAAGGTCAAGGTCAAGGTCAAAGGTCAAGGTCAAGGTCAAGGTCAAGTTCAAAGGTCAAAGGTCAAGGTCAAGGTCAAGGTCAAGGTCAAGGTCAAGGTCAAGGTCAAGGTCAAGGTCAAGGTCAAGGTCAAGTTCAAAGGTCAAAGGTCAAGGTCAAGGTAAAGGTCAAAGGTCAAAGGTCAAAGGTCAAAGGTCAAGGTCAAGGTAAAGGTCAAGGTCAAAGGTCAAAGGTCAAGGTCAAGGTCAAAGGTCAAGGTCAAGGTCAAGGTCAAGGTCAAGGTCAAGGTCAAAGGTCAAAGGTCAAAGGTCAAAGGTCAAAGGTCAAGGTCAAGGTCAAGGTCTAAGGTCAAGGTCAAGGTCAAGGTCAAGGTCAAAGGTCAAAGGTCAAAGGTCAAGGTCAAAGGTCAAAGGTCAAAGGTCAAGGTCAAGGTCAAGGTCAAAGGTCAAAGGTCAAGGTCAAGGTCAAGGTCAAGGTCAAGGTCAAAGGTCAAGGTCAAGGTCAAAGGTCAAGGTCAAAGGTCAAAGGTCAAGGTCAAAGGTCAAGGTCAAGGTCAAGGTCAAAGGTCAAGGTCAAAGGTCAAGGTCAAGGTCAAAGGTCAAGGTCAAGGTCATGGTCAAGGTCAAAGGTCAAAGGTCAAAGTCAAAGGTCAAGGTCATGGTCAAGGTCAAGGTCAAAGGTCAAAGCTCAAAGGTCAAAGGTTAAAGGTCAAGGTCAAGGTCAAAGGTCAAAGGTCAAGGTCAAGGTAAAGGTCAAGGTCAAGGTCAAAGGTCAAAGCTCAAAGGTCAAGGTCAAGGTCAAAGGTCAAAGGTCAAAGGTCAAGGTCAAGGTCAAGGTCAAGGTCAAGGTCAAGGTCAAGGTCAAGGTCAAAGGTCAAGGTCAAGGTCAAGGTCAAGGTCAAGGTCAAGGTCAAGGTCAAGGTCAAGGTCAAGGTCAAGGTCAAGGTCAAGGTGAAGGTCAAGGTCAAGGTGAAGGTCAAGGTCAATTTCAAGGTCAAGGTCAAGTTCAAAGGTCAAAGGTCAAGGTCAAGGTCAAGGTCAAAGGTCAAAGGTCAAGGTCAAAGGTCAAGGTCAAGGTCAAGGTCAAGGTCAAAGGTCAAGGTCAAAGGTCAAAGGTCAAGGTCAAGGTCATTGTCAAGGTCAAGGTCAAGGTCAAGGTCAAGGTCAAAGGTCAAGGTCAAGGTCAAAGGTCAAGGTCAAGGTCAAGGTCAATTTCAAGGTCAAGGTCAAGGTCAAGGTCAAGGTCAAAGGTCAAAGGTCAAAGGTCAAATGTCAAGGTCATGGTCAAGGTCATGGTCAAGGTCATGGTCAAGGTCAAGGTGAAGGTCAAGGTCAAAGGTCAAGGTCAAGGTCAAAGGTCAAGGTCAAGGTCAAAGGTCAAAGGTCAAGGTCAAAGGTCAAGGTCAAAGGTCAAGGTCAAGGTCAAGGTCAAGGTCAAAGGTCAAGGTCAAAGGTCAAGGTCAAAGGTCAAGGTCAAGGTCAAGGTCAAGGTCAAGGTCAAGGTCAAGGTCAAGGTCAAGGTCAAGGTCAAAGGTCAAAGGTCAATGGTCAAGTTCAAGGTCAAAGGTCAAAGGTCAAGGTCAAGGTCAAGGTCAAAGGTCAAGGTCAAGGTCAAGGTCAAAGGTCAAGGTCAAAGGTCAAGGTCAAGGTCAAGGTCAAAGGTCAAGGTCAAGGTCAAGTTCAAAGGTCAAAGGTCAAGGTCAAGGTCAAGGTCAAGGTCAAGGTCAAGGTCAAGGTCAAGGTCAAGGTCAAGGTCAAGGTCAAGGTCAAGGTCAAGGTCAAGGTCAAGGTCAAGGTCAAGTTCAAAGGTCAAAGGTCAAGGTCAAGGTAAAGGTCAAAGGTCAAAGGTCAAAGGTCAAAGGTCAAAGGTCAAAGGTCAAGGTCAAGGTAAAGGTCAAGGTCAAAGGTCAAAGGTCAAGGTCAAGGTCAAAGGTCAAGGTCAAGGTCAAGGTCAAGGTCAAAGGTCAAAGTTCAAAGGTCAAAGGTCAAAGGTCAAGGTCAAGGTCAAGGTCTAAGGTCAAGGTCAAGGTCAAGGTCAAAGGTCAAAGGTCAAAGGTCAAAGGTCAAGGTCAAAGGTCAAAGGTCAAAGGTCAAGGTCAAGGTCAAGGTCAAAGGTCAAAGGTCAAGGTCAAGGTCAAGGTCAAAGGTCAAGGTCAAGGTCAAG
The DNA here is from genome assembly GCA_963971365.1 of Lasioglossum villosulum. Classification (NCBI taxonomy): domain Eukaryota; kingdom Metazoa; phylum Arthropoda; class Insecta; order Hymenoptera; family Halictidae; genus Lasioglossum; species Lasioglossum villosulum. The sequence goes on along the minus strand of CAXARU010000015.1, from coordinate 1,343,423 downwards.
GTCAAGGTCAAAGGTCAAGGTCAAAGGTCAAAGGTCAAAGGTCAAAGGTCAAGGTCAAAGGTCAAGGTCAAGGTCAAGGTCAAAGGTCAAGGTCAAAGGTCAAGGTCAAGGTCAAAGGTCAAAGGTCAAAGTCAAAGGTCAAGGTCATGGTCAAGGTCAAGGTCAAAGGTCAAAGCTCAAAGGTCAAAGGTCAAAGGTTAAAGGTCAAGGTCAAGGTCAAAGGTCAAAGGTCAAGGTCAAGGTAAAGGTCAAGGTCAAAGGTCAAAGCTCAAAGGTCAAGGTCAAGGTCAAAGGTCAAAGGTCAAAGGTCAAGGTCAAGGTCAAGGTCAAGGTCAAGGTCAAGGTCAAGGTCAAGGTCAAAGGTCAAGGTCAAGGTCAAAGGTCAAGGTCAAGGTCAAGGTCAAGGTCAAGGTCAAGGTCAAGGTCAAGGTCAAGGTCAAGGTCAAGGTCAAGGTCAAGGTCAAGGTCAAGGTCAAGGTCAAGGTCAAGGTCAAGGTCAAGGTCAAGTTCAAAGGTCAAAGGTCAAGGTCAAGGTCAAGGTCAAAGGTCAAAGGTCAAGGTCAAAGGTCAAAGGTTAAAGGTTAAAGGTCAAGGTCAAAGGTCAAAGGTCAAGGTCAAGATAAAGGTCAAGGTCAAAGGTCAAAGGTCAAAGGTCAAAGGTCAAGGTCAAGGTCAAGGTCAAGGTCAAGGTCAAGGTCAAAGGTCAAGGTCAAGGTCAAGGTCAAGGTCAAGGTCAAGGTCAAGGTCAAGGTCAAGGTCAAGGTCAAGGTGAAGGTCAAGGTCAAGGTGAAGGTCAAGGTCAATTTCAAGGTCAAGGTCAAGTTCAAAGGTCAAAGGTCAAGGTCAAGGTCAAGGTCAAAGGTCAAAGCTCAAAGGTCAAGGTCAAGGTCAAAGGTCAAAGGTCAAAGGTCAAGGTCAAGGTCAAGGTCAAGGTCAAGGTCAAGGTCAAGGTCAAAGGTCAAGGTCAAGGTCAAAGGTCAAGGTCAAGGTCAAGGTCAAGGTCAAGGTCAAGGTCAAGGTCAAGGTCAAGGTCAAGGTCAAGGTCAAGGTCAAGGTCAAGTTCAAAGGTCAAAGGTCAAGGTCAAGGTCAAGGTCAAAGGTCAAAGGTCAAGGTCAAAGGTCAAAGGTTAAAGGTTAAAGGTCAAGGTCAAAGGTCAAAGGTCAAGGTCAAGATAAAGGTCAAGGTCAAAGGTCAAAGCTCAAAGGTCAAAGGTTAAAGGTCAAGGTCAAAGGTCAAAGGTCAAAGGTCAAGGTCAAGGTCAAGGTCAAGGTCAAGGTCAAGGTCAAGGTCAAAGGTCAAGGTCAAGGTCAAAGGTCAAGGTCAAGGTCAAGGTCAAGGTCAAGGTCAAGGTCAAGGTCAAGGTCAAGGTCAAGGTCAAGGTCAAGGTCAAGGTCAAGTTCAAAGGTCAAAGGTCAAGGTCAAGGTCAAGGTCAAAGGTCAAAGGTCAAGGTCAAAGGTCAAAGGTCAAAGGTCAAAGTCAAAGGTCAAGGTCATGGTCAAGGTCAAGGTCAAAGGTCAAAGCTCAAAGGTCAAAGGTTAAAGGTCAAGGTCAAGGTCAAAGGTCAAAGGTCAAGGTCAAGGTAAAGGTCAAGGTCAAAGGTCAAAGCTCAAAGGTCAAGGTCAAGGTCAAAGGTCAAAGGTCAAAGGTCAAGGTCAAGGTCAAGGTCAAGGTCAAGGTCAAGGTCAAGGTCAAAGGTCAAGGTCAAGGTCAAAGGTCAAGGTCAAGGTCAAGGTCAAGGTCAAGGTCAAGGTCAAGGTCAAGGTCAAGGTCAAGGTCAAGGTCAAGGTCAAGGTCAAGTTCAAAGGTCAAAGGTCAAGGTCAAGGTCAAGGTCAAAGGTCAAAGGTCAAGGTCAAAGGTCAAAGGTTAAAGGTTAAAGGTCAAGGTCAAAGGTCAAAGGTCAAGGTCAAGATAAAGGTCAAGGTCAAAGGTCAAAGCTCAAAGGTCAAAGGTTAAAGGTCAAGGTCAAAGGTCAAAGGTCAAGGTCAAGGTAAAGGTCAAGGTCAAAGGTCAAAGCTCAAAGGTCAAGGTCAAAGGTCAAGGTCAAGGTCAAAGGTCAAGGTCAAGGTCAAAGGTCAAGGTCAAGGTCAAGGTCAAAGGTCAAAGGTCAAAGGTCAAGGTCAAGGTCAAGGTCAAGGTCAAGGTCAAGGTCAAGGTCAAGGTCAAGGTCAAAGGTCAAGGTCAACGTCAAGGTCAAGGTCAAGGTCAAGGTCAAGGTCTAAGGTCAAAGGTCAAAGGTCAAAGGTCAAGGTCAAAGGTCAAGGTCAAAGGTCAAGGTCAAAGGTCAAGGTCAAGGTGAAGGTCAAGGTCAAAGGTCAAGGTCAAGGTCAAGGTCAAAGGTCAAGGTCAAGGTCAAAGGTCAAAGGTCAAGGTCAAAGGTCAAGGTCAAGGTCAAGGTCAAAGGTCAAGGTCAAAGGTCAAGGTCAAAGGTCAAGGTCAAGGTCAAGGTCAAGGTCAAGGTCAAGGTCAAGTTCAAAGGTCAAAGGTCAAGGTGAAGGTAAAGGTCAAAGGTCAAAGGTCAAAGGTCAAAGGTCAAAGGTCAAGGTCAAGGTAAAGGTCAAGGTCAAAGGTCAAAGGTCAAAGGTCAAAGGTCAAGGTCAAGGTCAAAGGGCAAGGTCAAGGTCAAGGTCAAGGTCAAGGTCAAGGTCAAAGGTCAAAGGTTAAAGGTCAAGTTCAAGGTCAAAGGTCAAAGGTCAAAGGTCAAGGTCAAGGTCAAGGTCAAGGTCAAGGTCAAAGGTCAAAGGTCAAGGTCAAGGTCAAGGTCAAGGTCAAGGTCAAGGTCAAGGTCAAGGTCAAGGTCAAGGTCAAGGTCAAGGTCAAGGTCAAGGTCAAAGGTCAAAGGTCAAAGGTCAATGGTCAAGGTCAAGGTCAAGGTCAAAGGTCAAGGTCAAGGTCAAGGTCATGGTCAAGGTCAAGGTCAAGGTCAAGGTCAAGGTCAAGGTCAAGGTCAAGGTCAAGGTCAAGGTCAAGGTCAAAGGTTAAAGGTCAAAGGTCAAGGTCAAGGTCAAGGTCAAAGGTCAAGGTCAAGGTCAAGGTCAAGGTCAAAGGTCAAGGTCAAGGTCAAAGGTCAAGGTCAAAGGTCAAAGGTCAAGGTCAAAGGTCAAGGTCAAGGTCAAGGTCAAAGGTCAAGGTCAAAGGTCAAGGTCAAGGTCAAAGGTCAAGGTCAAGGTCAAGGTCAAAGGTCAAAGGTCAAAGGTCAAAGGTCAAAGGTTAAAGGTCAAGGTCAAGGTCAAAGGTCAAGGTCAAGGTCAAGGACAAGGTCAAGGTCAAGGTCAAAGGTCAAGGTCAAGGTCAAAGGTCAAGGTCAATTTCAAGGTCTAGGTCAAGGTCAAGGTCAAGGTCAAGGTCAAAGGTCAAAGGTCAAGGTCATGGTCAAGGTCAAAGGTCAAGGTCAAGGTCAAGGTCAAAGGTCAAAGGTCAAGGTCAAGGTCAAGGTCAAGGTCAAAGGTCAAAGGTCAAGGTCAAGGTGAAGGTCAAGGTCAAAGGTCAAAGGTCAAAGGTCAAGGTCAAAGGTCAAAGGTCAATGGTCAAGTTCAAGGTCAAAGGTCAAAGGTCAAGGTCAAGGTCAAAGGTCAAGGTCAAGGTCAAGGTCAAAGGTCAAGGTCAAAGGTCAAGGTCAAGGTCAAGGTCAAAGGTCAAGGTCAAGGTCAAGGTCAAGTTCAAAGGTCAAAGGTCAAGGTCAAGGTCAAGGTCAAGGTCAAGGTCAAGGTCAAGGTCAAGGTCAAGGTCAAGGTCAAGTTCAAAGGTCAAAGGTCAAGGTCAAGGTAAAGGTCAAAGGTCAAAGGTCAAAGGTCAAAGGTCAAGGTCAAGGTAAAGGTCAAGGTCAAAGGTCAAAGGTCAAGGTCAAGGTCAAAGGTCAAGGTCAAGGTCAAGGTCAAGGTCAAGGTCAAGGTCAAAGGTCAAAGGTCAAAGGTCAAAGGTCAAAGGTCAAGGTCAAGGTCAAGGTCTAAGGTCAAGGTCAAGGTCAAGGTCAAGGTCAAAGGTCAAAGGTCAAAGGTCAAGGTCAAAGGTCAAAGGTCAAAGGTCAAGGTCAAGGTCAAGGTCAAAGGTCAAAGGTCAAGGTCAAGGTCAAGGTCAAGGTCAAGGTCAAAGGTCAAGGTCAAGGTCAAAGGTCAAGGTCAAAGGTCAAAGGTCAAGGTCAAAGGTCAAGGTCAAGGTCAAGGTCAAAGGTCAAGGTCAAAGGTCAAGGTCAAGGTCAAAGGTCAAGGTCAAGGTCATGGTCAAGGTCAAAGGTCAAAGGTCAAAGTCAAAGGTCAAGGTCATGGTCAAGGTCAAGGTCAAAGGTCAAAGCTCAAAGGTCAAAGGTTAAAGGTCAAGGTCAAGGTCAAAGGTCAAAGGTCAAGGTCAAGGTAAAGGTCAAGGTCAAGGTCAAAGGTCAAAGCTCAAAGGTCAAGGTCAAGGTCAAAGGTCAAAGGTCAAAGGTCAAGGTCAAGGTCAAGGTCAAGGTCAAGGTCAAAGGTCAAGGTCAAGGTCAAGGTCAAGGTCAAGGTCAAGGTCAAGGTCAAGGTCAAGGTCAAGGTCAAGGTCAAGGTCAAGGTCAAGGTGAAGGTCAAGGTCAAGGTGAAGGTCAAGGTCAATTTCAAGGTCAAGGTCAAGTTCAAAGGTCAAAGGTCAAGGTCAAGGTCAAGGTCAAAGGTCAAAGGTCAAGGTCAAAGGTCAAGGTCAAGGTCAAGGTCAAGGTCAAAGGTCAAGGTCAAAGGTCAAAGGTCAAGGTCAAGGTCATTGTCAAGGTCAAGGTCAAGGTCAAGGTCAAGGTCAAAGGTCAAGGTCAAGGTCAAAGGTCAAGGTCAAGGTCAAGGTCAATTTCAAGGTCAAGGTCAAGGTCAAGGTCAAGGTCAAAGGTCAAAGGTCAAAGGTCAAATGTCAAGGTCATGGTCAAGGTCATGGTCAAGGTCATGGTCAAGGTCAAGGTGAAGGTCAAGGTCAAAGGTCAAGGTCAAGGTCAAAGGTCAAGGTCAAGGTCAAAGGTCAAAGGTCAATGGTCAAGTTCAAGGTCAAAGGTCAAAGGTCAAGGTCAAGGTCAAGGTCAAAGGTCAAGGTCAAGGTCAAGGTCAAAGGTCAAGGTCAAAGGTCAAGGTCAAGGTCAAGGTCAAAGGTCAAGGTCAAGGTCAAGTTCAAAGGTCAAAGGTCAAGGTCAAGGTCAAGGTCAAGGTCAAGGTCAAGGTCAAGGTCAAGGTCAAGGTCAAGGTCAAGGTCAAGGTCAAGGTCAAGGTCAAGGTCAAGGTCAAGGTCAAGTTCAAAGGTCAAAGGTCAAGGTCAAGGTAAAGGTCAAAGGTCAAAGGTCAAAGGTCAAAGGTCAAAGGTCAAGGTCAAGGTAAAGGTCAAGGTCAAAGGTCAAAGGTCAAGGTCAAGGTCAAAGGTCAAGGTCAAGGTCAAGGTCAAGGTCAAAGGTCAAAGTTCAAAGGTCAAAGGTCAAAGGTCAAGGTCAAGGTCAAGGTCTAAGGTCAAGGTCAAGGTCAAGGTCAAAGGTCAAAGGTCAAAGGTCAAAGGTCAAGGTCAAAGGTCAAAGGTCAAAGGTCAAGGTCAAGGTCAAGGTCAAAGGTCAAAGGTCAAGGTCAAGGTCAAGGTCAAAGGTCAAGGTCAAGGTCAAGGTCAAGGTCAAAGGTCAAGGTCAAAGGTCAAAGGTCAAAGGTCAAAGGTCAAGGTCAAAGGTCAAGGTCAAGGTCAAGGTCAAAGGTCAAGGTCAAAGGTCAAGGTCAAGGTCAAAGGTCAAAGGTCAAAGTCAAAGGTCAAGGTCATGGTCAAGGTCAAGGTCAAAGGTCAAAGCTCAAAGGTCAAAGGTCAAAGGTTAAAGGTCAAGGTCAAGGTCAAAGGTCAAAGGTCAAGGTCAAGGTAAAGGTCAAGGTCAAAGGTCAAAGCTCAAAGGTCAAGGTCAAGGTCAAAGGTCAAAGGTCAAAGGTCAAGGTCAAGGTCAAGGTCAAGGTCAAGGTCAAGGTCAAGGTCAAGGTCAAGGTCAAGGTCAAGGTCAAGGTCAAGGTCAAGGTCAAGGTCAAGGTCAAGGTCAAGGTCAAGGTCAAGGTCAAGGTCAAGGTCAAGGTCAAGGTCAAGGTCAAGGTCAAGGTCAAGGTCAAGGTCAAGGTCAAGTTCAAAGGTCAAAGGTCAAGGTCAAGGTCAAGGTCAAAGGTCAAAGGTCAAGGTCAAAGGTCAAAGGTTAAAGGTTAAAGGTCAAGGTCAAAGGTCAAAGGTCAAGGTCAAGATAAAGGTCAAGGTCAAAGGTCAAAGGTCAAAGGTCAAAGGTCAAGGTCAAGGTCAAGGTCAAGGTCAAGGTCAAGGTCAAAGGTCAAGGTCAAGGTCAAGGTCAAGGTCAAGGTCAAGGTCAAGGTCAAGGTCAAGGTCAAGGTCAAGGTGAAGGTCAAGGTCAAGGTGAAGGTCAAGGTCAATTTCAAGGTCAAGGTCAAGTTCAAAGGTCAAAGGTCAAGGTCAAGGTCAAGGTCAAAGGTCAAAGGTCAAGGTCAAAGGTCAAGGTCAAGGTCAAGGTCAAGGTCAAAGGTCAAGGTCAAAGGTCAAAGGTCAAGGTCAAGGTCATTGTCAAGGTCAAGGTCAAGGTCAAGGTCAAGGTCAAAGGTCAAGGTCAAGGTCAAAGGTCAAGGTCAAGGTCAAGGTCAATTTCAAGGTCAAGGTCAAGGTCAAGGTCAAGGTCAAAGGTCAAAGGTCAAAGGTCAAATGTCAAGGTCATGGTCAAGGTCATGGTCAAGGTCATGGTCAAGGTCAAGGTGAAGGTCAAGGTCAAAGGTCAAGGTCAAGGTCAAAGGTCAAGGTCAAGGTCAAAGGTCAAAGGTCAAGGTCAAAGGTCAAGGTCAAAGGTCAAGGTCAAGGTCAAGGTCAAGGTCAAAGGTCAAGGTCAAAGGTCAAGGTCAAAGGTCAAGGTCAAGGTCAAGGTCAAGGTCAAGGTCAAGGTCAAGGTCAAGGTCAAGGTCAAAGGTCAAAGGTCAATGGTCAAGTTCAAGGTCAAAGGTCAAAGGTCAAGGTCAAGGTCAAGGTCAAAGGTCAAGGTCAAGGTCAAGGTCAAAGGTCAAGGTCAAAGGTCAAGGTCAAGGTCAAGGTCAAAGGTCAAGGTCAAGGTCAAGTTCAAAGGTCAAAGGTCAAGGTCAAGGTCAAGGTCAAGGTCAAGGTCAAGGTCAAGGTCAAGGTCAAGGTCAAGGTCAAGGTCAAGGTCAAGGTCAAGGTCAAGGTCAAGGTCAAGGTCAAGGTCAAGTTCAAAGGTCAAAGGTCAAGGTCAAGGTAAAGGTCAAAGGTCAAAGGTCAAAGGTCAAAGGTCAAGGTCAAGGTAAAGGTCAAGGTCAAAGGTCAAAGGTCAAGGTCAAGGTCAAAGGTCAAGGTCAAGGTCAAGGTCAAGGTCAAAGGTCAAAGGTCAAAGGTCAAAGGTCAAAGGTCAAGGTCAAGGTCAAGGTCTAAGGTCAAGGTCAAGGTCAAGGTCAAGGTCAAAGGTCAAAGGTCAAAGGTCAAAGGTCAAGGTCAAAGGTCAAAGGTCAAAGGTCAAGGTCAAGGTCAAGGTCAAAGGTCAAAGGTCAAGGTCAAGGTCAAGGTCAAAGGTCAAGGTCAAGGTCAAGGTCAAGGTCAAAGGTCAAGGTCAAAGGTCAAAGGTCAAAGGTCAAAGGTCAAGGTCAAAGGTCAAGGTCAAGGTCAAGGTCAAAGGTCAAGGTCAAAGGTCAAGGTCAAGGTCAAAGGTCAAAGGTCAAAGGTCAAAGTCAAAGGTCAAGGTCATGGTCAAGGTCAAGGTCAAAGGTCAAAGCTCAAAGGTCAAAGGTTAAAGGTCAAGGTCAAGGTCAAAGGTCAAAGGTCAAGGTCAAGGTAAAGGTCAAGGTCAAAGGTCAAAGCTCAAAGGTCAAGGTCAAGGTCAAAGGTCAAAGGTCAAAGGTCAAGGTCAAGGTCAAGGTCAAGGTCAAGGTCAAGGTCAAGGTCAAGGTCAAAGGTCAAGGTCAAGGTCAAAGGTCAAGGTCAAGGTCAAGGTCAAGGTCAAGGTCAAGGTCAAGGTCAAGGTCAAGGTCAAGGTCAAGGTCAAGGTCAAGGTCAAGTTCAAAGGTCAAAGGTCAAGGTCAAGGTCAAGGTCAAAGGTCAAAGGTCAAGGTCAAAGGTCAAAGGTTAAAGGTTAAAGGTCAAGGTCAAAGGTCAAAGGTCAAGGTCAAGATAAAGGTCAAGGTCAAAGGTCAAAGCTCAAAGGTCAAAGGTTAAAGGTCAAGGTCAAAGGTCAAAGGTCAAGGTCAAGGTAAAGGTCAAGGTCAAAGGTCAAAGCTCAAAGGTCAAGGTCAAAGGTCAAGGTCAAGGTCAAAGGTCAAGGTCAAGGTCAAAGGTCAAGGTCAAGGTCAAGGTCAAAGGTCAAAGGTCAAAGGTCAAGGTCAAGGTCAAGGTCAAGGTCAAGGTCAAGGTCAAGGTCAAAGGTCAAGGTCAACGTCAAGGTCAAGGTCAAGGTCAAGGTCAAGGTCAAGGTCAAGGTCAAGGTCTAAGGTCAAAGGTCAAAGGTCAAAGGTCAAGGTCAAAGGTCAAGGTCAAAGGTCAAGGTCAAGGTGAAGGTCAAGGTCAAAGGTCAAGGTCAAGGTCAAGGTCAAAGGTCAAAGGTCAAGGTCAAGGTCAAAGGTCAAAGGTCAAGGTCAAAGGTCAAGGTCAAAGGTCAAGGTCAAGGTCAAGGTCAAGGTCAAGGTCAAAGGTCAAGGTCAAAGGTCAAGGTCAAAGGTCAAGGTCAAGGTCAAGGTCAAGGTCAAGGTCAAGGTCAAGTTCAAAGGTCAAAGGTCAAGGTGAAGGTAAAGGTCAAAGGTCAAAGGTCAAAGGTCAAAGGTCAAAGGTCAAAGGTCAAGGTCAAGGTAAAGGTCAAGGTCAAAGGTCAAAGGTCAAAGGTCAAAGGTCAAAGGTCAAGGTCAAGGTCAAAGGGCAAGGTCAAGGTCAAGGTCAAGGTCAAGGTCAAAGGTCAAAGGTTAAAGGTCAAGTTCAAGGTCAAAGGTCAAAGGTCAAAGGTCAAGGTCAAGGTCAAGGTCAAGGTCAAGGTCAAGGTCAAAGGTCAAAGGTCAAGGTCAAGGTCAAGGTCAAGGTCAAGGTCAAGGTCAAGGTCAAGGTCAAGGTCAAGGTCAAGGTCAAAGGTCAAAGGTCAAAGGTCAATGGTCAAGGTCAAGGTCAAAGGTCAAGGTCAAGGTCAAGGTCATGGTCAAGGTCAAGGTCAAGGTCAAGGTCAAGGTCAAGGTCAAGGTCAAGGTCAAGGTCAAAGGTCAAAGGTCAATGGTCAAGGTCAAGGTCAAAGGTCAAAGGTCAAGGTCAAGGTCAAGGTCAAAGGTCAAGGTCAAGGACAAGGTCAAAGGTCAAGGTCAAAGGTCAAGGTCAAGGTCAAGGTCAAGGTCAAGGTCAAGGTCAAGGTCAAGGTCAAGGTCAAGGTCAAGTTCAAAGGTCAAAGGTCAAGGTCAAGGTCAAGGTCAAGGTCAAGGTCAAAGGTCAAGGTCAAAGGTCAAGGTCAAGGTCAAGGTCAAGGTCAAGGTCAAGGTCAAAGGTCAAGGTCAAAGGTCAAAGGTCAAGGTCAAGGTCAAGGTCAAGGTCAAGGTCTAAGGTCAAGGTCAAGGTCAAGGTCAAGGTCAAAGGTCAAAGGTCAAAGGTCAAAGGTCAAGGTCAAGGTCAAGGTCAAGGTCAAGGTCAAGGTCAAGGTCAAGGTCAAGGTCAAGGTCAAAGGTCAAAGGTCAATGGTCAAGTTCAAGGTCAAAGGTCAAAGGTCAAGGTCAAGGTCAAGTTCAAGGTCAAAGGTCAAAGGTCAAGGTCAAGGTCAAGGTCAAGGTCAAAGGTCAAGGTCAAGGTCAAAGGTCAAGGTCAAGGTCAAGGTCAAGGTCAAGGTCAAAGGTCAAGGTCAAGGTCAAGGTCAAGTTCAAAGGTCAAAGGTCAAGGTCAAGGTCAAGGTCAAGGTCAAGGTCAAGGTCAAGGTCAAGGTCAAGGTCAAGGTCAAGGTCAAGGTCAAGTTCAAAGGTCAAAGGTCAAGGTCAAGGTAAAGGTCAAAGGTCAAAGGTCAAAGGTCAAAGGTCAAGGTAAAGGTAAAGGTCAAGGTCAAAGGTCAAAGGTCAAAGGTCAAGGTCAAGGTCAAGGTCAAGGTCAAAGGTCAAGGTCAAGGTCAAAGGTCAAGGTCAAAGGTCAAAGGTCAAAGGTCAAGGTCAAAGGTCAAGGTCAAGGTCAAGGTCAAAGGTCAAGGTCAAAGGTCAAGGTCAAGGTCAAAGGTCAAAGGTCAAAGTCAAAGGTCAAGGTCATGGTCAAGGTCAAGGTCAAAGGTCAAAGCTCAAAGGTCAAAGGTTAAAGGTCAAGGTCAAGGTCAAAGGTCAAAGGTCAAGGTCAAGGTAAAGGTCAAGGTCAAAGGTCAAAGCTCAAAGGTCAAGGTCAAGGTCAAAGGTCAAAGGTCAAAGGTCAAGGTCAAGGTCAAGGTCAAGGTCAAGGTCAAGGTCAAAGGTCAAGGTCAAGGTCAAAGGTCAAGGTCAAGGTCAAGGTCAAGGTCAAGGTCAAGGTCAAGGTCAAGGTCAAGGTCAAGGTCAAGGTCAAGGTCAAGGTCAAGGTCAAGGTCAAGTTCAAAGGTCAAAGGTCAAGGTCAAGGTCAAGGTCAAAGGTCAAAGGTCAAGGTCAAAGGTCAAAGGTTAAAGGTTAAAGGTTAAAGGTCAAGGTCAAAGGTCAAAGGTCAAGGTCAAGATAAAGGTCAAGGTCAAAGGTCAAAGCTCAAAGGTCAAAGGTTAAAGGTCAAGGTCAAAGGTCAAAGGTCAAGGTCAAGGTAAAGGTCAAGGTCAAAGGTCAAAGCTCAAAGGTCAAGGTCAAAGGTCAAGGTCAAGGTCAAAGGTCAAGGTCAAGGTCAAAGGTCAAGGTCAAGGTCAAGGTCAAGGTCAAAGGTCAAAGGTCAAAGGTCAAGGTCAAGGTCAAGGTCAAGGTCAAGGTCAAGGTCAAGGTCAAGGTCAAAGGTCAAGGTCAACGTCAAGGTCAAGGTCAAGGTCAAGGTCTAAGGTCAAAGGTCAAAGGTCAAAGGTCAAGGTCAAAGGTCAAGGTCAAAGGTCAAGGTCAAGGTGAAGGTCAAGGTCAAAGGTCAAGGTCAAGGTCAAGGTCAAAGGTCAAAGGTCAAGGTCAAGGTCAAAGGTCAAAGGTCAAGGTCAAAGGTCAAGGTCAAAGGTCAAGGTCAAGGTCAAGGTCAAGGTCAAAGGTCAAGGTCAAAGGTCAAGGTCAAAGGTCAAGGTCAAGGTCAAGGTCAAGGTCAAGGTCAAGGTCAAGTTCAAAGGTCAAGGTGAAGGTAAAGGTCAAAGGTCAAAGGTCAAAGGTCAAAGGTCAAAGGTCAAAGGTCAAGGTCAAGGTAAAGGTCAAGGTCAAAGGTCAAAGGTCAAAGGTCAAGGTCAAGGTCAAAGGTCAAGGTCAAGGTCAAGGTCAAGGTCAAGGTCAAGGTCAAGGTCAAGGTCAAGGTCAAGGTCAAAGGTCAAAGGTCAAAGGTCAATGGTCAAGGTCAAGGTCAAAGGTCAAGGTCAAGGTCAAGGTCATGGTCAAGGTCAAGGTCAAGGTCAAGGTCAAGGTCAAGGTCAAGGTCAAAGGTCAAAGGTCAAAGGTCAATGGTCAAGGTCAAGGTCAAAGGTCAAAGGTCAAGGTCAAGGTCAAGGTCAAAGGTCAAAGGTCAAGGTCAAGGACAAGGTCAAAGGTCAAGGTCAAAGGTCAAGGTCAAGGTCAAAGGTCAAGGTCAAGGTCAAGGTCAAGGTCAAGGTCAAGGTCAAGGTCAAAGGTCAAGGTCAAAGGTCAAGGTCAAGGTCAAAGGTCAAGGTCAAGGTCAAGGTCAAGGTCAAGGTCAAAGGTCAAAGGTCAAAGGTCAAGGTCAAGGTCAAGGTCAAGGTCAAGGTTAAAGGTCAAAGGTCAAGGTCAAGGTCAAGGTCAAAGGTCAAAGGTCAAAGGTCAAGGTCAAAGGTCAAGGTCAAACGTCAAGGTCAAGGTCAAGGTCAAGGTCAAAGGTCAAAGGTCAAGGTCAAGGTCAAGGTCATGGTCAAGGTCAAGGTCAAGGTCAAGGTCAAGGTCAAGGTCAAGGTCAAAGGTCAAAGGTCAAAGGTCAATGGTCAAGGTCAAGGTCAAAGGTCAAAGGTCAAGGTCAAGGTCAAGGTCAAGGTCAAGGTCAAAGGTCAAGGTCAAAGGTCAAGGTCAAGGTCAAAGGTCAAGGTCAAGGTCAAGGTCAAGTTCAAAGGTCAAAGGTCAAGGTCAAGGTCAAGGTCAAGGTCAAGGTCAAGGTCAAGGTCAAGTTCAAAGGTCAAGGTCAAGGTCAAGGTCAAGGTCAAGGTCAAGGTCAAGGTCAAGGTCAAGGTCAAGGTCAAGGTCAAGGTCAAGGTCAAGGTCAAGGTCAAGGTCAAGGTCAAGGTCAAGTTCAAATGTCAAAGGTCAAGGTCAAGGTCAAGGTCAAGGTCAAAGGTCAAGGTCAAAGGTCAAGGTCAAGGTCAAGGTCAAGGTCAAGGTCAAGGTCAAAGGTCAAGGTCAAAGGTCAAAGGTCAAGGTCAAGGTCAAGGTCAAGGTCAAGGTCTAAGGTCAAGGTCAAGGTCAAGGTCAAGGTCAAAGGTCAAAGGTCAAAGGTCAAAGGTCAAGGTCAAGGTCAAGGTCAAGGTCAAGGTCAAGGTCAAGGTCAAGGTCAAGGTCAAGGTCAAGGTCAAGGTCAAGGTCAAGGTCAAGGTCAAAGGTCAAAGGTCAATGGTCAAGTTCAAGGTCAAAGGTCAAAGGTCAAGGTCAAGGTCAAGGTCAAAGGTCAAGGTCAAGGTCAAAGGTCAAGGTCAAAGGTCAAGGTCAAGGTCAAGGTCAAAGGTCAAGGTCAAGGTCAAGTTCAAAGGTCAAAGGTCAAGGTCAAGGTCAAGGTCAAGGTCAAGGTCAAGGTCAAGGTCAAGGTCAAGGTCAAGGTCAAGGTCAAGGTCAAGGTCAAGGTCAAGTTCAAAGGTCAAAGGTCAAGGTCAAGGTAAAGGTCAAAGGTCAAAGGTCAAAGGTCAAAGGTCAAGGTCAAGGTAAAGGTCAAGGTCAAAGGTCAAAGGTCAAGGTCAAGGTCAAAGGTCAAGGTCAAGGTCAAGGTCAAGGTCAAAGGTCAAAGGTCAAAGGTCAAAGGTCAAGGTCAAGGTCAAGGTCAAAGGTCAAGGTCAAGGTCAAAGGTCAAGGTCAAGGTCAAGGTCAAGGTCAAAGGTCAAGGTCAAGGTCAAAGGTCAAGGTCAAAGGTCAAGGTCAAGGTCAAGGTCAAGGTCAAGGTCAAAGGTCAAGGTCAAGGTCAAGTTCAAAGGTCAAGGTCAAGGTCAAGGTCAAGGTCAAGGTCAAGGTCAAGGTCAAGGTCAAGGTCAAGGTCAAGGTCAAGGTCAAGGTCAAGGTCAAGTTCAAAGGTCAAAGGTCAAGGTCAAGGTAAAGGTCAAAGGTCAAAGGTCAAAGGTCAAAGGTCAAAGGTCAAGGTCAAGGTAAAGGTCAAGGTCAAAGGTCAAAGGTCAAAGGTCAAGGTCAAGGTCAAGGTCAAGGTCAAAGGTCAAGGTCAAGGTCAAAGGTCAAGGTCAAAGGTCAAGGTCAAGGTCAAGGTCAAAGGTCAAGGTCAAAGGTCAAGGTCAAGGTCAAAGGTCAAAGGTCAAAGTCAAAGGTCAAGGTCATGGTCAAGGTCAAGGTCAAAGGTCAAAGCTCAAAGGTCAAAGGTTAAAGGTCAAGGTCAAGGTCAAAGGTCAAAGGTCAAGGTCAAGGTAAAGGTCAAGGTCAAAGGTCAAAGCTCAAAGGTCAAGGTCAAGGTCAAAGGTCAAAGGTCAAAGGTCAAGGTCAAGGTCAAGGTCAAGGTCAAGGTCAAGGTCAAGGTCAAAGGTCAAGGTCAAGGTCAAAGGTCAAGGTCAAGGTCAAGGTCAAGGTCAAGGTCAAGGTCAAGGTCAAGGTCAAGGTCAAGGTCAAGGTCAAGGTCAAGGTCAAGGTCAAGGTCAAGGTCAAGGTCAAGGTCAAGTTCAAAGGTCAAAGGTCAAGGTCAAGGTCAAGGTCAAAGGTCAAAGGTCAAGGTCAAAGGTCAAAGGTTAAAGGTTAAAGGTCAAGGTCAAAGGTCAAAGGTCAAGGTCAAGATAAAGGTCAAGGTCAAAGGTCAAAGCTCAAAGGTCAAAGGTTAAAGGTCAAGGTCAAAGGTCAAAGGTCAAGGTCAAGGTAAAGGTCAAGGTCAAAGGTCAAAGCTCAAAGGTCAAGGTCAAAGGTCAAGGTCAAGGTCAAAGGTCAAGGTCAAGGTCAAAGGTCAAGGTCAAGGTCAAGGTCAAGGTCAAAGGTCAAAGGTCAAAGGTCAAGGTCAAGGTCAAGGTCAAGGTCAAGGTCAAGGTCAAGGTCAAAGGTCAAGGTCAACGTCAAGGTCAAGGTCAAGGTCAAGGTCTAAGGTCAAAGGTCAAAGGTCAAAGGTCAAGGTCAAAGGTCAAGGTCAAAGGTCAAGGTCAAGGTGAAGGTCAAGGTCAAAGGTCAAGGTCAAGGTCAAGGTCAAAGGTCAAAGGTCAAGGTCAAGGTCAAAGGTCAAAGGTCAAGGTCAAAGGTCAAGGTCAAAGGTCAAGGTCAAGGTCAAGGTCAAGGTCAAAGGTCAAGGTCAAAGGTCAAGGTCAAAGGTCAAGGTCAAGGTCAAGGTCAAGGTCAAGGTCAAGGTCAAGTTCAAAGGTCAAGGTGAAGGTAAAGGTCAAAGGTCAAAGGTCAAAGGTCAAAGGTCAAAGGTCAAAGGTCAAAGGTCAAGGTCAAGGTAAAGGTCAAGGTCAAAGGTCAAAGGTCAAAGGTCAAGGTCAAGGTCAAGGTCAAAGGTCAAGGTCAAGGTCAAGGTCAAGGTCAAGGTCAAGGTCAAGGTCAAGGTCAAGGTCAAGGTCAAGGTCAAGGTCAAAGGTCAAAGGTCAAAGGTCAATGGTCAAGGTCAAGGTCAAAGGTCAAGGTCAAGGTCAAGGTCATGGTCAAGGTCAAGGTCAAGGTCAAGGTCAAGGTCAAGGTCAAAGGTCAAAGGTCAAAGGTCAATGGTCAAGGTCAAGGTCAAAGGTCAAAGGTCAAGGTCAAGGTCAAGGTCAAAGGTCAAGGTCAAGGACAAGGTCAAAGGTCAAGGTCAAAGGTCAAGGTCAAGGTCAAAGGTCAAGGTCAAGGTCAAGGTCAAGGTCAAGGTCAAGGTCAAGGTCAAAGGTCAAGGTCAAAGGTCAAGGTCAAGGTCAAAGGTCAAGGTCAAGGTCAAGGTCAAGGTCAAGGTCAAAGGTCAAAGGTCAAAGGTCAAGGTCAAGGTCAAGGTCAAGGTCAAGGTTAAAGGTCAAAGGTCAAGGTCAAGGTCAAGGTCAAAGGTCAAAGGTCAAAGGTCAAGGTCAAAGGTCAAGGTCAAACGTCAAGGTCAAGGTCAAGGTCAAGGTCAAAGGTCAAAGGTCAAGGTCAAGGTCAAGGTCATGGTCAAGGTCAAGGTCAAGGTCAAGGTCAAGGTCAAGGTCAAGGTCAAGGTCAAAGGTCAAAGGTCAAAGGTCAATGGTCAAGGTCAAGGTCAAAGGTCAAAGGTCAAGGTCAAGGTCAAGGTCAAGGTCAAAGGTCAAGGTCAAAGGTCAAGGTCAAGGTCAAAGGTCAAGGTCAAGGTCAAGGTCAAGTTCAAAGGTCAAAGGTCAAGGTCAAGGTCAAGGTCAAGGTCAAGGTCAAGGTCAAGGTCAAGTTCAAAGGTCAAGGTCAAGGTCAAGGTCAAGGTCAAGGTCAAGGTCAAGGTCAAGGTCAAGGTGAAGGTCAAGGTCAAAGGTCAAGGTCAAGGTCAAGGTCAAAGGTCAAAGGTCAAGGTCAAGGTCAAAGGTCAAGGTCAAGGTCAAAGGTCAAGGTCAAAGGTCAAGGTCAAGGTCAAGGTCAAGGTCAAGGTCAAGGTCAAGGTCAAGGTCAAGGTCAAGGTCAAGGTCAAGGTCAAGGTCAAGGTCAAGGTCAAGGTCAAAGGTCAAAGGTCAAGGTCAAGGTCAAAGGTCAAGGTCAAGGTCAAGGTCAAAGGTCAAGGTCAAAGGTCAAGGTCAAGGTCAAGGTCAAAGGTCAAGGTCAAGGTCAAGGTCAAGTTCAAAGGTCAAAGGTCAAGGTCAAGGTCAAGGTCAAGGTCAAGGTCAAGGTCAAGGTCAAGGTCAAGGTCAAGGTCAAGTTCAAAGGTCAAAGGTCAAGGTCAAGGTAAAGGTCAAAGGTCAAAGGTCAAAAGTCAAAAGTCAAAGGTCAAGGTCAAGGTAAAGGTCAAGGTCAAAGGTCAAAGGTCAAGGTCAAGGTCAAAGGTCAAGGTCAAGGTCAAGGTCAAGGTCAAAGGTCAAAGGTCAAAGGTCAAAGGTCAAAGGTCAAGGTCAAGGTCAAGGTCTAAGGTCAAGGTCAAGGTCAAGGTCAAGGTCAAAGGTCAAAGGTCAAAGGTCAAAGGTCAAGGTCAAAGGTCAAAGGTCAAAGGTCAAGGTCAAGGTCAAAGGTCAAGGTCAAGGTCAAGGTCAAGGTCAAAGGTCAAGGTCAAGGTCAAAGGTCAAGGTCAAAGGTCAAAGGTCAAGGTCAAAGGTCAAGGTCAAGGTCAAGGTCAAGGTCAAGGTCAAAGGTCAAGGTCAAAGGTCAAGGTCAAGGTCAAAGGTCAAGGTCAAGGTCAAGGTCAAGGTCAAGTTCAAAGGTCAAAGGTCAAGGTCAAGGTCAAGGTCAAGGTCAAGGTCAAGTTCAAAGGTCAAGGTCAAGGTCAAGGTCAAGGTCAAGGTCAAGGTCAAGGTCAAGGTCAAGGTCAAGGTCAAGGTCAAGGTCAAGGTCAAGGTCAAGGTCAAGGTCAAGGTCAAGTTCAAAGGTCATAGGTCAAGGTCAAGGTCAAGGTCAAGGTCAAAGGTCAAGGTCAAAGGTCAAGGTCAAGGTCAAGGTCAAGGTCAAGGTCAAGGTCAAGGTCAAAGGTCAAGGTCAAAGGTCAAAGGTCAAGGTCAAGGTCATTGTCAAGGTCAAGGTCAAGGTCAAGGTCAAGGTCAAAGGTCAAGGTCAAGGTCAAAGGTCAAGGTCAAGGTCAATTTCAAGGTCAAGGTCAAGGTCAAGGTCAAGGTCAAAGGTCAAAGGTCAAAGGTCAAATGTCAAGGTCATGGTCAAGGTCATGGTCAAGGTCAAGGTGAAGGTCAAGGTCAAAGGTGAAGGTCAAGGTCAAGGTCAAGGTCAAAGGTCAAAGGTCAAGGTCAAGGTCAAAGGTCAAGGTCAAGGTCAAGGTCAAGGTCAAAGGTCAAGGTCAAAGGTCAAGGTCAAGGTCAAGGTCAAGGTCAAGGTCAAGGTCAAGGTCAAGGTCAAGGTCAAGGTCAAGGTCAAGGTCAAGGTCAAGGTCAAGGTCAAGGTCAAAGGTCAAAGGTCAATGGTCAAGTTCAAGGTCAAAGGTCAAAGGTCAAGGTCAAGGTCAAAGGTCAAGGTCAAGGTCAAGGTCAAGGTCAAAGGTCAAGGTCAAAGGTCAAGGTCAAGGTCAAGGTCAAAGGTCAAGGTCAAGGTCAAGTTCAAAGGTCAAAGGTCAAGGTCAAGGTCAAGGTCAAGGTCAAGGTCAAGGTCAAGGTCAAGGTCAAGGTCAAGTTCAAGGTCAAGGTCAAGGTCAAGGTCAAGTTCAAAGGTCAAAGGTCAAGGTCAAGGTAAAGGTCAAAGGTCAAAGGTCAAAGGTCAAAGGTCAAGGTCAAGGTAAAGGTCAAGGTCAAAGGTCAAAGGTCAAGGTCAAGGTCAAAGGTCAAGGTCAAGGTCAAGGTCAAGGTCAAAGGTCAAAGGTCAAAGGTCAAAGGTCAAAGGTCAAGGTCAAGGTCAAGGTCTAAGGTCAAGGTCAAGGTCAAGGTCAAGGTCAAAGGTCAAAGGTCAAAGGTCAAAGGTCAAGGTCAAAGGTCAAAGGTCAAAGGTCAAAGGTCAAAGGTCAAGGTCAAGGTCAAAGGTCAAGGTCAAGGTCAAGGTCAAGGTCAAGGTCAAGGTCAAGGTCAAAGGTCAAGGTCAAAGGTCAAGGTCAAGGTCAAAGGTCAAGGTCAAGGTCATGGTCAAGGTCAAAGGTCAAAGGTCAAAGTCAAAGGTCAAGGTCATGGTCAAGGTCAAGGTCAAGGTCAAAGGTCAAAGCTCAAAGGTCAAAGGTTAAAGGTCAAGGTCAAGGTCAAAGGTCAAAGGTCAAGGTCAAGGTAAAGGTCAAGGTCAAAGGTCAAAGCTCAAAGGTCAAGGTCAAGGTCAAAGGTCAAAGGTCAAAGGTCAAAGGTCAAGGTCAAGGTCAAGGTCAAGGTCAAGGTCAAGGTCAAAGGTCAAGGTCAAGGTCAAAGGTCAAGGTCAAGGTCAAGGTCAAGGTCAAGGTCAAGGTCAAGGTCAAGGTCAAGGTCAAGGTCAAGGTCAAGGTCATGTTCAAAGGTCAAAGGTCAAAGGTCAAGGTCAAGGTCAAGGTCAAAGGTCAAAGGTCAAGGTCAAAGGTCAAAGGTTAAAGGTCAAGGTCAAAGGTCAAAGGTCAAGGTCAAGATAAAGGTCAAGGTCAAAGGTCAAAGCTCAAAGGTCAAAGGTTAAAGGTCAAGGTCAAAGGTCAAAGGTCAAGGTCAAGGTAAAGGTCAAGGTCAAAGGTCAAAGCTCAAAGGTCAAGGTCAAAGGTCAAGGTCAAGGTCAAAGGTCAAGGTCAAGGTCAAAGGTCAAGGTCAAGGTCAAGGTCAAAGGTCAAAGGTCAAAGGTCAAGGTCAAGGTCAAGGTCAAGGTCAAGGTCAAGGTCAAGGTCAAGGTCAAGGTCAAGGTCAAGGTCAAAGGTCAAGGAAAACGTCAAGGTCAAGGTCAAGGTCAAGGTCAAGGTCAAGGTCAAGGTCTAAGGTCAAAGGTCAAAGGTCAAAGGTCAAGGTCAAAGGTCAAGGTCAAAGGTCAAGGTCAAAGGTCAAGGTCAAGGTGAAGGTCAAGGTCAAAGGTCAAGGTCAAGGTCAAGGTCAAAGGTCAAAGGTCAAGGTCAAGGTCAAAGGTCAAAGGTCAAGGTCAAAGGTCAAGGTCAAAGGTCAAGGTCAAGGTCAAGGTCAAGGTCAAGGTCAAAGGTCAAGGTCAAAGGTCAAGGTCAAAGGTCAAGGTCAAGGTCAAGGTCAAGGTCAAGGTCAAGTTCAAAGGTCAAAGGTCAAGGTCAAGGTAAAGGTCAAAGGTCAAAGGTCAAAGGTCAAAGGTCAAAGGTCAAAGGTCAAAGGTCAAAGGTCAAGGTCAAGGTAAAGGTCAAGGTCAAAGGTCAAAGGTCAAGGTCAAGGTCAAAGGTCAAGGTCAAGGTCAAGGTCAAGGTCAAGGTCAAGGTCAAAGGTCAAAGGTCAAGGTCAAAGGTCAAAGGTCAAGGTCAAGGTCAAAGGTCAAGGTCAAGGTCAAGGTCAAGGTCAAGGTCAAAGGTCAAAGGTTAAAGGTCAAGGTCAAGGTCAAAGGTCAAAGGTCAAAGGTCAAGGTCAAGGTCAAGGTCAAGGTCAAGGTCAAAGGTCAAAGGTCAAAGGTCAAGGTCAAGGTCAAGGTCAAAAGTCAAAGGTCAAGGTCAAAGGTCAAGGTCAAGGTCAAGGTCAAGGTCAAGGTCAAGGTCAAAGGTCAAGGTCAAGGTCAAGGTCAAGGTCAAGGTCAAGGTCATGGTCAAGGTCAAGGTCAAGGTCAAGGTCAAGGTCAAGGTCAAGGTCAAGGTCAAAGGTCAAAGGTCAAAGGTCAATGGTCAAGGTCAAGGTCAAAGGTCAAAGGTCAAGGTCAAGGTCAAGGTCAAAGGTCAAGGTCAAGGTCAAGGTCAAGGTCAAAGGTCAAGGTCAAAGGTCAAGGTCAAGGTCAAAGGTCAAGGTCAAGGTCAAGGTCAAGGTCAAGGTCAAGGTCAAGGTCAAGGTCAAGGTCAAAGGTCAAGGTCAAAGGTCAAGGTCAAGGTCAAAGGTCAAGGTCAAGGTCAAGGTCAAGGTCAAAGGTCAAAGGTCAAAGGTCAAGGTCAAGGTCAAGGTCAAGGTCAAGGTCAAAGGTCAAAGGTCAAGGTCAAGGTCAAGGTCAAAGGTCAAAGGTCAAAGGTCAAGGTCAAAGGTCAAGGTCAAACGTCAAGGTCAAGGTCAAGGTCAAGGTCAAAGGTCAAAGGTCAAGGTCAAGGTCAAGGTCAAGGTCAAGGTCATGGTCAAGGTCAAGGTCAAGGTCAAGGTCAAGGTCAAGGTCAAGGTCAAGGTCAAGGTCAAGGTCAAGGTCAAAGGTCAAAGGTCAAAGGTCAATGGTCAAGGTCAAGGTCAAAGGTCAAAGGTCAAGGTCAAGGTCAAAGGTCAAGGTCAAGGTCAAAGGTCAAGGTCAAAGGTCAAGGTCAAGGTCAAAGGTCAAGGTCAAGGTCAAGGTCAAGTTCAAAGGTCAAAGGTCAAGGTCAAGGTCAAGGTCAAAGTCAAGGTCAAGGACAAGTTCAAAGGTCAAGGTCAAGGTAAAGGTCAAAGGTCAAAGGTCAAAGGTCAAAGGTCAAGGTCAAGGTCAAGGTCAAGGTCAAGGTCAAGGTAAAGGTCAAGGTCAAGGTCAAAGGTCAAAGGTCAAAGGTCAAGGTCAAGGTCAAAGGTCAAGGTCAAGGTCAAGGTCAAGGTCAAGGTCAAAGGTCAAGGTCAAGGTCAAGGTCAAGGTCAAGGTCAAGGTCAAGGTCAAGGTCAAAGGTCAAGGTCAAGGTCAAGTTCAAAGGTCAAAGGTCAAGGTCAAGGTCAAGGTCAAAGGTCAAAGGTCAAGGTCAAGGTCAAAGGTCAAGGTCAAGGTCAAGGTCAAGGTCAAGGTCAAGGTCAAGGTCAAAGGTCAAAGGTCAAAGGTCAAGGTCAAGGTCAAGGTCATAGGTCAAGGTCAAGGTCAAAGGTCAAAGGTCAAAGGTCAAAGGTCAAAGTTCAAGGTCAAGGTCATGGTCAAGGTCAAAGGTCAAAGTCAAAGGTCAAGGTCAAGGTCAAGGTCAAGGTCAAGGTCAAAGGTCAAGGTCAAGGTCAAGGTCAAAGGTCAAGGTCAAGGTCAAAGGTCAAGGTCAAAGGTCAAGGTCAAGGTCAAAGGTCAAGGTCAAGGTCATGGTCAAGGTCAAAGGTCAAAGTCAAAGGTCAAGGTCAAGGTCAAGGTCAAGGTCAAGGTCAAAGGTCAAGGTCAAGGTCAAGTTCAAAGGTCAAGGTCAAGGTCAAAGGTCAAGGTCAAGGTCAAGGTCAAGTTCAAAGGTCAAAGGTCAAGGTCAAGGTCAAGGTCAAAGTCAAGGTCAAGGACAAGTTCAAAGGTCAAGGTCAAGGTAAAGGTCAAAGGTCAAAGGTCAAAGGTCAAAGGTCAAGGTCAAGGTCAAGGTCAAGGTCAAGGTAAAGGTCAAGGTCAAGGTCAAAGGTCAAAGGTCAAAGGTCAAGGTCAAGGTCAAAGGTCAAGGTCAAGGTCAAGGTCAAGGTCAAGGTCAAGGTCAAAGGTCAAGGTCAAGGTCAAGGTCAAGGTCAAGGTCAAGGTCAAGGTCAAAGGTCAAGGTCAAGGTCAAGTTCAAAGGTCAAAGGTCAAGGTCAAGGTCAAGGTCAAAGGTCAAAGGTCAAGGTCAAGGTCAAAGGTCAAGGTCAAGGTCAAGGTCAAGGTCAAGGTCAAGGTCAAGGTCAAAGGTCAAAGGTCAAAGGTCAAGGTCAAGGTCAAGGTCATAGGTCAAGGTCAAGGTCAAAGGTCAAAGGTCAAAGGTCAAAGGTCAAAGGTCAAAGTTCAAGGTCAAGGTCATGGTCAAGGTCAAAGGTCAAAGTCAAAGGTCAAGGTCAAGGTCAAGGTCAAGGTCAAGGTCAAAGGTCAAGGTCAAGGTCAAGTTCAAAGGTCAAAGGTCAAGGTCAAGGTCAAGGTCAAGGTCAAGGTCAAGGTCAAGGTCAAGGTCAAGGTCAAGGTCAAGGTCAAGGTCAAGGTCAAGTTCAAAGGTCAAAGGTCAAGGTCAAGGTAAAGGTCAAAGGTCAAGGTCAAGGTCAAAGGTCAAGGTCAAGGTCAAAGGTCAAGGTCAAAGGTCAAGGTCAAGGTCAAAGGTCAAGGTCAAGGTCATGGTCAAGGTCAAAGGTCAAAGTCAAAGGTCAAGGTCAAGGTCAAGGTCAAGGTCAAGGTCAAAGGTCAAGGTCAAGGTCAAGTTCAAAGGTCAAAGGTCAAAGGTCAAGGTCAAGGTCAAGGTCAAGGTCAAGGTCAAGGTCAAAGGTCAAGGTCAAAGGTCAAGGTCAAGGTCAAAGGTCAAGGTCAAGGTCATGGTCAAGGTCAAAGGTCAAAGTCAAAGGTCAAGGTCAAGGTCAAGGTCAAGGTCAAGGTAAAGTTCTGTTACGTCCCAAGTAGGACAAACAGAGATTAGATAGAGATTTTGATAGATTTGTATGAAAGGGATATGACGCAGTTTCGAACCTACCTGCATTCACCGGCTTCGGTTCGGGAAATTGAGGGTTTTTATGATGTTTATGTGGCTTTGTTATAAGTTTTTGGTCAGGAAGAAATCGAAGTTGGGTATGCGAAATGAATTTGGAGAAGCTAATGTTTGGTAGAAATTGAACAAGTGTATTTAAACAATAAATTCAGATTACATTTGAGTTTTGCGAGTAGTCGATACGAGAGTTAGTAGTTATTATAAATGTTAGTAATTACCGTTACGCTGTTTCGCTTTCGAACACCGCTAATCCAAATTTCTGCCTTGGCTTTTGTGTCGCACAAACGCACGCACGCAAACTATTGGTTACGATAAACACACGACTGTTGAATACGGTATTTTCAATTTATGATCTTAAGTAGGTAGGTGAATAGTTCTATTGGCACTGGCTCGCTGGCGAGGTTTCGTCGTTTTTATATTTTCTTCTATCCTTTGTTCTAAGCCAAAAACTTGTGGAGTTGGTTCGTTTTCGTCTTGTCATCGTAATCGTAGTCTGCAGTTTGTTCGTTGAATTACTCTTGTGTCTTTCTTTCTCTCGGCTGGGTCCTCCGTTTCTCGCGTTCTTCCGGAGTGCTTTCGTCAGTGTCAGCTCTATTGCGTTCTTGGTCTTCTTGGTATTTAATTTTGTTTAGGTGGTTTTCTTGTAATTCTGCGCTCCAGGTGGCCTGCAGCTGCTTCGTTGCTTAACATCGCTCGCGTATCATTTTTCAGTTTATTCGCTTAGTATATGATTACAATATTTTATTAGTTAGAGAGAATTGGTTAGAGAGAATGTTAAACAAAATTAAGAAATATTTGTATCGTGGTTATTTATTGTTTATTAATGATGGTTGGACCACCAGACGTGACACCTTCCCCTTTAGAAAGCAAATTTCCAAAGGAAATTTGTTTAAGCTGCTCTGCTATTTGTTGAACTCGGATGTACTCGGTCTGTCGACCCTGGCTCGGGTGTCGCGAAGGCCGTCGCTCGACTCGTCAGCTCTTGGGGTCTTATTTCTTCGCTTGTCAGCTGTGTCTTGTTGTCCGTCGTATGTCTACCGTTTTGTCTGCAATTTCTGTTCTGGTCTGGGTCGAGTGTGGGCCATTTTTAATTTGTTTAAGTGTACTGTACGGATTTTCCCGTTAACTAAAATTTTTACATTTTGGTTAGGTAAAATTTCTATAACTTTATGAGGTCCCGTGTATTGGTCGCTGAATTTTCCTTTGAATGGTTCTTTTATTAAATATACTAAGTCTGCTACTTTAAAATTCTGTGGGTTTATTTTTCGATCGTAGTAATGTTTTGATTTAGCTTTGGCTGCGTTTAAATTTTTACGTGCGGATAGTTGTAGTTCGTTGATCGTTGAATGTAGATCTCGGAGGTAATCTTCATAGGTGGGTTCCAAGTTTTCCTTAATCGGATCTCTGCTTGTAGGTTCTCGAGCAATGTTTCCGAATACCAATTCGTGTGGAGAGAATCTTGTTCCTTCATGTACCGATGTATTGTATGAGAACATGGCCAAATCTAACCAATTATCCCAATTTGTTGCGTTGTTTACGTATTGTTTTAAATATTCTACTAATACGTGATGCGATCTTTCTATTGAACCATTACTTTGTGGGTGATAGGCCGTAGTTTTATAATGTTTAATTTTAAATTTCTTTGCTACTTGTTTTATAAGGTTTGAAGTAAAGTTGGTTCCCTGATCTGTTAAAATTGCTTTAGGGGCACCAAATCGGCAAATGAAACTTTTGATAAACCCATCTGCAATATCTGCGGCTGTCGTTCGTTCTAACGGTACTGCTATGGAGTATTTAGTTAATAGATCTTGCATGGTTAGTATGCACTTATTTCCATTTTTTGTTTCTGGCAATGGTCCTACAATATCTAAGCTGACTTTATCAAAGGCCTTTCCTGGCGTGTCTGTTAGTACCATGGGTTGTTTAGTTTTAATTCTTGTCAATTTCTTTAGTTGGCATTCACTGCAAGTTCGTATGAAATTTTGAATATCCTTTTTCATTCCTTCCCAATAGTATGTTTGTCGGATTCGATGATAAGTTTTGGTTACTCCTTTGTGTCCGCCGATGGCTGACATATGCTTTTCTTCGATTATATTTAATCTATCTTCCTCTGGGGGTGTTGTTATTTGACCTGTGCATATGGTTATTTTTATTGGTTGATTCTGGAATGTCCTCTTTAATTCATTTATAATATATTTCCAAGGTATATCTTCAATGTTGGTTGATCTTCTTATGCTGAATGAGTCCAGATCCATTTCTTCAACTACATCTAATAAAGATGCCATAGCGTTGACAATGTTTTCGGGTTCGATAGGTGTATGTCTATCTTGTTTAATTGGTAACATGATAATGTAAAAATTGTCTTTATCATTGGGTTGTAATCTAGCTCGTTCAAAAGTCAGATCAATGGTAGTACGTAATAAGTTAGCTTCTACTAATTCTTCTGCTCCTTTATCAATTGGTTTGCCACACATATCTACGAATACTACTTTATGTGTTTTGCCCATGTACAATGGTTCACGAGTTTCTCTGATTTCTGGGTATCTGTGTGGCGTTTGCGTTAAATTAGGCACTCCTATATGAGTCTCTACTGATTTAGGGGTTGTGGGGGAAATATTATTTTCTCGATTAGGTGTTTCTGTGTTGAGTTGTAAGGAATTGTCAAAATTTGAAGAACTGCGGGGAATGCTAGTTCCAGGATCAGAATTTAGTTGTGATGTTTGTAAACTGTCGGATGGAATCGGTGAAAAATGTTTTGTTTCTATTTTCCCTTTTTGTCGTGTTGTGTCAGGTAGGGGTGAATCTTCAGATGAAGTGGATGGAAGTTTCTTTTTCCTCATTAATGAGTATGGTGATTCTTCTGTTTCTGTCTGATTTGATTCATTAGACTTCTTTTTCTTGCAAACTGGATTGGGTAACGATGAATCTTCCGATGATGTTGACAGCAATCTTTTCCTAATTGATTTCCCGTGTTGTAGTGGTAAGCAGATTTCTGGAGGGTTCCGGGATAGGGCATCGGCATTAGCATTAGTTTTTCCTTGTTTATAGTGAATTTTGTATTCGTATTCTGATAGCTTGAGTTTCCATTTCCATAATCTGGAGGTTGGATCCTTGATGGAATGTAGCCAAACTAAGGGTTTATGATCCGTAATTATATTAAATGTTCGGCCGTATAGGTATGGCCGAAAGTGTGATATGCAGTAAACAATTGCTAAACATTCTTTTTCTATTGTGGAATATTTTTGTTCAGCTGCATTTAGTAATCGAGAAGCGTATGCTATGGGGAGGTCCTTTCCAATTGAACCTTGGCTTAGAATTCCTCCGATAGCATATGCAGATGCATCAGTAGTGAGGTTGAATGTTTTTGAAAAATCTGGAAACTGTAATATGGGCTCTGTTATGAGAGCTTCTCGTAAGATTTTAAAAGATTTTTCTTGCATCTCCTTCCATTCGAAAGTGACATCCTTCTTTAATAAATCTGTCAGTGGTTTAGCTGTCGCGGAAAAGTTCGGTATAAATCTTCGGTAATATCCAGCTAATCCCAAAAATGGTTTAATATGTTTCGCGTTTCTTGGTTTTGGGAAATTCTGTACTGCTTCTATTTTCTTCGGATCAGGTTTTAAACCATCTTCGCTGATTATGTGTCCCAAGTACGTTACTTCATGACGTAGAAATTCGCATTTATCAGGTTGTAACTTTAATCGTGCAGTGCGTAATCGATCCATTAATTTATTAAATTTAATTTCGTGCTCTCGTAAAGAACTTGAATATATTACTATATCGTCTAGATACACGAATAATTCGGATCCTTGAAGGCCTGCCAGCACACTGTTCATCAAACGTTGAAATGTGGCTGGAGCGTTTTTCAAACCAAAAGGCATTCTTTTGAATTGAAAGTGACCATAAGGTGTTGAGAATGCTGTCTTATGAGCGTCCTCAGGTGCCATTTTAATTTGATGAAATCCGGAAGCTAAATCAAATATAGAAAAATATTTGGCGCTTCCAAGTTGATCTAAGATTTCCGTAATGTTAGGTAAAGGATATGCATCGCCAATTGTTTTTTCATTTAAATTGCGGTAATCAATTACGAGACGCCATCGTTTGTTTCCGTGAGAATCTTGCTTCTTTGGCACGATCCATACTGGCGAATTATACGGTGATGTCGATGATTCGATCACGTCTGTTTCTAATAATTCTTGTACCTGTCTGTTTATTTCTTCCTTATGAATTTGTGGAAAACGATATTGTCGAGTGTTTAATGGAATGTCGTCTGTGGTATAAATTCTGTGTTGCAGCACGTCAGTCCCTTCGAGGATTTCTCCAGGGATATTGAATCTGTCTTGATTTCGTTCAATCAGTTTTAAAATGTTTTCCTTTTCTTCTTCGTTGAGGTGATCAAACCTTAGTAGTTCTAATATATCCTCGAGTCGATTGCGACGGCTTGCTGTCGCTACTTGATGAG
Source organism: Lasioglossum villosulum (assembly GCA_963971365.1). NCBI lineage: Eukaryota > Metazoa > Arthropoda > Insecta > Hymenoptera > Halictidae > Lasioglossum > Lasioglossum villosulum. The sequence goes on along the minus strand of CAXARU010000015.1, from coordinate 1,316,745 downwards.
CGTTGACCCTGCTGACTGACTGTTTTGTGATTTCTTCGAACGGCTCGAGTTTCAACATAGGTATGTCGAAGGCGTAGTCTTTCAATGTCGCGTTTGTTACTCTTATGTATGCTCTCCCTTTATTATTACTGACCACAGTCTCTCCGAAAAATATTCCTTTCTCTCCGGGAATTTTAGGAATATAGCCCTGCTGTATTTCAGGATTGATTATATTTACTAGTAGTGGAATTGATGTTCTTTTAGGAACGATTACTTGTTGTTCTTCGAAAAATGGTACATAAGTAGTTCCCCATTTTACATGTTTTTCGGAATAGTCAACACTCGCTTGATGATTTCGTAAAAATTCGGATCCTAAGATTCCGTCTTGATCTATCGATATTCGGTTGCTAACAACATGGAATAATACTGGATGACCTGCTATCCTGATTGATGCCGTCCCTAGGGTGGCCAGGACTTCGGTCGAGATTCCTCGAATATGAATAGCATTAATTGTATCGATGTCCGCAGTTTTTGGGACCATGATTTCTTTGATGAGGTTGACTTCCGAACCCGAGTCCACTAAAAGTGTAGTGATTCCTTGGAGGTCTGGTGAAGTGATCTTTATGGTGGGAGTATTTTTAGTCGAATCTAATTGAACATTGATAACCCTTCTAGGTAGAATTCTCGATCTTCTTCCGTCCTTGATTCCTTGATCCCTTTTACTTCCTTGGGGTGACTCGTTCCTGGAGAGTCGTCCTGTTGAGTTGCCGCGTCTTCCATTGGTGAAATCTTCGGTGAGGATGTGTCGATTTTCATTATGGATTGGCGCTCCGTGAATTTTCCTCCCTTGGGTGCGCCACTGTTCCCTGGGGGGAATCTCCCGTTTCCCGACCTTTGTTGGGAATAAGGCACTATCTCTCCTGAATCCACCTTGGCCTTGAATTTGTAACACTCTTTGATAGTGTGTCCTGGCTTCTTACAATAATTACAAGTAACAGGTGGGTTACTTGTTCCGGCTTGGTTACCGAATCCTGTTTCTCTGTTGGGTCTCTGGTTACCGGTGTCATTCCTATCGTTATCGGTATGGTTGGTGCGCCAACGTGATCTCGCGTTGTCATCATATCTTGAAGGCTGTTGGTATCGGTGTTGTGGCTGAAATTGGTTTCTTCTGTCTCTGATATTAGGTTGAGATGTTCTTATCCGTTCCTCCTCTTGTTGCATTTGTTTGGAGACTTTGATTGCATTAGTATATGCTTGTTCTAAATTCCGAGCGCCTTCTAATAGTACTTCGACCCTGATATTAGAGGGTAATCCTCTCAAAAAGGCTTCCAGTACTTCGGAGTCTATGAGGTTCGTTTCGGTTAGTTCTCCGTATTGACAACGTTCCTCGTCCATGATCGCTAATCTTAGATCTTTCGTACGACTAATATAATCTAACATACTCTCGTTGGGTTTTTGGAATATGTTCCCTAGTTCTCCCTTATATTGATTGATGGTTTTTTGTTCCCCAAACATGACTTTAATTTTTGTCCCAAATTCCTCTACAGTTTCAATATTCGAGGCTTCGATAGCCATAAACGCGTGTCCTCTGAGTTTATTTGTAAGTAATTTTACCAAATATGGTTCTTGATTTTCTGGGAGCATGGATTTGGCTCTTTCACATGCTCGTAAAAATTGATATATAGAGGGTTTATGACCATCGAATACTGGTACGGGTTTGTAACGCGTCTTTAATTCTAATCGGGTTTTCAGTCGGTGTCTGTTCGGTATGTGTCTGTCTGTTTTTCGGTGTCCGTAGTTCGGTTTTCGTCGGTTTACTTATTATCCCTAATGTATTCTGAATTTGTATTATTTGTGCAGATAGATCTTTGAGTTTCGGACCGAGGTCCATCACGAATTTATTATTCTCTTCAGCTAATTTAATTTGTTCAATAGCTTCTCTTAGTACTTGCGTTTGGATATCAACTTCGACTTGTTCGCCACCAGTTGCCATTGTTAAATTTAATAGGAACAACGATTTCAAAAAAAAATAGAACAAAATCCTCAATTCCTGCGTCGTATCCCACCGCTGTCACCAAATTTAACTTCCTGTTACGTCCCAAGTAGGACAAACAGAGATTAGATAGAGATTTTGATAGATTTGTATGAAAGGGATATGACGCAGTTTCGAACCTACCTGCATTCACCGGCTTCGGTTCGGGAAATTGAGGGTTTTTATGATGTTTATGTGGCTTTGTTATAAGTTTTTGGTCAGGAAGAAATCGAAGTTGGGTATGCGAAATGAATTTGGAGAAGCTAATGTTTGGTAGAAATTGAACAAGTGTATTTAAACAATAAATTCAGATTACATTTGAGTTTTGCGAGTAGTCGATACGAGAGTTAGTAGTTATTATAAATGTTAGTAATTACCGTTACGCTGTTTCGCTTTCGAACACCGCTAATCCAAATTTCTGCCTTGGCTTTTGTGTCGCACAAACGCACGCACGCAAACTATTGGTTACGATAAACACACGACTGTTGAATACGGTATTTTCAATTTATGATCTTAAGTAGGTAGGTGAATAGTTCTATTGGCACTGGCTCGCTGGCGAGGTTTCGTCGTTTTTATATTTTCTTCTATCCTTTGTTCTAAGCCAAAAACTTGTGGAGTTGGTTCGTTTTCGTCTTGTCATCGTAATCGTAGTCTGCAGTTTGTTCGTTGAATTACTCTTGTGTCTTTCTTTCTCTCGGCTGGGTCCTCCGTTTCTCGCGTTCTTCCGGAGTGCTTTCGTCAGTGTCAGCTCTATTGCGTTCTTGGTCTTCTTGGTATTTAATTTTGTTTAGGTGGTTTTCTTGTAATTCTGCGCACCAGGTGGCCTGCAGCTGCTTCGTTGCTTAACATCGCTCGCGTATCATTTTTCAGTTTATTCGCTTAGTATATGATTACAATATTTTATTAGTTAGAGAGAATTGGTTAGAGAGAATGTTAAACAAAATTAAGAAATATTTGTATCGTGGTTATTTATTGTTTATTAATGATGGTTGGACCACCAGACGTGACAGTTCAAAGGTCAAAGGTCAAAGGTCAAGGTCAAGGTCAAGGTCAAAGGTCAAAGGTCAAGGTCAAAGGTCAAAGGTTAAAGGTCAAGGTCAAAGGTCAAAGGTCAAGGTCAAAGGTCAAAGGTCAAGGTCAAGGTAAAGGTCAAGGTCAAAGGTCAAAGCTCAAAGGTCAAAGGTTAAAGGTCAAGGTCAAAGGTCAAAGGTCAAGGTCAAGGTAAAGGTCAAGGTCAAAGGTCAAAGCTCAAAGGTCAAGGTCAAAGGTCAAGGTCAAGGTCAAAGGTCAAGGTCAAGGTCAAGGTCAAAGGTCAAGGTCACGGTCAAAGGTCAAAGGTCAAAGGTCAAAGGTTAAAGGTCAAGGTCAAGGTCAAAGGTCATGGTCAAGGTCAAGGTCAAGGTCAAGGTCAAAGTCAAAGGTCAAGGTCAAGGTCAAGGTCAAGGTCAAGGTCAAGGTCAAGGTCAAGGTCAAGGTCAAGGTCAAGGTCAAGGTCAAAGGTCAAGGTCAAGGTCAAGGTCAAGGTCAAGGTCAAAGGTCAAGGTCAAAGGTCAAAGGTCAAGGTCAAGGTCAAGCTCAAGGTCAAGGTCAAAGGTCAAGGTCAAGGTCAAAGGTCAAGGTCAATTTCAAGGTCAAGATCAAGGTCAAGGTCAAGGTCAAGGTCAAGGTCAAGGTCAAGGTCAAGGTCAAGGTCAAGTTCAAAGGTCAAAGGTCAAGGTCAAGGTCAAGGTCAAGGTCAAAGGTCAAAGGTCAAGGTCAAGGTCAAGGTCAAGGTCAAGGTCAAAGGTCAAAGGTCAATGGTCAAGGTCAAGGTCAAAGGTCAAAGGTCAAGGTCAAGGTCAAAGGTCAATGTCAAGGTCAAGGTCAAGGTCAAAGGTCAAGGTCAAAGGTCAAGGTCAAGGTCAAAGGTCAAGGTCAAGGTCAAGGTCAAGTTCAAAGGTCAAAGGTCAAGGTCAAGGTCAAAGGTCAAAGCTCAAAGGTCAAGGTCAAAGGTCAAGGTCAAGGTCAAGGTCAAAGGTCAAGGTCAAGGTCAAGGTCAAAGGTCAAAGGTCAAAGGTCAAAGGTCAAGGTCAAGGTCAAGGTCAAGGTCAAGGTCAAGGTCAAAGGTCAAGGTCAAAGGTCAAGGTCAAGGTCAAGGTCAAGGTCAAGGTCAAGGTCAAAGGTCAAGGTCAAAGGTCAAGGTCAAGGTCAAGGTCAAGGTCAAGGTCAAGGTCAAGGTCAAGGTCAAGTTCAAAGGTCAAAGGTCAAGGTCAAGGTAAAGGTCAAGGTCAAAGGTCAAAGCTCAAAGGTCAAAGGTTAAAGGTCAAGGTCAAAGGTCAAAGGTCAAGGTCAAGGTCAAGGTCAAAGGTCAAAGGTCAAAGGTCAAAGGTCAAAGCTCAAAGGTCAAGGTCAAAGGTCAAGGTCAAGGTCAAGGTCAAAGGTCAAGGTCAAGGTCAAGGTCAAAGGTCAAAGGTCAAAGTTCAAAGGTTAAAGGTCGAGGTCAAGGTCAAAGGTCAAGGTCAAGGTCAAGGACAAGGTCAAGGTCAAAGTCAAAGGTCAAGGTCAAGGTCAAGGTCAAGGTCAAGGTCAAGGTCAAGGTCAAGGTCAAGGTCAAGGTCAAGGTCAAGGTCAAGGTCAAGGTCAAGGTCAAGGTCAAGGTCAAGGTCAAGGTCAAGGTCAAGGTCAAGGTCAAGGTCAAGGTCAAGGTCAAGGTCAAGGTCAAGGTCAAGGTCAAGGTCAAGGTCAAGGTCAAGGTCAAGGTCAAGGTCAAGGTCAAGGTCAAGGTCAAGGTCAAGGTCAAAGGTCAAAGGTCAAGGTCAAGGTCAAGGTCAAAGGTCAAAGGTCAAGGTCAAAGGTCAAAGGTTAAAGGTCAAGGTCAAAGGTCAAAGGTCAAGGTCAAGGTAAAGGTCAAGGTCAAAGGTCAAAGCTCAAAGGTCAGAGGTTAAAGGTCAAGGTCAAAGGTCAAAGGTCAAGGTCAAGGTAAAGGTCAAGGTCAAAGGTCAAAGCTCAAAGGTCAAGGTCAAAGGTCAAGGTCAAGGTCAAGGTCAAAGGTCAAGGTCAAAGGTCAAAGGTCAAGGTCAAGGTCAAGGTCAAGGTCAAAGGTCAAAGGTCAAGGTCAAGGTCAAAGGTCAAGGTCAAGGTCAAGGTCAAAGGTCAAAGGTCAAAGGTCAAGGTCAAAGGTCAATGTCAAGGTCAAGGTCAAGGTCAAAGGTCAAGGTCAAAGGTCAAGGTCAAGGTCAAGGTCAAGGTCAAGGTCAAGGTCAAAGGTCAAGGTCAAAGGTCAAGGTCAAGGTCAAGGTCAAGGTCAAGGTCAAGGTCAAGGTCAAGGTCAAGTTCAAAGGTCAAAGGTCAAGGTCAAGGTAAAGGTCAAGGTCAAAGGTCAAAGCTCAAAGGTCAAAGGTTAAAGGTCAAGGTCAAAGGTCAAAGGTCAAGGTCAAGGTCAAGGTCAAAGGTCAAAGGTCAAAGGTCAAAGCTCAAAGGTCAAGGTCAAAGGTCAAGGTCAAGGTCAAGGTCAAAGGTCAAGGTCAAGGTCAAGGTCAAAGGTCAAAGGTCAAAGTTCAAAGGTTAAAGGTCGAGGTCAAGGTCAAAGGTCAAGGTCAAGGTCAAGGACAAGGTCAAGGTCAAAGTCAAAGGTCAAGGTCAAGGTCAAGGTCAAGGTCAAGGTCAAGGTCAAGGTCAAGGTCAAGGTCAAGGTCAAGGTCAAGGTCAAGGTCAAGGTCAAGGTCAAGGTCAAGGTCAAGGTCAAGGTCAAGGTCAAGGTCAAGGTCAAGGTCAAGTTCAAAGGTCAAAGGTCAAGGTCAAGGTCAAGGTCAAAGGTCAAAGGTCAAGGTCAAAGGTCAAAGGTTAAAGGTCAAGGTCAAAGGTCAAAGGTCAAGGTCAAGGTAAAGGTCAAGGTCAAAGGTCAAAGCTCAAAGGTCAGAGGTTAAAGGTCAAGGTCAAAGGTCAAAGGTCAAGGTCAAGGTAAAGGTCAAGGTCAAAGGTCAAAGCTCAAAGGTCAAGGTCAAAGGTCAAGGTCAAGGTCAAGGTCAAGGTCAAAGCTCAAGGTCAAAGGTCAAAGGTCAAGGTCAAGGTCAAGGTCAAGGTCAAGGTCAAGGTCAAGGTCAAAGGTCAAAGGTCAAGGTCAAGGTCAAAGGTCAAGGTCAAGGTCAAGGTCAAAGGTCAAAGGTCAAAGGTCAAGGTCAAAGGTCAAGGTCAAGGTCAAGGTCAAAGGTCAAGGTCAAGGTCAAGGTCAAGGTCAAAGGTCAAGGTCAAAGGTCAAAGGTCAAGGTCAAGGTCAAGGTCAAGGTCAAGGTCAAGGTCAAAGGTCAAAGGTCAAGGTCAAGGTCAAAGGTCAAGGTCAAGGTCAAGGTCAAAGGTCAAGGTCAATTTCAAGGTCAAGGTCAAGGTCAAGGTCAAGGTCAAGGTCAAGGTCAAGGTCAAGGTCAAGGTCAAGGTCAAGGTCAAGGTCAAGGTCAAGGTCAAGGTCAAAGGTCAAAGGTCAAAGGTCAAGGTCATGGTCAAGGTCAAAGGTCAAGGTCAAGGTGAAGGTCAAGGTCAAAGGTCAAAGGTCAAAGGCCAAGGGCCAAGGTCAAACGTCAAGGTCAAATGTCAAAGGTCAATAGTCAAGGTCAAGGTCAAGGTCAAGGTCAAAGGTCAAAGGTCAAGGTCAAGGTCAAGGTCAAGGTCAAGGTCAAGGTCAAGGTCAAGGTCAAGTTCAAAGGTCAAAGGTCAAGGTCAAGGTAAAGGTCAAAGGTCAAGGTCAAGGTCAAAGGTCAAGGTCAAGGTCAAAGGTCAAGGTCAAAGGTCAAGGTCAAGGTCAAAGGTCAAGGTCAAGGTCATGGTCAAGGTCAAAGGTCAAAGTCAAAGGTCAAGGTCAAGGTCAAGGTCAAGGTCAAGGTCAAAGGTCAAGGTCAAGGTCAAGTTCAAAGGTCAAAGGTCAAAGGTCAAGGTCAAGGTCAAGGTCAAGGTCAAGGTCAAGGTCAAGGTCAAAGGTCAAGGTCAAAGGTCAAGGTCAAGGTCAAGGTCAAAGGTCAAGGTCAAGGTCATGGTCAAGGTCAAAGGTCAAAGTCAAAGGTCAAGGTGAAGGTCAAGGTCAAGGTAAAGTTCAAAGGTCAAAGGTCAAAGGTCAAAGGTCAAGGTCAAGGTCAAGGTCAAAGGTCAAAGGTCAAGGTCAAAGGTCAAAGGTTAAAGGTCAAGGTCAAAGGTCAAAGGTCAAGGTCAAAGGTCAAAGGTCAAGGTCAAGGTAAAGGTCAAGGTCAAAGGTCAAAGCTCAAAGGTCAAAGGTTAAAGGTCAAGGTCAAAGGTCAAAGGTCAAGGTCAAGGTAAAGGTCAAGGTCAAAGGTCAAAGCTCAAAGGTCAAGGTCAAAGGTCAAGGTCAAGGTCAAAGGTCAAGGTCAAGGTCAAGGTCAAAGGTCAAGGTCAAGGTCAAGGTCAAAGGTCAAAGGTCAAAGGTCAAAGGTTAAAGGTCAAGGTCAAAGTCAAAGGTCATGGTCAAGGTCAAGGTCAAGGTCAAGGTCAAAGTCAAAGGTCAAGGTCAAGGTCAAGGTCAAGGTCAAGGTCAAGGTCAAGGTCAAGGTCAAGGTCAAGGTCAAAGGTCAAGGTCAAGGTCAAGGTCAAGGTCAAGGTCAAAGGTCAAGGTCAAAGGTCAAAGGTCAAGGTCAAGCTCAAGGTCAAGGTCAAAGGTCAAGGTCAAGGTCAAAGGTCAAGGTCAATTTCAAGGTCAAGATCAAGGTCAAGGTCAAGGTCAAGGTCAAGGTCAAGGTCAAGTTCAAAGGTCAAAGGTCAAGGTCAAGGTCAAGGTCAAAGGTCAAAGGTCAAGGTCAAGGTCAAAGGTCAAGGTCAAGGTCAAGGTCAAGGTCAAAGGTCAAAGGTCAAAGGTCAAGGTCAAGATCAAGGTCAAGGTCAAAGTCAAAGTCAAAGGTCAAGGTCAACGTCAAGGTCAAGGTCAAGGTCAAGGTCAAGGTCTAAGGTCAAAGGTCAAAGGTCAAGGTCAAGGTCAAAGGTCAAGGTCAAGGTCAAGGTCAAAGGTCAATGTCAAGGTCAAGGTCAAGGTCAAAGGTCAAGGTCAAGGTCAAGGTCAAGGTCAAGGTCAAGGTCAAGGTCAAAGGTCAAGGTCAAGGTCAAAGGTCAAGGTCAAAGGTCAAAGGTCAAGGTCAAGGTCAAAGGTCAAGGTCAAGGTCAAGGTCAAGGTCAAAGGTCAAGGTCAAAGGTCAAGGTCAAGGTCAAAGGTCAAGGTCAAGGTCATGGTCAAGGTCAAGGTCAAGGTCATGGTCAAGGTCAAAGGTCAAAGGTCAAAGGTCAAGGTCAAGGTCAAGGTCAAGGTCAAGGTCAAGGTCAAGGTCAAGGTCAAGGTCAAGGTCAAGGTCAAGGTCAAGGTCAAGGTCAAGGTCAAGGTCAAGGTCAAGGTCAAGGTCAAGGTCAAGGTCAAGGTCAAGGTCAAGTTCAAGGTCAAGGTCAAGGTCAAGGTCAAGGTCAAGGTCAAGTTCAAGGTCAAGGTCAAGGTCAAGGTCAAGGTCAAGGTCAAGGTCAAGCTCAAGGTCAAGGTCAAGGTCAAGTTCAAAGGTCAAAGGTCAAGGTCAAGGTCAAGGTCAAGGTCAAGGTCAAGGTCAAGGTCAAGGTCAAGGTCAAGGTCAAGTTCAAAGGTCAAAGGTCAAGGTCAAGGTCAAGGTCAAGGTCAAGGTCAAAGGTCAAGGTCAAAGGTCAAGGTCAAGGTCAAGGTCAAGGTCAAGGTCAAAGGTCAAAGGTTAAGGTCAAGGTCAAGGTCAAGGTCAAGGTCAAGGTCAAGGTCAAGGTCAAGGTCAAGGTCAAGGTCAAAGGTCAAGGTCAAGGTGAAAGGTCAAGGTCAAGGTCAAGGTCAAGGTCAAGGTCAAGGTCAAGGTCAAGGTCAAGGTCAAAGGTCAAAGGTCAAAGGTCAAAGGTCAAGGTCATGGTCAAGGTCAAAGGTCAATGTCAAGGTGAAGGTCAAGGTCAAAGGTCAAGGTCAAGGTCAAGGTCAAAGGTCAAAGGTCAAGGTCAAGGTCAAAGGTCAAAGGTCAAGGTCAAGGTCAAACGTCAGGGTCAAGGTCAAAGGTCAAAGGTCAAAGGTCAAGGTCAAGGTCATGGTCAAGGTCAAGGTCAAGGTCAAAGGTCAAAGGTCAAAGGTCAAGGTCAAAGGTCAAGGTCAAAGGTCAAGGTCAAGGTCAAGGTCAAGGGCAAGGTCAAGGTCAAGGTCAAGGTCAAGGTCAAGGTCAAGGTCAAGGTCAAGGTCAAGGTCAAGGTCAAGGTCAAAGGTCAAAGGTCAATGGTCAAGGTCAAAGGTCAAGGTCAAAGGTCAAAGGTTAAGGTCAAGGTCAAGGTCAAGGTCAAGGTCAAGGTCAAGGTCAAGGTCAAGGTCAAGGTCAAGGTCAAGGTCAAGGTCAAGGTCAAAGGTCAAGGTCAAGGTGAAAGGTCAAGGTCAAGGTCAAGGTCAAGGTCAAGGTCAAGGTCAAGGTCAAGGTCAAGGTCAAGGTCAAGGTCAAAGGTCAAAGGTCAAAGGTCAAAGGTCAAGGTCATGGTCAAGGTCAAAGGTCAATGTCAAGGTGAAGGTCAAGGTCAAAGGTCAAGGTCAAGGTCAAGGTCAAAGGTCAAAGGTCAAGGTCAAGGTCAAAGGTCAAAGGTCAAGGTCAAGGTCAAACGTCAAGGTCAAGGTCAAATGTCAAAGGTCAAAGGTCAAGGTCAAGGTCATGGTCAAGGTCAAGGTCAAGGTCAAAGGTCAAAGGTCAAAGGTCAAGGTCAAAGGTCAAGGTCAAAGGTCAAGGTCAAGGTCAAGGTCAAGGGCAAGGTCAAGGTCAAGGTCAAGGTCAAGGTCAAGGTCAAGGTCAAGGTCAAGGTCAAGGTCAAAGGTCAAAGGTCAATGGTCAAGGTCAAAGGTCAAAGGTCAAGGTCAAGGTCAAAGGTCAATGTCAAGGTCAAGGTCAAAGGTCAAGGTCAAAGGTCAAGGTCAAGGTCAAAGGTCAAGGTCAAGGTCAAGTTCAAAGGTCAAAGGTCAAGGTCAAGGTCAAAGGTCAAAGCTCAAAGGTCAAAGGTTAAAGGTCAAGGTCAAAGGTCAAAGGTCAAGGTCAAGGTCAAGGTCAAAGGTCAAAGGTCAAAGCTCAAAGGTCAAAGCTCAAAGGTCAAGGTCAAAGGTCAAGGTCAAGGTCAAGGTCAAAGGTCAAGGTCAAGGTCAAGGTCAAAGGTCAAAGGTCAAAGTTCAAAGGTTAAAGGTCGAGGTCAAGGTCAAAGGTCAAGGTCAAGGTCAAGGACAAGGTCAAGGTCAAAGTCAAAGGTCAAGGTCAAGGTCAAGGTCAAGGTCAAGGTCAAGGTCAAGGTCAAGGTCAAGGTCAAGGTCAAGGTCAAGGTCAAGGTCAAGGTCAAGGTCAAGGTCAAGGTCAAGGTCAAGGTCAAGGTCAAGGTCAAGGTCAAGGTCAAGGTCAAGGTCAAGGTCAAGGTCAAGGTCAAGGTCAAGGTCAAGGTCAAGGTCAAGGTCAAGGTCAAGTTCAAAGGTCAAAGGTCAAGGTCAAGGTCAAGGTCAAAGGTCAAAGGTCAAGGTCAAAGGTCAAAGGTTAAAGGTCAAGGTCAAAGGTCAAAGGTCAAGGTCAAGGTCAAGGTCAAGGTCAAGGTCAAGGTCAAGGTCAAAGGTCAAAGGTCAAGGTCAAGGTCAAAGGTCAAGGTCAAGGTCAAGGTCAAAGGTCAAGGTCAATTTCAAGGTCAAGGTCAAGGTCAAGGTCAAGGTCAAGGTCAAGGTCAAGGTCAAGGTCAAGGTCAAGGTCAAGGTCAAGGTCAAGGTCAAGGTCAAGGTCAAAGGTCAAAGGTCAAAGGTCAAGGTCATGGTCAAGGTCAAAGGTCAAGGTCAAGGTGAAGGTCAAGGTCAAAGGTCAAAGGTCAAAGGCCAAGGGCCAAGGTCAAACGTCAAGGTCAAATGTCAAAGGTCAATAGTCAAGGTCAAGGTCAAGGTCAAGGTCAAGGTCAAAGGTCAAAGGTCAAGGTCAAGGTCATGGTCAAGGTCAAGGTCAAGGTCAAGGTCAAGGTCAAGGTCAAGGTCAAGGTCAAGGTCAAAGGTCAAAGGTCAAGGTCAAGGTCAAAGGTCAAGGTCAATTTCAAGGTCAAGGTCAAGGTCAAGGTCAAGGTCAAGGTCAAGGTCAAGGTCAAAGGTCAAGGTCAAGGTCAAGTTCAAGGTCAAGGTAAAGGTCAAAGGTCAAGGTCAAGGTCAAGGTCAAGGTCAAGGTCAAAGGTCAAAGGTCAAAGGTGAAGGTCAAGGTCAAGGTCATAGGTCAAGGTCAAGGTCAAAGGTCAAAGGTCAAAGGTCAAAGGTCAAAGGTCAAAGTTCAAGGTCAAGGTCATGGTCAAGGTCAAAGGTCAAAGTCAAAGGTCAAGGTCAAGGTCAAGGTCAAGGTCAAGGTCAAAGGTCAAGGTCAAGGTCAAGTTCAAAGGTCAAAGGTCAAGGTCAAGGTCAAGGTCAAGGTCAAGGTCAAGGTCAAGGTCAAGGTCAAGGTCAAGGTCAAGGTCAAGGTCAAGTTCAAAGGTCAAAGGTCAAGGTCAAGGTAAAGGTCAAAGGTCAAGGTCAAGGTCAAAGGTCAAGGTCAAGGTCAAAGGTCAAGGTCAAAGGTCAAGGTCAAGGTCAAAGGTCAAGGTCAAGGTCAAGGTCATGGTCAAGGTCAAAGGTCAAAGTCAAAGGTCAAGGTCAAGGTCAAGGTCAAGGTCAAAGGTCAAGGTCAAGGTCAAGTTCAAAGGTCAAAGGTCAAAGGTCAAGGTCAAGGTCAAGGTCAAGGTCAAGGTCAAGGTCAAGGTCAAAGGTCAAGGTCAAAGGTCAAGGTCAAGGTCAAGGTCAAAGGTCAAGGTCAAGGTCATGGTCAAGGTCAAAGGTCAAAGTCAAAGGTCAAGGTGAAGGTCAAGGTCAAGGTAAAGTTCAAAGGTCAAAGGTCAAAGGTCAAGGTCAAGGTCAAGGTCAAAGGTCAAAGGTCAAGGTCAAAGGTCAAAGGTTAAAGGTCAAGGTCAAAGGTCAAAGGTCAAGGTCAAAGGTCAAAGGTCAAGGTCAAGGTAAAGGTCAAGGTCAAAGGTCAAAGCTCAAAGGTCAAAGGTTAAAGGTCAAGGTCAAAGGTCAAAGGTCAAGGTCAAGGTAAAGGTCAAGGTCAAAGGTCAAAGCTCAAAGGTCAAGGTCAAAGGTCAAGGTCAAGGTCAAAGGTCAAGGTCAAGGTCAAAGGTCAAGGTCAAGGTCAAGGTCAAAGGTCAAAGGTCAAAGGTCAAAGGTTAAAGGTCAAGGTCAAAGTCAAAGGTCATGGTCAAGGTCAAGGTCAAGGTCAAGGTCAAAGTCAAAGGTCAAGGTCAAGGTCAAGGTCAAGGTCAAGGTCAAGGTCAAGGTCAAGGTCAAGGTCAAAGGTCAAGGTCAAGGTCAAGGTCAAGGTCAAGGTCAAAGGTCAAGGTCAAAGGTCAAAGGTCAAGGTCAAGGTCAAGCTCAAGGTCAAGGTCAAAGGTCAAGGTCAAGGTCAAAGGTCAAGGTCAATTTCAAGGTCAAGATCAAGGTCAAGGTCAAGGTCAAGGTCAAGGTCAAGGTCAAGTTCAAAGGTCAAAGGTCAAGGTCAAGGTCAAGGTCAAAGGTCAAAGGTCAAGGTCAAGGTCAAAGGTCAAGGTCAAGGTCAAGGTCAAGGTCAAAGGTCAAAGGTCAAAGGTCAAGGTCAAGATCAAGGTCAAGGTCAAAGTCAAAGTCAAAGGTCAAGGTCAACGTCAAGGTCAAGGTCAAGGTCAAGGTCAAGGTCTAAGGTCAAAGGTCAAAGGTCAAGGTCAAGGTCAAAGGTCAAGGTCAAGGTCAAGGTCAAAGGTCAATGTCAAGGTCAAGGTCAAGGTCAAAGGTCAAGGTCAAGGTCAAGGTCAAGGTCAAGGTCAAGGTCAAAGGTCAAGGTCAAGGTCAAAGGTCAAGGTCAAAGGTCAAAGGTCAAGGTCAAGGTCAAAGGTCAAGGTCAAGGTCAAGGTCAAGGTCAAAGGTCAAGGTCAAAGGTCAAGGTCAAGGTCAAAGGTCAAGGTCAAGGTCATGGTCAAGGTCAAGGTCAAGGTCATGGTCAAGGTCAAAGGTCAAGGTCAAGGTCAAGGTCAAGGTCAAGGTCAAGGTCAAGGTCAAGGTCAAGGTCAAGTTCAAAGGTCCAAGGTCAAGGTCAAGGTCAAGGTCAAGGTCAAGGTCAAAGGTCAAGGTCAAAGGTCAAGGTCAAGGTCAAGGTCAAGGTCAAGGTCAAAGGTCAAGGTCAAAGGTCAAAGGTTAAGGTCAAGGTCAAGGTCAAGGTCAAGGTCAAGGTCAAGGTCAAGGTCAAGGTCAAGGTCAAAGGTCAAGGTCAAGGTGAAAGGTCAAGGTCAAGGTCAAGGTCAAGGTCAAGGTCAAGGTCAAGGTCAAGGTCAAGGTCAAAGGTCAAAGGTCAAAGGTCAAAGGTCAAGGTCATGGTCAAGGTCAAAGGTCAATGTCAAGGTGAAGGTCAAGGTCAAAGGTCAAGGTCAAGGTCAAGGTCAAAGGTCAAAGGTCAAGGTCAAGGTCAAAGGTCAAAGGTCAAGGTCAAGGTCAAACGTCAAGGTCAAGGTCAAAGGTCAAAGGTCAAAGGTCAAGGTCAAGGTCATGGTCAAGGTCAAGGTCAAGGTCAAAGGTCAAAGGTCAAAGGTCAAGGTCAAAGGTCAAGGTCAAAGGTCAAGGTCAAGGTCAAGGTCAAGGGCAAGGTCAAGGTCAAGGTCAAGGTCAAGGTCAAGGTCAAGGTCAAGGTCAAGGTCAAGGTCAAGGTCAAGGTCAAGGTCAAAGGTCAAAGGTCAATGGTCAAGGTCAAAGGTCAAGGTCAAAGGTCAAAGGTTAAGGTCAAGGTCAAGGTCAAGGTCAAGGTCAAGGTCAAGGTCAAGGTCAAGGTCAAGGTCAAGGTCAAAGGTCAAGGTCAAGGTGAAAGGTCAAGGTCAAGGTCAAGGTCAAGGTCAAGGTCAAGGTCAAGGTCAAGGTCAAGGTCAAAGGTCAAAGGTCAAAGGTCAAAGGTCAAGGTCATGGTCAAGGTCAAAGGTCAATGTCAAGGTGAAGGTCAAGGTCAAAGGTCAAGGTCAAGGTCAAGGTCAAAGGTCAAAGGTCAAGGTCAAGGTCAAAGGTCAAAGGTCAAGGTCAAGGTCAAACGTCAAGGTCAAGGTCAAAGGTCAAAGGTCAAAGGTCAAGGTCAAGGTCATGGTCAAGGTCAAGGTCAAGGTCAAAGGTCAAAGGTCAAAGGTCAAGGTCAAAGGTCAAGGTCAAAGGTCAAGGTCAAGGTCAAGGTCAAGGTCAAGGGCAAGGTCAAGGTCAAGGTCAAGGTCAAGGTCAAGGTCAAGGTCAAGGTCAAGGTCAAGGTCAAGGTCAAGGTCAAAGGTCAAAGGTCAATGGTCAAGGTCAAAGGTCAAAGGTCAAGGTCAAGGTCAAAGGTCAATGTCAAGGTCAAGGTCAAAGGTCAAGGTCAAAGGTCAAGGTCAAGGTCAAGGTCAAAGGTCAAGGTCAAGGTCAAGTTCAAAGGTCAAAGGTCAAGGTCAAGGTCAAAGGTCAAAGCTCAAAGGTCAAAGGTTAAAGGTCAAGGTCAAAGGTCAAAGGTCAAGGTCAAGGTCAAGGTCAAAGGTCAAAGGTCAAAGCTCAAAGGTCAAGGTCAAAGGCCAAGGTCAAGGTCAAAGGTCAAGGTCAAGGTCAAAGGTCAAGGTCAAGGTCAAAGGTCAAGGTCAAGGTCAAGGTCAAGGTCAAGGTCAAGGTCAAAGGTCAAAGGTCAAGGTCAAGGTCAAGGTCAAGGTCAAGGTCAAGGTCAAGGTCAAGATCAAGGTCAAATGTCAAATGTCAAATGTCAAATGTCAAAGGTCAAAGGTCAAAGGTCAAGGTCAAGGTCAAGGTCAAGGTCAAAGGTCAAGGTCAAGGTCAAGGTCAAGGTCAAGGTCAAGGTCAAGGTCAAGGTCAAGGTCAAGTTCAAAGGTCAAAGGTCAAGGTCAAGGTCAAGGTCAAGGTCAAGGTCAAGGTCAAGGTCAAGGTCAAGGTCAAGGTCAAGGTCAAGGTCAAGTTCAAAGGTCAAAGGTCAAGGTCAAGGTAAAGGTCAAAGGTCAAGGTCAAGGTCAAAGGTCAAGGTCAAGGTCAAAGGTCAAGGTCAAAGGTCAAGGTCAAGGTCAAAGGTCAAGGTCAAGGTCAAGGTCATGGTCAAGGTCAAAGGTCAAAGTCAAAGGTCAAGGTCAAGGTCAAGGTCAAGGTCAAAGGTCAAGGTCAAGGTCAAGTTCAAAGGTCAAAGGTCAAAGGTCAAGGTCAAGGTCAAGGTCAAGGTCAAGGTCAAGGTCAAGGTCAAAGGTCAAGGTCAAAGGTCAAGGTCAAGGTCAAGGTCAAAGGTCAAGGTCAAGGTCATGGTCAAGGTCAAAGGTCAAAGTCAAAGGTCAAGGTGAAGGTCAAGGTCAAGGTAAAGTTCAAAGGTCAAAGGTCAAAGGTCAAGGTCAAGGTCAAGGTCAAAGGTCAAAGGTCAAGGTCAAAGGTCAAAGGTTAAAGGTCAAGGTCAAAGGTCAAAGGTCAAGGTCAAAGGTCAAAGGTCAAGGTCAAGGTAAAGGTCAAGGTCAAAGGTCAAAGCTCAAAGGTCAAAGGTTAAAGGTCAAGGTCAAAGGTCAAAGGTCAAGGTCAAGGTAAAGGTCAAGGTCAAAGGTCAAAGCTCAAAGGTCAAGGTCAAAGGTCAAGGTCAAGGTCAAAGGTCAAGGTCAAGGTCAAAGGTCAAGGTCAAGGTCAAGGTCAAAGGTCAAAGGTCAAAGGTCAAAGGTTAAAGGTCAAGGTCAAAGTCAAAGGTCATGGTCAAGGTCAAGGTCAAGGTCAAGGTCAAAGTCAAAGGTCAAGGTCAAGGTCAAGGTCAAGGTCAAGGTCAAGGTCAAGGTCAAGGTCAAGGTCAAAGGTCAAGGTCAAGGTCAAGGTCAAGGTCAAGGTCAAAGGTCAAGGTCAAAGGTCAAAGGTCAAGGTCAAGCTCAAGGTCAAGGTCAAAGGTCAAGGTCAAGGTCAAAGGTCAAGGTCAATTTCAAGGTCAAGATCAAGGTCAAGGTCAAGGTCAAGGTCAAGGTCAAGGTCAAGTTCAAAGGTCAAAGGTCAAGGTCAAGGTCAAGGTCAAAGGTCAAAGGTCAAGGTCAAGGTCAAAGGTCAAGGTCAAGGTCAAGGTCAAGGTCAAAGGTCAAAGGTCAAAGGTCAAGGTCAAGATCAAGGTCAAGGTCAAAGTCAAAGTCAAAGGTCAAGGTCAACGTCAAGGTCAAGGTCAAGGTCAAGGTCAAGGTCTAAGGTCAAAGGTCAAAGGTCAAGGTCAAGGTCAAAGGTCAAGGTCAAGGTCAAGGTCAAAGGTCAATGTCAAGGTCAAGGTCAAGGTCAAAGGTCAAGGTCAAGGTCAAGGTCAAGGTCAAGGTCAAGGTCAAAGGTCAAGGTCAAGGTCAAAGGTCAAGGTCAAAGGTCAAAGGTCAAGGTCAAGGTCAAAGGTCAAGGTCAAGGTCAAGGTCAAGGTCAAAGGTCAAGGTCAAAGGTCAAGGTCAAGGTCAAAGGTCAAGGTCAAGGTCATGGTCAAGGTCAAGGTCAAGGTCATGGTCAAGGTCAAAGGTCAAAGGTCAAAGTCAAAGGTCAAGGTCAAGGTCAAGGTCAAGGTCAAGGTCAAGGTCAAGGTCAAGGTCAAGGTCAAGGTCAAGGTCAAGGTCAAGGTCAAGGTCAAGGTCAAGGTCAAGGTCAAGGTCAAGGTCAAGGTCAAGGTCAAGGTCAAGTTCAAGGTCAAGGTCAAGGTCAAGGTCAAGGTCAAGGTCAAGTTCAAGGTCAAGGTCAAGGTCAAGGTCAAGGTCAAGGTCAAGGTCAAGGTCAAGGTCAAGGTCAAGGTCAAGGTCAAATTCAAAGGTCAAAGGTCAAGGTCAAGGTCAAGGTCAAGGTCAAGGTCAAGGTCAAGGTCAAGGTCAAGGTCAAGTTCAAAGGTCCAAGGTCAAGGTCAAGGTCAAGGTCAAGGTCAAGGTCAAGGTCAAA
Organism: Lasioglossum villosulum; assembly: GCA_963971365.1. NCBI lineage: Eukaryota > Metazoa > Arthropoda > Insecta > Hymenoptera > Halictidae > Lasioglossum > Lasioglossum villosulum. The sequence goes on along the minus strand of CAXARU010000015.1, from coordinate 1,299,811 downwards.
GGTCAAGGTCAAAGGTCAAGGTCAAGGTCAAGGTCAAGGTCAAGGTCAAAGGTCAAGGTCAAAGGTCAAAGGTCAAGGTCAAGGTCAAGGTCAAGGTCAAGGTCAAGGTCAAGGTCAAGGTCAAGGTCAAGGTCAAAGGTCAAGGTCAAGGTGAAAGGTCAAGGTCAAGGTCAAGGTCAAGGTCAAGGTCAAGGTCAAGGTCAAGGTCAAGGTCAAGGTCAAAGGTCAAAGGTCAAAGGTCAAAGGTCAAGGTCATGGTCAAGGTCAAAGGTCAATGTCAAGGTGAAGGTCAAGGTCAAAGGTCAAGGTCAAGGTCAAGGTCAAAGGTCAAAGGTCAAGGTCAAGGTCAAAGGTCAAAGGTCAAGGTCAAGGTCAAACGTCAAGGTCAAGGTCAAAGGTCAAAGGTCAAAGGTCAAGGTCAAGGTCATGGTCAAGGTCAAGGTCAAGGTCAAAGGTCAAAGGTCAAAGGTCAAGGTCAAAGGTCAAGGTCAAGGTCAAGGTCAAGGGCAAGGTCAAGGTCAAGGTCAAGGTCAAGGTCAAGGTCAAGGTCAAGGTCAAGGTCAAGGTCAAGGTCAAGGTCAAGGTCAAAGGTCAAAGGTCAATGGTCAAGGTCAAAGGTCAAGGTCAAAGGTCAAAGGTTAAGGTCAAGGTCAAGGTCAAGGTCAAGGTCAAGGTCAAGGTCAAGGTCAAGGTCAAGGTCAAGGTCAAGGTCAAAGGTCAAGGTCAAGGTGAAAGGTCAAGGTCAAGGTCAAGGTCAAGGTCAAGGTCAAGGTCAAGGTCAAGGTCAAGGTCAAAGGTCAAAGGTCAAAGGTCAAAGGTCAAGGTCATGGTCAAGGTCAAAGGTCAATGTCAAGGTGAAGGTCAAGGTCAAAGGTCAAGGTCAAGGTCAAGGTCAAAGGTCAAAGGTCAAGGTCAAGGTCAAAGGTCAAAGGTCAAGGTCAAGGTCAAACGTCAAGGTCAAGGTCAAAGGTCAAAGGTCAAAGGTCAAGGTCAAGGTCATGGTCAAGGTCAAGGTCAAGGTCAAAGGTCAAAGGTCAAAGGTCAAGGTCAAAGGTCAAGGTCAAAGGTCAAGGTCAAGGTCAAGGTCAAGGTCAAGGTCAAGGGCAAGGTCAAGGTCAAGGTCAAGGTCAAGGTCAAGGTCAAGGTCAAGGTCAAGGTCAAGGTCAAGGTCAAGGTCAAAGGTCAAAGGTCAATGGTCAAGGTCAAAGGTCAAAGGTCAAGGTCAAGGTCAAAGGTCAATGTCAAGGTCAAGGTCAAAGGTCAAGGTCAAAGGTCAAGGTCAAGGTCAAGGTCAAAGGTCAAGGTCAAGGTCAAGTTCAAAGGTCAAAGGTCAAGGTCAAGGTCAAAGGTCAAAGCTCAAAGGTCAAAGGTTAAAGGTCAAGGTCAAAGGTCAAAGGTCAAGGTCAAGGTCAAGGTCAAAGGTCAAAGGTCAAAGCTCAAAGGTCAAGGTCAAAGGCCAAGGTCAAGGTCAAAGGTCAAGGTCAAGGTCAAAGGTCAAGGTCAAGGTCAAAGGTCAAGGTCAAGGTCAAGGTCAAGGTCAAGGTCAAGGTCAAAGGTCAAAGGTCAAGGTCAAGGTCAAGGTCAAGGTCAAGGTCAAGGTCAAGGTCAAGATCAAGGTCAAATGTCAAATGTCAAATGTCAAATGTCAAAGGTCAAAGGTCAAAGGTCAAGGTCAAGGTCAAGGTCAAGGTCAAAGGTCAAGGTCAAGGTCAAGGTCAAGGTCAAGGTCAAGGTCAAGGTCAAGGTCAAGGTCAAGGTCAAGGTCAAGGTCAAGGTCAAGGTCAAGGTCAAGGTCAAAGGTCAAATGTCAAATGTCAAAGGTCAAAGGTCAAGGTCAAAGGTCAAAGGTCAAAGGTCAAGGTCAAGGTCAAAGGTCAAGGTCAAGGTGAAGGTCAAAGGTCAAGGTCAAGGTCAAGGTCAAGGTCAAAGGTCAAGGTCAAGGTCAAGGTCAAAGGTCAAGGTCAAAGGTCAAAGGTCAAAGGTCAAGGTCAAGGTCAAGGTCAAGGTCAAGGTCAAAGGTCAAAGGTCAAGGTCAAGGTCAAGGTCAAGGTCAAGGTCAAGGTCAAAGGTCAAAGGTCAAGGTCAAGGTCAAGGTCAAGGTCAAGGTCAAGGTCAAGGTCAAGGTCAAATGTCAAATGTCAAATGTCAAATGTCAAAGGTCAAAGGTCAAGGTCAAGGTCAAGGTCAAGGTCAAGGTCAAGGTCAAGGTCAAGGTCAAGGTCAAGGTCAAGGTCAAGGTCAAGGTCAAGGTCAAGGTCAAGGTCAAGGTCAAGGTCAAGGTCAAGGTCAAGGTCAAGGTCAAGGTCAAGGTCAAAGGTCAAGGTCAAGGTCAAAGGTCAAGGTCAAAGGTCAAAGGTCAAGGTCAAAGGTCAAGGTCAAGGTCAAGGTCAAGGTCAAGGTCAAAGGTCAAAGGTCAAAGGTCAAAGGTCAAAGGTCAAAGGTCAAAGGTCAAAGGTCAAAGGTCAAAGGTCAAAGGTCAAAGGTCAAAGGTCAAAGGTCAAGGTCAAAGGTCAAGGTCAAAGGTCAAGGTCAAAGGTCAAATGTCAAATGTCAAAGGTCAAAGGTCAAAGGTCAAGGTCAAGGTCAAGGTCAAGGTCAAAGGTCAAGGTCAAGGTCAAGGTCAAGGTCAAGGTCAAGGTCAAGGTCAAAGGTCAAAGGTCAAGGTCAAGGTCAAGGTCAAGGTCAAGGTCAAAGGTCAAATGTCAAATGTCAAAGGTCAAGGTCAAAGGTCAAAGGTCAAGGTCAAGGTCAAAGGTCAAGGTCAAAATCAAAGGTCAAGGTCAAAGGTCAAGGTCAAAGGTCAAGGTCAAAGGTCAAAGGTCACAGGTCACGGTCAAGGTCAAGGCCAAAGGTCAAAGGTCAAAGGTCAAGGTCAAGGTCAAGGTCAAGGTCAAAGGTCAAGGTCAAAGGTCAAAGGTCAAAGGTCAAAGGTCAAAGGTCAATGTCAAGGTCAAGGTCAAATGTCAAAGGTCAAGGTCAAGGTCAAGGTCAAAGGTCAAGGTCAAGGTCAAGGTCAAGGTCAAAGGTCAAGGTCAAAGGTCAAAGGTCAAAGGTCAAGGTCAAGGTCAAAGGTCAAGGTAAAGGTCAAGGTCAAGGTCAAGGTCAAGGTCAAGGTCAAAGGTCAAAGGTCAAAGGTCAAAGGTCAAGGTCAAAGATCAAAGGTCAAAGGTCAAAGGTCAAAGGTCAAAGGTCAAAGGTCAAAGGTCAAAGGTCAAAGGTCAAAGGTCAAAGGTCAAAGGTCAAAGGTCAAAGGTCAAAGGTCAAAGGTCAAGGTCAAAGGTCAAGGTCAAAGGTCAAGGTCAAAGGTCAAAGGTCAAAGGTCAAAGGTCAAGGTCAAGGTCAAGGTCAAGGTCAAGGTCAACGTCAAAGGTCAAAGGTCAAAGGTCAAAGGTCAAAGGTCAAAGGTCAATGTCAAGGTCAAGGTCAAATGTCAAAGGTCAAGGTCAAGGTCAAGGTCAAAGGTCAAGGTCAAGGTCAAGGTCAAGGTCAAAGGTCAAGGTCAAAGGTCAAAGGTCAAAGGTCAAGGTCAAGGTCAAAGGTCAAGGTAAAGGTCAAGGTCAAGGTCAAGGTCAAGGTCAAGGTCAAAGGTCAAAGGTCAAAGGTCAAAGGTCAAGGTCAAAGATCAAAGGTCAAAGGTCAAAGGTCAAAGGTCAAAGGTCAAAGGTCAAAGGTCAAAGGTCAAAGGTCAAAGGTCAAAGGTCAAAGGTCAAAGGTCAAAGGTCAAAGGTCAAAGGTCAAAGGTCAAAGGTCAAGGTCAAAGGTCAAGGTCAAAGGTCAAGGTCAAAGGTCAAAGGTCAAAGGTCAAAGGTCAAGGTCAAGGTCAAGGTCAAGGTCAAGGTCAACGTCAAAGGTCAAAGGTCAAAGGTCAAGGTCAAGGTCAAGGTCAAGGTCAAGGTCAAAGGTCAAGGTCAAGGTCAAGGTCAAAGGTCAAGGTCAAAGGTCAAAGGTCAAAGGTCAAAGGTCAAGGTCAAGGTCAAAGGTCAAGGTCAAGGTCAAGGTCAAGGTCAAGGTCAAGGTCAAAGGTCAAAGTCAAGGTCAAAGGTCAAGGTCAAGGTCAAAGGTCAAGGTCAAGGTCAAAGGTCAAGGTCAAGGTCAAGGTCAAGGTCAAAGGTCAAAGGTCAAGGTCAAGGTCAAGGTCAAGGTCAAGGTCAAGGTCAAGATCAAGGTCAAATGTCAAATGTCAAATGTCAAATGTCAAATGTCAAAGGTCAAAGGTCAAAGGTCAAGGTCAAGGTCAAGGTCAAAGGTCAAGGTCAAGGTCAAGGTCAAGGTCAAAGGTCAAAGTCAAGGTCAAAGGTCAAGGTCAAGGTCAAAGGTCAAGGTCAAGGTCAAAGGTCAAGGTCAAGGTCAAGGTCAAGGTCAAGGTCAAAGGTCAAAGGTCAAAGGTCAAGGTCAAGGTCAAGGTCAAGGTCAAAGGTCAAGGTCAAGGTCAAGGTCAAGGTCAAGGTCAAGGTCAAGGTCAAGGTCAAGGTCAAGGTCAAGGTCAAGGTCAAGGTCAAGGTCAAGGTCAAGGTCAAGGTCAAGGTCAAGGTCAAGGTCAAGGTCAAAGGTCAAGGTCAAGGTCAAGGTCAAGGTCAAGGTCATAGGTCAAGGTCAAGGTCAAGGTCAAGGTCAAGGTCAAGGTCAAAGGTCAAGGTCAAGGTCAAAGGTCAAGGTCAAAGGTCAAGGTCAAAGGTCAAGGTCAAGGTCAAGGTCAAGGTCAAGGTCAAAGGTCAAGGTCAAAGGTCAAGGTCACAGGTCAAAGGTCACAGGTCAAGGTCAAGGCCATAGGTCAAAGGTCAAAGGTCAAAGGTCAAGGTCAAGGTCAAGGTCAAGGTCAAGGTCAAAGGTCAAAGGTCAAAGGTCAAAGGTCAAGGTCAAGGTCAAAGGTCAAGGTCAAGGTCAAGGTCAAGGTCAAGGTCAAGGTCAAGGTCAAAGGTCAAGGTCAAGGTCAAGGTCAAGGTCAAAGGTCAAGGTCAAGGTCAAGGTCAAGGTCAAGGTCAAGGTCAAGGTCAAAGTTCAAAGGTCAAGGTCAAAGGTCAAGGTCAAGGTCAAGGTCAAAGGTCAAGGTCAAGGTCAAGGTCAAGGTCAAGGTCAAGGTCAAAGTTCAAAGGTCAAGGTCAAAGGTCAAGGTCAAAGTCAAAGGTCAAGGTCAAAGGTCAAGGTCAAAGGTCAAGGTCAAAGGTCAAGGTCAAAGGTCAAGGTCAAGGTCAAGGTCAAAGGTCAAGGTCAAAGGTCAAAGGTCAAAGGTCAAGGTCAAGGTCAAGGTCAAGGTCAAAGGTCAAAGGTCAAGGTCAAGGTCAAGGTCAAGGTCAAGGTCAAGGTCAAAGGTCAAAGGTCAAAGGTCAAAGGTCAAGGTCAAGGTCAAAGGTCAAGGTCAAGGTCAAGGTCAAGGTCAAGGTCAAGGTCAAGGTCAAAGGTCAAGGTCAAGGTCAAGGTCAAGGTCAAAGGTCAAGGTCAAGGTCAAGGTCAAGGTCAAGGTCAAGGTCAAGGTCAAGGTCAAGGTCAAGGTCAAGGTCAAATGTCAAATGTCAAATGTCAAATGTCAAAGGTCAAAGGTCAAAGGTCAAGGTCAAGGTCAAGGTCAAGGTCAAGGTCAAGGTCAAGGTCAAGGTCAAGGTCAAGGTCAAGGTCAAGGTCAAGGTCAAGGTCAAGGTCAAGGTCAAGGTCAAGGTCAAGGTCAAGGTCAAGGTCAAGGTCAAGGTCAAGGTCAAGGTCAAGGTCAAGGTCAAGGTCAAGGTCAAGGTCAAGGTCAAGGTCAAAGGTCAAGGTCAAGGTCAAAGGTCAAGGTCAAAGGTCAAAGGTCAAGGTCAAAGGTCAAGGTCAAGGTCAAGGTCAAGGTCAAGGTCAAGGTCAAAGGTCAAAGGTCAAAGGTTAAAGGTCAAAGGTCAAAGGTCAAAGGTCAAAGGTCAAAGGTCAAAGGTCAAAGGTCAAAGGTCAAAGGTCAAGGTCAAAGGTCAAGGTCAAAGGTCAAGGTCAAAGGTCAAATGTCAAATGTCAAAGGTCAAAGGTCAAAGGTCAAGGTCAAGGTCAAGGTCAAGGTCAAAGGTCAAGGTCAAGGTCAAGGTCAAGGTCAAGGTCAAGGTCAAAGGTCAAAGGTCAAGGTCAAGGTCAAGGTCAAGGTCAAGGTCAAAGGTCAAATGTCAAATGTCAAAGGTCAAGGTCAAAGGTCAAAGGTCAAGGTCAAGGTCAAAGGTCAAGGTCAAAATCAAAGGTCAAGGTCAAAGGTCAAGGTCAAAGGTCAAGGTCAAAGGTCAAAGGTCACAGGTCAAGGTCAAGGTCAAGGCCAAAGGTCAAAGGTCAAAGGTCAAGGTCAAGGTCAAGGTCAAGGTCAAAGGTCAAGGTCAAAGGTCAAAGGTCAAAGGTCAAAGGTCAAAGGTCAATGTCAAGGTCAAGGTCAAATGTCAAAGGTCAAGGTCAAGGTCAAGGTCAAAGGTCAAGGTCAAGGTCAAGGTCAAGGTCAAAGGTCAAGGTCAAAGGTCAAAGGTCAAAGGTCAAAGGTCAAGGTCAAGGTCAAAGGTCAAGGTAAAGGTCAAGGTCAAGGTCAAGGTCAAGGTCAAGGTCAAAGGTCAAAGGTCAAAGGTCAAAGGTCAAGGTCAAAGATCAAAGGTCAAAGGTCAAAGGTCAAAGGTCAAAGGTCAAAGGTCAAAGGTCAAAGGTCAAAGGTCAAAGGTCAAAGGTCAAAGGTCAAAGGTCAAAGGTCAAAGGTCAAAGGTCAAAGGTCAAGGTCAAAGGTCAAGGTCAAAGGTCAAGGTCAAAGGTCAAAGGTCAAAGGTCAAAGGTCAAGGTCAAGGTCAAGGTCAACGTCAAAGGTCAAAGGTCAAAGGTCAAGGTCAAGGTCAAGGTCAAGGTCAAGGTCAAAGGTCAAGGTCAAGGTCAAGGTCAAAGGTCAAGGTCAAAGGTCAAAGGTCAAGGTCAAAGGTCAAGGTCAAGGTCAAGGTCAAGGTCAAGGTCAAGGTCAAAGGTCAAAGGTCAAAGGTCAAAGGTCAAAGGTCAAAGGTCAAAGGTCAAAGGTCAAAGGTCAAAGGTCAAAGGTCAAAGGTCAAAGGTCAAAGGTCAAAGGTCAAGGTCAAAGGTCAAGGTCAAAGGTCAAGGTCAAAGGTCAAATGTCAAATGTCAAAGGTCAAAGGTCAAAGGTCAAGGTCAAGGTCAAGGTCAAGGTCAAAGGTCAAGGTCAAGGTCAAGGTCAAGGTCAAGGTCAAGGTCAAGGTCAAAGGTCAAAGGTCAAGGTCAAGGTCAAGGTCAAGGTCAAGGTCAAAGGTCAAATGTCAAATGTCAAAGGTCAAGGTCAAAGGTCAAAGGTCAAGGTCAAGGTCAAAGGTCAAGGTCAAAATCAAAGGTCAAGGTCAAAGGTCAAGGTCAAAGGTCAAGGTCAAAGGTCAAAGGTCACAGGTCAAGGTCAAGGTCAAGGCCAAAGGTCAAAGGTCAAAGGTCAAGGTCAAGGTCAAGGTCAAGGTCAAAGGTCAAGGTCAAAGGTCAAAGGTCAAAGGTCAAAGGTCAAAGGTCAATGTCAAGGTCAAGGTCAAATGTCAAAGGTCAAGGTCAAGGTCAAGGTCAAAGGTCAAGGTCAAGGTCAAGGTCAAGGTCAAAGGTCAAGGTCAAAGGTCAAAGGTCAAAGGTCAAAGGTCAAAGGTCAAGGTCAAGGTCAAAGGTCAAGGTAAAGGTCAAGGTCAAGGTCAAGGTCAAGGTCAAGGTCAAAGGTCAAAGGTCAAAGGTCAAAGGTCAAGGTCAAAGATCAAAGGTCAAAGGTCAAAGGTCAAAGGTCAAAGGTCAAAGGTCAAAGGTCAAAGGTCAAAGGTCAAAGGTCAAAGGTCAAAGGTCAAAGGTCAAAGGTCAAAGGTCAAAGGTCAAAGGTCAAAGGTCAAGGTCAAAGGTCAAGGTCAAAGGTCAAGGTCAAAGGTCAAAGGTCAAAGGTCAAAGGTCAAAGGTCAAGGTCAAGGTCAAGGTCAAGGTCAAGGTCAACGTCAAAGGTCAAAGGTCAAAGGTCAAGGTCAAGGTCAAGGTCAAGGTCAAGGTCAAAGGTCAAGGTCAAGGTCAAGGTCAAAGGTCAAGGTCAAAGGTCAAAGGTCAAAGGTCAAAGGTCAAGGTCAAGGTCAAAGGTCAAGGTCAAGGTCAAGGTCAAGGTCAAGGTCAAGGTCAAGGTCAAGGTCAAGGTCAAGGTCAAAGGTCAAGGTCAAAGGTCAAAGGTCAAGGTCAAAGGTCAAGGTCAAAGGTCAAAGGTCACAGGTCAAGGTCAAGGTCAAGGCCAAAGGTCAAAGGTCAAAGGTCAAGGTCAAGGTCAAGGTCAAAGGTCAAGGTCAAAGGTCAAAGGTCAAAGGTCAAAGGTCAAAGGTCAAAGGTCAAGGTCAAGGTCAAAGGTCAAGGTCAAGGTCAAGGTCAAGGTCAAGGTCAAGGTCAAAGGTCAAAGTCAAGGTCAAAGGTCAAGGTCAAGGTCAAAGGTCAAGGTCAAGGTCAAAGGTCAAGGTCAAGGTCAAGGTCAAGGTCAAAGGTCAAAGGTCAAGGTCAAGGTCAAGGTCAAGGTCAAGGTCAAGGTCAAGATCAAGGTCAAATGTCAAATGTCAAATGTCAAATGTCAAATGTCAAAGGTCAAAGGTCAAAGGTCAAGGTCAAGGTCAAGGTCAAAGGTCAAGGTCAAGGTCAAGGTCAAGGTCAAGGTCAAGGTCAAAGGTCAAAGTCAAGGTCAAAGGTCAAGGTCAAGGTCAAAGGTCAAGGTCAAGGTCAAAGGTCAAGGTCAAGGTCAAGGTCAAGGTCAAAGGTCAAAGGTCAAAGGTCAAAGGTCAAGGTCAAGGTCAAGGTCAAGGTCAAAGGTCAAGGTCAAGGTCAAGGTCAAGGTCAAGGTCAAGGTCAAGGTCAAGGTCAAGGTCAAGGTCAAGGTCAAGGTCAAGGTCAAGGTCAAGGTCAAGGTCAAGGTCAAGGTCAAGGTCAAGGTCAAGGTCAAGGTCAAAGGTCAAGGTCAAGGTCAAGGTCAAGGTCAAGGTCATAGGTCAAGGTCAAGGTCAAGGTCAAGGTCAAGGTCAAGGTCAAGGTCAAAGGTCAAGGTCAAGGTCAAAGGTCAAGGTCAAAGGTCAAGGTCAAAGGTCAAGGTCAAGGTCAAGGTCAAGGTCAAGGTCAAGGTCAAAGGTCAAGGTCAAAGGTCAAGGTCACAGGTCAAAGGTCACAGGTCAAGGTCAAGGCCATAGGTCAAAGGTCAAAGGTCAAAGGTCAAGGTCAAGGTCAAGGTCAAAGGTCAAGGTCAAAGGTCAAAGGTCAAAGGTCAAAGGTCAAGGTCAAGGTCAAAGGTCAAGGTCAAGGTCAAGGTCAAGGTCAAGGTCAAGGTCAAGGTCAAAGGTCAAAGGTCAAAGGTCAAGGTCAAGGTCAAGGTCAAGGTCAAGGTCAAGGTCAAGGTCAAGGTCAAGGTCAAGGTCAAGGTCAAGGTCAAGGTCAAGGTCAAGTTCAAAGGTCAAAGGTCAAGGTCAAGGTAAAGGTCAAAGGTCAAGGTCAAGGTCAAAGGTCAAGGTCAAGGTCAAAGGTCAAGGTCAAAGGTCAAGGTCAAGGTCAAAGGTCAAGGTCAAGGTCAAGGTCATGGTCAAGGTCAAAGGTCAAAGTCAAAGGTCAAGGTCAAGGTCAAGGTCAAGGTCAAGGTCAAAGGTCAAGGTCAAGGTCAAGTTCAAAGGTCAAAGGTCAAAGGTCAAGGTCAAGGTCAAGGTCAAGGTCAAGGTCAAGGTCAAGGTCAAAGGTCAAGGTCAAAGGTCAAGGTCAAGGTCAAGGTCAAAGGTCAAGGTCAAGGTCATGGTCAAGGTCAAAGGTCAAAGTCAAAGGTCAAGGTGAAGGTCAAGGTCAAGGTAAAGTTCAAAGGTCAAAGGTCAAAGGTCAAGGTCAAGGTCAAGGTCAAAGGTCAAAGGTCAAGGTCAAAGGTCAAAGGTTAAAGGTCAAGGTCAAAGGTCAAAGGTCAAGGTCAAAGGTCAAAGGTCAAGGTCAAGGTAAAGGTCAAGGTCAAAGGTCAAAGCTCAAAGGTCAAAGGTTAAAGGTCAAGGTCAAAGGTCAAAGGTCAAGGTCAAGGTAAAGGTCAAGGTCAAAGGTCAAAGCTCAAAGGTCAAGGTCAAAGGTCAAGGTCAAGGTCAAAGGTCAAAGGTCAAGGTCAAAGGTCAAAGGTTAAAGGTCAAGGTCAAAGGTCAAAGGTCAAGGTCAAAGGTCAAAGGTCAAGGTCAAGGTAAAGGTCAAGGTCAAAGGTCAAAGCTCAAAGGTCAAAGGTTAAAGGTCAAGGTCAAAGGTCAAAGGTCAAGGTCAAGGTAAAGGTCAAGGTCAAAGGTCAAAGCTCAAAGGTCAAGGTCAAAGGTCAAGGTCAAGGTCAAGGTCAAGGTCAAAGGTCAAAGGTCAAAGGTCAAAGGTTAAAGGTCAAGGTCAAAGTCAAAGGTCAAGGTCAAGGTCAAGGTCAAGGTCAAGGTCAAGGTCAAGGTCAAGGTCAAGGTCAAGGTCAAGGTCAAGGTCAAGGTCAAGGTCAAGGTCAAGGTCAAGGTCAAGGTCAAGGTCAAGGTCAAGGTCAAGGTCAAGTTCAAGGTCAAGGTCAAGGTCAAGGTCAAGGTCAAGGTCAAGGTCAAGGTCAAGGTCAAGGTCAAGGTCAAGGTCAAGGTCAAGGTCAAGGTCAAGGTCAAGGTCAAGGTCAAGGTCAAGGTCAAGGTCAAGGTCAAGGTCAAGGTCAAGGTCAAGTTCAAAGGTCAAAGGTCAAGGTCAAGGTCAAGGTCAAGGTCAAGGTCAAGGTCAAGGTCAAGGTCAAGGTCAAGTTCAAAGGTCAAAGGTCAAGGTCAAGGTCAAGGTCAAGGTCAAGGTCAAAGGTCAAGGTCAAAGGTCAAGGTCAAGGTCAAGGTCAAGGTCAAGGTCAAAGGTCAAGGTCAAAGGTCAAAGGTTAAGGTCAAGGTCAAGGTCAAGGTCAAGGTCAAGGTCAAGGTCAAGGTCAAGGTCAAGGTCAAGGTCAAGGTCAAAGGTCAAGGTCAAGGTGAAAGGTCAAGGTCAAGGTCAAGGTCAAGGTCAAGGTCAAGGTCAAGGTCAAGGTCAAAGGTCAAAGGTCAAAGGTCAAAGGTCAAGGTCAAGGTCAAAGGTCAAGGTCAAGGTCAAGGTCAAGGTCAAGGTCAAGGTCAAGGTCAAGGTCAAGGTCAAAGGTCAAGGTCAAAGGTCAAAGGTCAAGGTCAAAGGTCAAGGTCAAAGGTCAAAGGTCACAGGTCAAGGTCAAGGTCAAGGCCAAAGGTCAAAGGTCAAAGGTCAAGGTCAAGGTCAAGGTCAAAGGTCAAGGTCAAAGGTCAAAGGTCAAAGGTCAAAGGTCAAAGGTCAAGGTCAAGGTCAAAGGTCAAGGTCAAGGTCAAGGTCAAGGTCAAGGTCAAGGTCAAAGGTCAAAGTCAAGGTCAAAGGTCAAGGTCAAGGTCAAAGGTCAAGGTCAAGGTCAAAGGTCAAGGTCAAGGTCAAGGTCAAGGTCAAAGGTCAAAGGTCAAGGTCAAGGTCAAGGTCAAGGTCAAGGTCAAGGTCAAGATCAAGGTCAAATGTCAAATGTCAAATGTCAAATGTCAAATGTCAAAGGTCAAAGGTCAAAGGTCAAGGTCAAGGTCAAGGTCAAAGGTCAAGGTCAAGGTCAAGGTCAAGGTCAAGGTCAAGGTCAAAGGTCAAAGTCAAGGTCAAAGGTCAAGGTCAAGGTCAAAGGTCAAGGTCAAGGTCAAAGGTCAAGGTCAAGGTCAAGGTCAAGGTCAAAGGTCAAAGGTCAAAGGTCAAGGTCAAGGTCAAGGTCAAGGTCAAAGGTCAAGGTCAAGGTCAAGGTCAAGGTCAAGGTCAAGGTCAAGGTCAAGGTCAAGGTCAAGGTCAAGGTCAAGGTCAAGGTCAAGGTCAAGGTCAAGGTCAAGGTCAAGGTCAAGGTCAAGGTCAAGGTCAAAGGTCAAGGTCAAGGTCAAGGTCAAGGTCAAGGTCATAGGTCAAGGTCAAGGTCAAGGTCAAGGTCAAGGTCAAGGTCAAGGTCAAAGGTCAAGGTCAAGGTCAAAGGTCAAGGTCAAAGGTCAAGGTCAAAGGTCAAGGTCAAGGTCAAGGTCAAGGTCAAGGTCAAAGGTCAAGGTCAAAGGTCAAGGTCACAGGTCAAAGGTCACAGGTCAAGGTCAAGGCCATAGGTCAAAGGTCAAAGGTCAAAGGTCAAGGTCAAGGTCAAGGTCAAAGGTCAAGGTCAAAGGTCAAAGGTCAAAGGTCAAAGGTCAAGGTCAAGGTCAAAGGTCAAGGTCAAGGTCAAGGTCAAGGTCAAGGTCAAGGTCAAGGTCAAAGGTCAAAGGTCAAAGGTCAAGGTCAAGGTCAAGGTCAAGGTCAAGGTCAAGGTCAAGGTCAAGGTCAAGGTCAAGGTCAAGGTCAAGGTCAAGGTCAAGGTCAAGTTCAAAGGTCAAAGGTCAAGGTCAAGGTAAAGGTCAAAGGTCAAGGTCAAGGTCAAAGGTCAAGGTCAAGGTCAAAGGTCAAGGTCAAAGGTCAAGGTCAAGGTCAAAGGTCAAGGTCAAGGTCAAGGTCATGGTCAAGGTCAAAGGTCAAAGTCAAAGGTCAAGGTCAAGGTCAAGGTCAAGGTCAAGGTCAAGGTCAAAGGTCAAGGTCAAGGTCAAGTTCAAAGGTCAAAGGTCAAAGGTCAAGGTCAAGGTCAAGGTCAAGGTCAAGGTCAAGGTCAAGGTCAAAGGTCAAGGTCAAAGGTCAAGGTCAAGGTCAAGGTCAAAGGTCAAGGTCAAGGTCATGGTCAAGGTCAAAGGTCAAAGTCAAAGGTCAAGGTGAAGGTCAAGGTCAAGGTAAAGTTCAAAGGTCAAAGGTCAAAGGTCAAGGTCAAGGTCAAGGTCAAAGGTCAAAGGTCAAGGTCAAAGGTCAAAGGTTAAAGGTCAAGGTCAAAGGTCAAAGGTCAAGGTCAAAGGTCAAAGGTCAAGGTCAAGGTAAAGGTCAAGGTCAAAGGTCAAAGCTCAAAGGTCAAAGGTTAAAGGTCAAGGTCAAAGGTCAAAGGTCAAGGTCAAGGTAAAGGTCAAGGTCAAAGGTCAAAGCTCAAAGGTCAAGGTCAAAGGTCAAGGTCAAGGTCAAAGGTCAAAGGTCAAGGTCAAAGGTCAAAGGTTAAAGGTCAAGGTCAAAGGTCAAAGGTCAAGGTCAAAGGTCAAAGGTCAAGGTCAAGGTAAAGGTCAAGGTCAAAGGTCAAAGCTCAAAGGTCAAAGGTTAAAGGTCAAGGTCAAAGGTCAAAGGTCAAGGTCAAGGTAAAGGTCAAGGTCAAAGGTCAAAGCTCAAAGGTCAAGGTCAAAGGTCAAGGTCAAGGTCAAAGGTCAAGGTCAAGGTCAAAGGTCAAGGTCAAGGTCAAGGTCAAAGGTCAAAGGTCAAAGGTAAAAGGTTAAAGGTCAAGGTCAAAGTCAAAGGTCAAGGTCAAGGTCAAGGTCAAGGTCAAGGTCAAGGTCAAGGTCAAGGTCAAGGTCAAGGTCAAGGTCAAGGTCAAGGTCAAGGTCAAGGTCAAGGTCAAGGTCAAGGTCAAGGTCAAGGTCAAGTTCAAGGTCAAGGTCAAGGTCAAGGTCAAGGTCAAGGTCAAGGTCAAGGTCAAGGTCAAGGTCAAGGTCAAGGTCAAGGTCAAGGTCAAGGTCAAGGTCAAGGTCAAGGTCAAGGTCAAGGTCAAGGTCAAGGTCAAGGTCAAGGTCAAGTTCAAAGGTCAAAGGTCAAGGTCAAGGTCAAGGTCAAGGTCAAGGTCAAGGTCAAGGTCAAGGTCAAGTTCAAAGGTCAAAGGTCAAGGTCAAGGTCAAGGTCAAGGTCAAGGTCAAAGGTCAAGGTCAAAGGTCAAGGTCAAGGTCAAGGTCAAGGTCAAGGTCAAAGGTCAAGGTCAAAGGTCAAAGGTTAAGGTCAAGGTCAAGGTCAAGGTCAAGGTCAAGGTCAAGGTCAAGGTCAAGGTCAAGGTCAAGGTCAAGGTCAAAGGTCAAGGTCAAGGTGAAAGGTCAAGGTCAAGGTCAAGGTCAAGGTCAAGGTCAAGGTCAAGGTCAAGGTCAAGGTCAAAGGTCAAAGGTCAAAGGTCAAAGGTCAAGGTCATGGTCAAGGTCAAAGGTCAATGTCAAGGTGAAGGTCAAGGTCAAAGGTCAAGGTCAAGGTCAAGGTCAAAGGTCAAAGGTCAAGGTCAAGGTCAAAGGTCAAAGGTCAAGGTCAAGGTCAAACGTCAAGGTCAAGGTCAAAGGTCAAAGGTCAAGGTCAAGGTCATGGTCAAGGTCAAGGTCAAGGTCAAAGGTCAAAGGTCAAAGGTCAAGGTCAAAGGTCAAGGTCAAAGGTCAAGGTCAAGGTCAAGGTCAAGGTCAAGGTCAAGGTCAAGGTCAAGGTCAAGGTCAAGGTCAAGGTCAAGGTCAAGGTCAAGGTCAAGGTCAAGGTCAAGGTCAAGGTCAAGGTCAAGGTCAAGGTCAAGGTCAAGGTCAAAGGTCAAAGGTCAATGGTCAAGGTCAAAGGTCAAAGGTCAAGGTCAAGGTCAAAGGTCAATGTCAAGGTCAAGGTCAAAGGTCAAGGTCAAAGGTCAAGGTCAAGGTCAAAGGTCAAGGTCAAGGTCAAGTTCAAAGGTCAAAGGTCAAGGTCAAGGTCAAAGGTCAAAGCTCAAAGGTCAAAGGTTAAAGGTCAAGGTCAAAGGTCAAAGGTCAAGGTCAAGGTCAAGGTCAAAGGTCAAAGGTCAAAGCTCAAAGCTCAAAGGTCAAGGTCAAAGGTCAAGGTCAAGGTCAAAGGTCAAGGTCAAGGTCAAAGGTCAAGGTCAAGGTCAAAGGTCAAGGTCAAGGTCAAGGTCAAGGTCAAGGTCAAGGTCAAAGGTCAAAGGTCAAGGTCAAGGTCAAGGTCAAGGTCAAGGTCAAGGTCAAGATCAAGGTCAAATGTCAAATGTCAAATGTCAAATGTCAAAGGTCAAAGGTCAAAGGTCAAGGTCAAGGTCAAGGTCAAGGTCAAAGGTCAAGGTCAAGGTCAAGGTCAAGGTCAAGGTCAAGGTCAAGGTCAAGGTCAAGGTCAAGGTCAAGGTCAAGGTCAAGGTCAAGGTCAAGGTCAAGGTCAAGGTCAAGGTCAAGGTCAAAGGTCAAATGTCAAATGTCAAAGGTCAAAGGTCAAGGTCAAAGGTCAAAGGTCAAAGGTCAAGGTCAAGGTCAAGGTCAAGGTCAAGGTCAAAGGTCAAGGTCAAGGTGAAGGTCAAAGGTCAAGGTCAAGGTCAAGGTCAAGGTCAAAGGTCAAGGTCAAGGTCAAGGTCAAGGTCAAGGTCAAGGTCAAGGTCAAGGTCAAAGTTCAAAGGTCAAGGTCAAAGGTCAAGGTCAAAGTCAAAGGTCAAGGTCAAAGGTCAAGGTCAAAGGTCAAGGTCAAAGGTCAAGGTCAAAGGTCAAAGGTCACAGGTCAAGGTCAAGGCCAAAGGTCAAAGGTCAAAGGTCAAGGTCAAGGTCAAGGTCAAAGGTCAAGGTCAAAGGTCAAAGGTCAAATGTCAAAGGTCAAGGTCAAGGTCAAGGCCAAAGGTCAAAGGTCAAAGGTCAAGGTCAAGGTCAAAGGTCAAGGTCAAGGTCAAGGTCAAAGGTCAAAGGTCAAGGTCAAGGTCAAGGTCAAGGTCAAAGGTCAAAGGTCAAGGTCAAGGTCAAGGTCAAGGTCAAGGTCAAGGTCAAGGTCAAATGTCAAATGTCAAAGGTCAAAGGTCAAAGGTCAAAGGTCAAGGTCAAGGTCAAGGTCAAGGTCAAGGTCAAGGTCAAGGTCAAGGTCAAGGTCAAATGTCAAATGTCAAATGTCAAATGTCAAAGGTCAAAGGTCAAAGGTCAAGGTCAAGGTCAAGGTCAAGGTCAAGGTCAAGGTCAAGGTCAAGGTCAAGGTCAAGGTCAAGGTCAAGGTCAAGGTCAAGGTCAAGGTCAAGGTCAAAGGTCAAGGTCAAGGTCAAAGGTCAAGGTCAAAGGTCAAAGGTCAAGGTCAAAGGTCAAGGTCAAGGTCAAGGTCAAGGTCAAGGTCAAGGTCAAAGGTCAAAGGTCAAAGGTCAAAGGTCAAAGGTCAAAGGTCAAAGGTCAAGGTCAAAGATCAAAGGTCAAAGGTCAAAGGTCAAAGGTCAAAGGTCAAAGGTCAAAGGTCAAAGGTCAAAGGTCAAAGGTCAAAGGTCAAAGGTCAAAGGTCAAAGGTCAAAGGTCAAAGGTCAAAGGTCAAAGGTCAAGGTCAAAGGTCAAGGTCAAAGGTCAAGATCAAAGGTCAAATGTCAAATGTCAAAGGTCAAAGGTCAAAGGTCAAGGTCAAGGTCAAGGTCAAGGTCAAAGGTCAAGGTCAAGGTCAAGGTCAAGGTCAAGGTCAAGGTCAAAGGTCAAAGGTCAAGGTCAAGGTCAAGGTCAAGGTCAAGGTCAAAGGTCAAATGTCAAATGTCAAAGGTCAAGGTCAAAGGTCAAAGGTCAAGGTCAAGGTCAAAATCAAAGGTCAAGGTCAAAATCAAAGGTCAAGGTCAAAGGTCAAGGTCAAAGGTCAAGGTCAAAGGTCAAGGTCAAAGGTCAAAGGTCACAGGTCAAGGTCAAGGTCAAGGTCAAGGCCAAAGGTCAAAGGTCAAAGGTCAAGGTCAAGGTCAAGGTCAAGGTCAAGGTCAAGGTCAAGGTCAAGGTCAAGGTCAAAGGTCAAGGTCAAAGGTCAAAGGTCAAAGGTCAAAGGTCAAAGGTCAATGTCAAGGTCAAGGTCAAAGGTCAAAGGTCAAGGTCAAGGTCAAGGTCAAAGGTCAAGGTCAAGGTCAAGGTCAAGGTCAAAGGTCAAGGTCAAAGGTCAAAGGTCAAAGGTCAAGGTCAAGGTCAAAGGTCAAGGTAAAGGTCAAGGTCAAGGTCAAGGTCAAGGTCAAGGTCAAAGGTCAAAGGTCAAAGGTCAAAGGTCAAGGTCAAAGATCAAAGGTCAAAGGTCAAAGGTCAAAGGTCAAAGGTCAAAGGTCAAAGGTCAAAGGTCAAAGGTCAAAGGTCAAAGGTCAAAGGTCAAAGGTCAAAGGTCAAGGTCAAAGGTCAAGGTCAAAGGTCAAGGTCAAAGGTCAAAGGTCAAAGGTCAAGGTCAAGGTCAAGGTCAAGGTCAAGGTCAACGTCAAAGGTCAAAGGTCAAAGGTCAAGGTCAAGGTCAAGGTCAAGGTCAAGGTCAAAGGTCAAGGTCAAGGTCAAGGTCAAAGGTCAAGGTCAAAGGTCAAAGGTCAAAGGTCAAAGGTCAAGGTCAAGGTCAAAGGTCAAGGTCAAGGTCAAGGTCAAGGTCAAGGTCAAGGTCAAGGTCAAGGTCAAGGTCAAGGTCAAAGGTCAAGGTCAAAGGTCAAGGTCAAGGTCAAGGTCAAGGTCAAAGGTCAAAGGTCAAGGTCAAGGTCAAGGTCAAGGTCAAGGTCAAGGTCAAGATCAAGGTCAAATGTCAAATGTCAAATGTCAAATGTCAAATGTCAAAGGTCAAAGGTCAAAGGTCAAGGTCAAGGTCAAGGTCAAGGTCAAAGGTCAAGGTCAAGGTCAAGGTCAAGGTCAAGGTCAAGGTCAAGGTCAAAGGTCAAAGTCAAGGTCAAAGGTCAAGGTCAAGGTCAAAGGTCAAGGTCAAGGTCAAAGGTCAAGGTCAAGGTCAAGGTCAAGGTCAAAGGTCAAAGGTCAAAGGTCAAGGTCAAGGTCAAGGTCAAGGTCAAGGTCAAAGGTCAAGGTCAAGGTCAAGGTCAAGGTCAAGGTCAAGGTCAAGGTCAAGGTCAAGGTCAAGGTCAAGGTCAAGGTCAAGGTCAAGGTCAAGGTCAAGGTCAAGGTCAAGGTCAAGGTCAAGGTCAAGGTCAAAGGTCAAGGTCAAGGTCAAGGTCAAGGTCAAGGTCATAGGTCAAGGTCAAGGTCAAGGTCAAGGTCAAAGGTCAAGGTCAAGGTCAAGGTCAAAGGTCAAAGGTCAAGGTCAAAGGTCAAGGTCAAAGGTCAAGGTCAAGGTCAAGGTCAAGGTCAAAGGTCAAGGTCACAGGTCAAAGGTCACAGGTCAAGGTCAAGGCCATAGGTCAAAGGTCAAAGGTCAAAGGTCAAGGTCAAGGTCAAGGTCAAAGGTCAAGGTCAAAGGTCAAAGGTCAAAGGTCAAAGGTCAAGGTCAAGGTCAAAGGTCAAGGTCAAGGTCAAGGTCAAGGTCAAGGTCAAGGTCAAGGTCAAAGGTCAAAGGTCAAAGGTCAAAGGTCAAGGTCAAAGGTCAAGGTCAAGGTCAAGGTCAAGGTCAAAGGTCAAAGGTCAAAGGTCAAGGTCAAAGGTCAAGGTCAAGGCCAAAGGTAAAAGGTCAAAGGTCAAGGTCAAGGTCAAGGTCAAGGTCAAGGTCAAGGTCAAGGTCAAAGGTCAAGGTCAAGGTCAAAGGTCAAGGTCAAAGGTCAAAGGTCAAAGGTCAAGGTCAAGGTCAAGGTCAAGGTCAAGGTCAAGGTCAAGGTCAAAGGTCAAAGGTCAAGGTCAAGGTCAAGGTCAAGGTCAAGGTCAAGGTCAAGGTCAAGGTCAAGGTCAAGGTCAAGGTCAAATGTCAAATGTCAAATGTCAAAGGTCAAAGGTCAAAGGTCAAAGGTCAAGGTCAAGGTCAAGGTCAAAGGTCAAGGTCAAAGGTCAAAGGTCAAGGTCAAGGTCAAAGGTCAAGGTCAAGGTCAAGGTCAAGGTCAATGTCAAGGTCAAGGTCAAAGGTCAAGGTCAAGGTCAAAGGTCAAGGTCAAGGTCAAAGGTCAAGGTCAAGGTCAAGGTCAAGGTCAAGGTCAAGGTCAAGGTCAAAGGTCAAAGGTCAAGGTCAAGGTCAAGGTCAAGGTCAAGGTCAAGGTCAAGGTCAAGATCAAGGTCAAATGTCAAATGTCAAATGTCAAAGGTCAAAGGTCAAAGGTCAAGGTCAAGGTCAAGGTCAAGGTCAAGGTCAAGGTCAAGGTCAAGGTCAAGGTCAAGGTCAAGGTCAAGGTCAAGGTCAAGGTCAAGGTCAAGGTCAAGGTCAAGGTCAAGGTCAAGGTCAAGGTCAAGGTCAAGGTCAAGGTCAAGGTCAAAGGTCAAATGTCAAATGTCAAAGGTCAAAGGTCAAGGTCAAAGGTCAAAGGTCAAAGGTCAAGGTCAAGGTCAAGGTCAAGGTCAAAGGTCAAGGTCAAGGTCAAGGTCAAAGGTCAAGGTCAAGGTCAAGGTCAAGGTCAAGGTCAAGGTCAAAGGTCAAGGTCAAAGGTCAAGGTCAAAGGTCAAGGTCAAAGGTCAAAGGTCACAGGTCAAGGTCAAGGCCAAAGGTCAAAGGTCAAAGGTCAAGGTCAAGGTCAAGGTCAAGGTCAAAGGTCAAGGTCTAAGGTCAAAGGTCAAATGTCAAAGGTCAAGGTCAAGGTCAAGGCCAAAGGTCAAAGGTCAAAGGTCAAGGTCAAGGTCAAAGGTCAAGGTCAAGGTCAAGGTCAAAGGTCAAGGTCAAAGGTCAAAGGTCAAGGTCAAGGTCAAGGTCAAGGTCAAGGTCAAAGGTCAAAGGTCAAGGTCAAGGTCAAGGTCAAGGTCAAGGTCAAGGTCAAGGTCAAATGTCAAATGTCAAAGGTCAAAGGTCAAAGGTCAAGGTCAAGGTCAAGGTCAAGGTCAAGGTCAAGGTCAAGGTCAAGGTCAAATGTCAAATGTCAAATGTCAAATGTCAAAGGTCAAAGGTCAAAGGTCAAGGTCAAGGTCAAGGTCAAGGTCAAGGTCAAGGTCAAGGTCAAAGGTCAAGGTCAAGGTCAAGGTCAAGGTCAAGGTCAAGGTCAAGGTCAAGGTCAAGGTCAAGGTCAAGGTCAAAGGTCAAGGTCAAGGTCAAAGGTCAAGGTCAAAGGTCAAAGGTCAAGGTCAAAGGTCAAGGTCAAGGTCAAGGTCAAGGTCAAGGTCAAGGTCAAGGTCAAAGGTCAAAGGTCAAAGGTCAAAGGTCAAAGGTCAAAGGTCAAATGTCAAAGGTCAAAGGTCAAAGGTCAAGGTCAAGGTCAAGGTCAAAGGTCAAGGTCAAAGGTCAAAGGTCAAAGGTCAAAGGTCAAAGGTCAAAGGTCAATGTCAAGGTCAAGGTCAAAGGTCAAAGGTCAAGGTCAAGGTCAAGGTCAAAGGTCAAGGTCAAGGTCAAGGTCAAGGTCAAGGTCAAAGGTCAAGGTCAAAGGTCAAAGGTCAAAGGTCAAGGTCAAGGTCAAAGGTCAAGGTCAAGGTAAAGGTCAAGGTCAAGGTCAAGGTCAAGGTCAAAGGTCAAAGGTCAAAGGTCAAAGGTCAAGGTCAAAGATCAAAGGTCAAAGGTCAAAGGTCAAAGGTCAAGGTCAAGGTCAAGGTCAAGGTCAAGGTCAAGGTCAAGGTCAAAGGTCAAGGTCAAGGTCAAAGGTCAAGGTCAAAGGTCAAAGGTCAATGTCAAGGTCAAGGTCAAAGGTCAAAGGTCAAGGTCAAGGTCAAGGTCAAAGGTCAAGGTCAAGGTCAAGGTCAAGGTCAAGGTCAAGGTCAAAGGTCAAGGTCAAAGGTCAAAGGTCAAAGGTCAAGGTCAAGGTCAAAGGTCAAGGTAAAGGTCAAGGTCAAGGTCAAGGTCAAGGTCAAGGTCAAAGGTCAAAGGTCAAAGGTCAAAGGTCAAGGTCAAAGATCAAAGGTCAAATGTCAAATGTCAAATGTCAAATGTCAAATGTCAAAGGTCAAAGGTCAAAGGTCAAGGTCAAAGGTCAAGGTCAAGGTCAAGGTCAAGGTCAAGGTCAAGGTCAAGGTCAAGGTCAAGGTCAAGGTCAAGGTCAAGGTCAAGGTCAAGGTCAAGGTCAAGGTCAAGGTCAAGGTCAAGGTCAAGGTCAAGGTCAAGGTCAAGGTCAAGGTCAAGGTCAAGGTCAAGGTCAAAGGTCAAAGGTCAAAGGTCAAGGTCAAAGATCAAAGGTCAAAGGTCAAAGGTCAAAGGTCAAAGGTCAAAGGTCAAAGGTCAAAGGTCAAAGGTCAAAGGTCAAAGGTCAAAGGTCAAAGGTCAAATGTCAAAGGTCAAGGTCAAAGGTCAAGGTCAAAGGTCAAGGTCAAAGGTCAAGGTCAAAGGTCAAAGGTCAAAGGTCAAGGTCAAGGTCAAGGTCAAGGTCAAGGTCAACGTCAAAGGTCAAAGGTCAAAGGTCAAAGGTCAAGGTCAAGGTCAAGGTCAAGGTCAAAGGTCAAGGTCAAAGGTCAAAGGTCAAGGTCAAGGTCAAGGTCAAAGGTCAAAGGTCAAGGTCAAGGTCAAGGTCAAGGTCGAAGGTCAAGGTCAAAGGTCAAAGGTCAAAGGTCAAAGGTCAAGGTCAAGGTCAAAGGTCAAGGTCAAGGTCAAGGTCAAGGTCAAGGTCAAAGGTCAAGGTCAAGGCCAAAGGTCAAAGGTCAAAGGTCAAGGTCAAGGTCAAGGTCAAGGTCAAGGTCAAAGGTCAAGGTCAAAGGTCAAGGTCAAAGGTCAAAGGTCAAAGGTCAAAGGTCAAGGTCAAGGTCAAGGCCAAAGGTCAAAGGTCAAAGGTCAAGGTCAAGGTCAAGGTCAAAGGTCAAGGTCAAGGTCAAGGTCAAAGGTCAAGGTCAAAGGTCAAAGGTCAAAGGTCAAAGGTCAAGGTCAAGGTCAAAGGTCAAGGTCAAGGTCAAGGTCAAGGTCAAGGTCAAGGTCAAGGTCAAGGTCAAGGTCAAGGTCAAAGGTCAAGGTCAAGGTCAAGGTCAAAGGTCAAAGGTCAAGGTCAAAGGTCAAGGTCAAGGTCAAGGTCAAGGTCAAGGTCAAAGGTCAAAGGTCAAGGTCAAAGGTCAAAGTCAAAGTCAAAGTCAAAGGTCAAGGTCAAAGGTCAAGGTCAAGGTCAAAGGTCAAGGTCAAAGGTCAAGGTCAAGGCCAAAGGTCAAAGGTCAAAGGTCAAGGTCAAGGTCAAGGTCAAGGTCAAGGTCAAGGTCAAGGTCAAAGGTCAAGGTCAAGGTCAAAGGTCAAGGTCAAAGGTCAAAGGTCAAAGGTCAAAGGTCAAGGTCAAGGTCAAGGTCAAGGTCAAGGTCAAGGTCAAGGTCAAGGTCAAAGGTCAAAGGTCAAGGTCAAGGTCAAGGTCAAGGTCAAGGTCAAGGTCAAGGTCAAGGTCAAGGTCAAGGTCAAGGTCAAATGTCAAATGTCAAATGTCAAAGGTCAAAGGTCAAAGGTCAAGGTCAAGGTCAAGGTCAAAGGTCAAGGTCAAAGGTCAAAGGTCAAAGGTCAAGGTCAAGGTCAAAGGTCAAGGTCAAGGTCAAGGTCAAGGTCAATGTCAAGGTCAAGGTCAAAGGTCAAGGTCAAGGTCAAAGGTCAAGGTCAAGGTCAAAGGTCAAGGTCAAGGTCAAGGTCAAGGTCAAGGTCAAGGTCAAAGGTCAAAGGTCAAGGTCAAGGTCAAGGTCAAGGTCAAGGTCAAGGTCAAGGTCAAGATCAAGGTCAAATGTCAAATGTCAAATGTCAAAGGTCAAAGGTCAAAGGTCAAGGTCAAGGTCAAGGTCAAGGTCAAGGTCAAGGTCAAGGTCAAGGTCAAGGTCAAGGTCAAGGTCAAGGTCAAGGTCAAGGTCAAGGTCAAGGTCAAGGTCAAGGTCAAGGTCAAGGTCAAGGTCAAGGTCAAGGTCAAGGTCAAAGGTCAAATGTCAAATGTCAAAGGTCAAAGGTCAAGGTCAAAGGTCAAAGGTCAAAGGTCAAGGTCAAGGTCAAGGTCAAGGTCAAAGGTCAAGGTCAAGGTCAAGGTCAAAGGTCAAGGTCAAGGTCAAGGTCAAGGTCAAAGGTCAAGGTCAAGGTCAAGGTCAAGGTCAAGGTCAAAGTTCAAAGGTCAAGGTCAAAGGTCAAGGTCAAAGTCAAAGGTCAAGGTCAAAGGTCAAGGTCAAAGGTCAAGGTCAAGGTCAAAGGTCAAGGTCAATGTCAAGGTCAAGGTCAAAGGTCAAAGGTCAAGGTCAAGGTCAAGGTCAAAGGTCAAGGTCAAGGTCAAGGTCAAGGTCAAGGTCAAGGTCAAAGGTCAAGGTCAAAGGTCAAAGGTCAAAGGTCAAGGTCAAGGTCAAAGGTCAAGGTAAAGGTCAAGGTCAAGGTCAAGGTCAAGGTCAAGGTCAAGGTCAAGGTCAAGGTCAAGGTCAAAGGTCAAGGTCAAGGTCAAGGTCAAGGTCAAGGTCAAAGTTCAAAGGTCAAGGTCAAAGGTCAAGGTCAAAGTCTAAGGTCAAGGTCAAAGGTCAAGGTCAAAGGTCAAGGTCAAAGGTCAAGGTCAAAGGTCAAAGGTCACAGGTCAAGGTCAAGGCCAAAGGTCAAAGGTCAAAGGTCAAGGTCAAGGTCAAGGTCAAAGGTCAAGGTCTAAGGTCAAAGGTCAAATGTCAAAGGTCAAGGTCAAGGTCAAGGCCAAAGGTCAAAGGTCAAAGGTCAAGGTCAAGGTCAAAGGTCAAGGTCAAGGTCAAGGTCAAAGGTCAAGGTCAAAGGTCAAAGGTCAAGGTCAAGGTCAAGGTCAAGGTCAAGGTCAAAGGTCAAAGGTCAAGGTCAAGGTCAAGGTCAAGGTCAAGGTCAAGGTCAAGGTCAAATGTCAAATGTCAAAGGTCAAAGGTCAAAGGTCAAGGTCAAGGTCAAGGTCAAGGTCAAGGTCAAGGTCAAGGTCAAGGTCAAATGTCAAATGTCAAATGTCAAATGTCAAAGGTCAAAGGTCAAAGGTCAAGGTCAAGGTCAAGGTCAAGGTCAAGGTCAAGGTCAAGGTCAAAGGTCAAGGTCAAGGTCAAGGTCAAGGTCAAGGTCAAGGTCAAGGTCAAGGTCAAGGTCAAGGTCAAGGTCAAAGGTCAAGGTCAAGGTCAAAGGTCAAGGTCAAAGGTCAAAGGTCAAGGTCAAAGGTCAAGGTCAAGGTCAAGGTCAAGGTCAAGGTCAAGGTCAAGGTCAAAGGTCAAAGGTCAAAGGTCAAAGGTCAAAGGTCAAAGGTCAAATGTCAAAGGTCAAAGGTCAAAGGTCAAGGTCAAGGTCAAGGTCAAAGGTCAAGGTCAAAGGTCAAAGGTCAAAGGTCAAAGGTCAAAGGTCAAAGGTCAATGTCAAGGTCAAGGTCAAAGGTCAAAGGTCAAGGTCAAGGTCAAGGTCAAAGGTCAAGGTCAAGGTCAAGGTCAAGGTCAAGGTCAAAGGTCAAGGTCAAAGGTCAAAGGTCAAAGGTCAAGGTCAAGGTCAAAGGTCAAGGTCAAGGTAAAGGTCAAGGTCAAGGTCAAGGTCAAGGTCAAAGGTCAAAGGTCAAAGGTCAAAGGTCAAGGTCAAAGATCAAAGGTCAAAGGTCAAAGGTCAAAGGTCAAGGTCAAGGTCAAGGTCAAGGTCAAGGTCAAGGTCAAGGTCAAAGGTCAAGGTCAAGGTCAAAGGTCAAGGTCAAAGGTCAAAGGTCAATGTCAAGGTCAAGGTCAAAGGTCAAAGGTCAAGGTCAAGGTCAAGGTCAAAGGTCAAGGTCAAGGTCAAGGTCAAGGTCAAGGTCAAGGTCAAAGGTCAAGGTCAAAGGTCAAAGGTCAAAGGTCAAGGTCAAGGTCAAAGGTCAAGGTAAAGGTCAAGGTCAAGGTCAAGGTCAAGGTCAAGGTCAAAGGTCAAAGGTCAAAGGTCAAAGGTCAAGGTCAAAGATCAAAGGTCAAATGTCAAATGTCAAATGTCAAATGTCAAATGTCAAAGGTCAAAGGTCAAAGGTCAAGGTCAAAGGTCAAGGTCAAGGTCAAGGTCAAGGTCAAGGTCAAGGTCAAGGTCAAGGTCAAGGTCAAGGTCAAGGTCAAGGTCAAGGTCAAGGTCAAGGTCAAGGTCAAGGTCAAGGTCAAGGTCAAGGTCAAGGTCAAGGTCAAGGTCAAGGTCAAGGTCAAGGTCAAAGGTCAAAGGTCAAAGGTCAAGGTCAAAGATCAAAGGTCAAAGGTCAAAGGTCAAAGGTCAAAGGTCAAAGGTCAAAGGTCAAAGGTCAAAGGTCAAAGGTCAAAGGTCAAAGGTCAAAGGTCAAATGTCAAAGGTCAAGGTCAAAGGTCAAGGTCAAAGGTCAAGGTCAAAGGTCAAGGTCAAAGGTCAAAGGTCAAAGGTCAAGGTCAAGGTCAAGGTCAAGGTCAAGGTCAACGTCAAAGGTCAAAGGTCAAAGGTCAAAGGTCAAGGTCAAGGTCAAGGTCAAGGTCAAAGGTCAAGGTCAAAGGTCAAAGGTCAAGGTCAAGGTCAAGGTCAAAGGTCAAAGGTCAAGGTCAAGGTCAAGGTCAAGGTCGAAGGTCAAGGTCAAAGGTCAAAGGTCAAAGGTCAAAGGTCAAGGTCAAGGTCAAAGGTCAAGGTCAAGGTCAAGGTCAAGGTCAAGGTCAAAGGTCAAGGTCAAGGCCAAAGGTCAAAGGTCAAAGGTCAAGGTCAAGGTCAAGGTCAAGGTCAAGGTCAAAGGTCAAGGTCAAAGGTCAAGGTCAAAGGTCAAAGGTCAAAGGTCAAAGGTCAAGGTCAAGGTCAAGGCCAAAGGTCAAAGGTCAAAGGTCAAGGTCAAGGTCAAGGTCAAAGGTCAAGGTCAAGGTCAAGGTCAAAGGTCAAGGTCAAAGGTCAAAGGTCAAAGGTCAAAGGTCAAGGTCAAGGTCAAAGGTCAAGGTCAAGGTCAAGGTCAAGGTCAAGGTCAAGGTCAAGGTCAAGGTCAAGGTCAAGGTCAAAGGTCAAGGTCAAGGTCAAGGTCAAAGGTCAAAGGTCAAGGTCAAAGGTCAAGGTCAAGGTCAAGGTCAAGGTCAAGGTCAAAGGTCAAAGGTCAAGGTCAAAGGTCAAAGTCAAAGTCAAAGTCAAAGGTCAAGGTCAAAGGTCAAGGTCAAGGTCAAAGGTCAAGGTCAAAGGTCAAGGTCAAAGGTCAAAGGTCACAGGTCAAGGTCAAGGCCAAAGGTCAAAGGTCAAAGGTCAAGGTCAAGGTCAAGGTCAAGGTCAAGGTCAAAGGTCAAGGTCAAAGGTCAAAGGTCAAAGGTCAAAGGTCAAAGGTCAAGGTCAAGGTCAAAGGTCAAGGTCAAGGTCAAAGGTCAAGGTCAAGGTCAAAGGTCAAGGTCAAGGTCAAGGTCAAGGTCAAGGTCAAGGTCAAAGGTCAAGGTCAAGGTCAAGGTCAAGGTCAAGGTCAAGGTCAAGGTCAAGATCAAGGTCAAATGTCAAATGTCAAATGTCAAATGTCAAAGGTCAAAGGTCAAAGGTCAAGGTCAAAGGTCAAGGTCAAGGTCAAGGTCAAGGTCAAGGTCAAGGTCAAGGTCAAGGTCAAGGTCAAGGTCAAGGTCAAGGTCAAAGGTCAAGGTCAAGGTCAAAGGTCAAATGTCAAATGTCAAAGGTCAAAGGTCAAGGTCAAAGGTCAAAGGTGAAAGGTCAAGGTCAAGGTCAAGGTCAAGGTCAAAGGTCAAGGTCAAGGTCAAGGTCAAAGGTCAAGGTCAAGGTCAAGGTCAAAGGTCAAGGTCAAGGTCAAGGTCAAGGTCAAGGTCAAGGTCAAGGTCAAGGTCAAAGGTCAAAGGTCAAGGTCAAAGGTCAAGGTCAAAGTCAAAGGTCAAGGTCAAAGGTCAAGGTCAAAGGTCAAGGTCAAAGGTCATGGTCAAAGGTCAAGGTCAAAGGTCAAAGGTCACAGGTCAAGGTCAAGGCCAAAGGTCAAAGGTCAAAGGTCAAAGGTCAAGGTCAAGGTCAAGGTCAAAGGTCAAGGTCAAAGGTCAAAGGTCAAATGTCAAAGGTCAAGGTCAAGGTCAAGGCCAAAGGTCAAAGGTCAAAGGTCAAGGTCAAGGTCAAAGGTCAAGGTCAAGGTCAAAGGTCAAGGTCAAAGGTCAAAGGTCAAGGTCAAGGTCAAGGTCAAGGTCAAGGTCAAGGTCAAAGGTCAAAGGTCAAGGTCAAGGTCAAGGTCAAGGTCAAGGTCAAGGTCAAGGTCAAGGTCAAGGTCAAGGTCAAGGTCAAGGTCAAGGTCAAGGTCAAATGTCAAATGTCAAAGGTCAAAGGTCAAAGGTCAAAGGTCAAGGTCAAGGTCAAGGTCAAGGTCAAGGTCAAGGTCAAGGTCAAGGTCAAGGTCAAGGTCAAGGTCAAGGTCAAGGTCAAAGGTCAAGGTCAAAGGTCAAGGTCAAAGGTCAAGGTCAAGGTCAAGGTCAAAGGTCAAGGTCAAAGGTCAAAGGTCAAAGGTCAAAGGTCAAGGTCAAGGTCAAAGGTCAAGGTCAAGGTCAAGGTCAAGGTCAAGGTCAAGGTCAAGGTCAAGGTCAAGGTCAAAGGTCAAGGTCAAAGGTCAAGGTCAAGGTCAAGGTCAAGGTCAAGGTCAAGGTCAAGGTCAAGGTCAAGATCAAGGTCAAATGTCAAATGTCAAATGTCAAATGTCAAAGGTCAAAGGTCAAAGGTCAAGGTCAAGGTCAAGGTCAAAGGTCAAGGTCAAGGTCAAGGTCAAGGTCAAGGTCAAGGTCAAAGGTCAAAGTCAAGGTCAAAGGTCAAGGTCAAGGTCAAAGGTCAAGGTCAAGGTCAAAGGTCAAGGTCAAGGTCAAGGTCAAGGTCAAAGGTCAAAGGTCAAAGGTCAAGGTCAAGGTCAAGGTCAAGGTCAAGGTCAAAGGTCAAGGTCAAGGTCAAGGTCAAGGTCAAGGTCAAGGTCAAGGTCAAGGTCAAGGTCAAGGTCAAGGTCAAGGTCAAGGTCAAGGGCAAGGTCAAGGTCAAGGTCAAGGTCAAAGGTCAAGGTCAAGGTCAAGGTCAAGGTCAAGGTCATAGGTCAAGGTCAAGGTCAAGGTCAAAGGTCAAGGTCAAGGTCAAGGTCAAAGGTCAAAGGTCAAGGTCAAAGGTCAAGGTCAAAGGTCAAGGTCAAGGTCAAGGTCAAGGTCAAGGTCAAAGGTCAAGGTCACAGGTCAAAGGTCACAGGTCAAGGTCAAGGCCATAGGTCAAAGGTCAAAGGTCAAAGGTCAAGGTCAAGGTCAAGGTCAAAGGTCAAGGTCAAAGGTCAAAGGTCAAAGGTCAAAGGTCAAGGTCAAGGTCAAAGGTCAAGGTCAAGGTCAAGGTCAAGGTCAAGGTCAAGGTCAAGGTCAAAGGTCAAAGGTCAAAGGTCAAAGGTCAAGGTCAAAGGTCAAGGTCAAGGTCAAGGTCAAGGTCAAAGGTCAAAGGTCAAAGGTCAAGGTCAAAGGTCAAGGTCAAGGCCAAAGGTCAAAGGTCAAAGGTCAAGGTCAAGGTCAAGGTCAAGGTCAAGGTCAAAGGTCAAAGGTCAAGGTCAAGGTCAAAGGTCAAGGTCAAAGGTCAAAGGTCAAAGGTCAAGGTCAAGGTCAAGGTCAAGGTCAAGGTCAAGGTCAAGGTCAAGGTCAAAGGTCAAAGGTCAAGGTCAAGGTCAAGGTCAAGGTCAAGGTCAAGGTCAAGGTCAAGGTCAAGGTCAAGGTCAAGGTCAAATGTCAAATGTCAAATGTCAAAGGTCAAAGGTCAAAGGTCAAAGGTCAAGGTCAAGGTCAAGGTCAAAGGTCAAGGTCAAAGGTCAAAGGTCAAAGGTCAAGGTCAAAGGTCAAGGTCAAGGTCAAAGGTCAAGGTCAAGGTCAAAGGTCAAGGTCAAGGTCAAGGTCAAGGTCAAGGTCAAGGTCAAGGTCAAGGTCAAAGGTCAAAGGTCAAGGTCAAGGTCAAGGTCAAGGTCAAGGTCAAGGTCAAGATCAAGGTCAAATGTCAAATGTCAAATGTCAAAGGTCAAAGGTCAAAGGTCAAGGTCAAGGTCAAGGTCAAGGTCAAGGTCAAGGTCAAGGTCAAGGTCAAGGTCAAGGTCAAGGTCAAGGTCAAGGTCAAGGTCAAGGTCAAGGTCAAGGTCAAGGTCAAGGTCAAGGTCAAGGTCAAGGTCAAGGTCAAGGTCAAGGTCAAGGTCAAAGGTCAAATGTCAAATGTCAAAGGTCAAAGGTCAAGGTCAAAGGTCAAAGGTCAAAGGTCAAGGTCAAGGTCAAGGTCAAGGTCAAAGGTCAAGGTCAAGGTCAAGGTCAAAGGTCAAGGTCAAGGTCAAGGTCAAGGTCAAAGGTCAAGGTCAAGGTCAAGGTCAAGGTCAAGGTCAAAGTTCAAAGGTCAAGGTCAAAGGTCAAGGTCAAAGTCAAAGGTCAAGGTCAAAGGTCAAGGTCAAAGGTCAAGGTCAAAGGTCAAGGTCAAAGGTCAAAGGTCACAGGTCAAGGTCAAGGCCAAAGGTCAAAGGTCAAAGGTCAAGGTCAAGGTCAAGGTCAAAGGTCAAGGTCTAAGGTCAAAGGTCAAATGTCAAAGGTCAAGGTCAAGGTCAAGGCCAAAGGTCAAAGGTCAAAGGTCAAGGTCAAGGTCAAAGGTCAAGGTCAAGGTCAAGGTCAAAGGTCAAGGTCAAAGGTCAAAGGTCAAGGTCAAGGTCAAGGTCAAGGTCAAGGTCAAAGGTCAAAGGTCAAGGTCAAGGTCAAGGTCAAGGTCAAGGTCAAGGTCAAGGTCAAATGTCAAATGTCAAAGGTCAAAGGTCAAAGGTCAAGGTCAAGGTCAAGGTCAAGGTCAAGGTCAAGGTCAAGGTCAAGGTCAAATGTCAAATGTCAAATGTCAAATGTCAAAGGTCAAAGGTCAAAGGTCAAGGTCAAGGTCAAGGTCAAGGTCAAGGTCAAGGTCAAGGTCAAAGGTCAAGGTCAAGGTCAAGGTCAAGGTCAAGGTCAAGGTCAAGGTCAAGGTCAAGGTCAAGGTCAAGGTCAAAGGTCAAGGTCAAGGTCAAAGGTCAAGGTCAAAGGTCAAAGGTCAAGGTCAAAGGTCAAGGTCAAGGTCAAGGTCAAGGTCAAGGTCAAGGTCAAGGTCAAAGGTCAAAGGTCAAAGGTCAAAGGTCAAAGGTCAAAGGTCAAATGTCAAAGGTCAAAGGTCAAAGGTCAAGGTCAAGGTCAAGGTCAAAGGTCAAGGTCAAAGGTCAAAGGTCAAAGGTCAAAGGTCAAAGGTCAAAGGTCAATGTCAAGGTCAAGGTCAAAGGTCAAAGGTCAAGGTCAAGGTCAAGGTCAAAGGTCAAGGTCAAGGTCAAGGTCAAGGTCAAGGTCAAAGGTCAAGGTCAAAGGTCAAAGGTCAAAGGTCAAGGTCAAGGTCAAAGGTCAAGGTCAAGGTAAAGGTCAAGGTCAAGGTCAAGGTCAAGGTCAAAGGTCAAAGG
This sequence comes from Lasioglossum villosulum, assembly GCA_963971365.1. Lineage (NCBI taxonomy): Eukaryota > Metazoa > Arthropoda > Insecta > Hymenoptera > Halictidae > Lasioglossum > Lasioglossum villosulum. Next base: position 1,269,960 of record CAXARU010000015.1, on the reverse strand, counting down.
TCAAAGGTCAAAGGTCAAGGTCAAAGATCAAAGGTCAAAGGTCAAAGGTCAAAGGTCAAGGTCAAGGTCAAGGTCAAGGTCAAGGTCAAGGTCAAGGTCAAAGGTCAAGGTCAAGGTCAAAGGTCAAGGTCAAAGGTCAAAGGTCAATGTCAAGGTCAAGGTCAAAGGTCAAAGGTCAAGGTCAAGGTCAAGGTCAAAGGTCAAGGTCAAGGTCAAGGTCAAGGTCAAGGTCAAGGTCAAAGGTCAAGGTCAAAGGTCAAAGGTCATAGGTCAAGGTCAAGGTCAAAGGTCAAGGTAAAGGTCAAGGTCAAGGTCAAGGTCAAGGTCAAGGTCAAAGGTCAAAGGTCAAAGGTCAAAGGTCAAGGTCAAAGATCAAAGGTCAAATGTCAAATGTCAAATGTCAAATGTCAAAGGTCAAAGGTCAAAGGTCAAGGTCAAAGGTCAAGGTCAAGGTCAAGGTCAAGGTCAAGGTCAAGGTCAAGGTCAAGGTCAAGGTCAAGGTCAAGGTCAAGGTCAAGGTCAAGGTCAAGGTCAAGGTCAAGGTCAAGGTCAAGGTCAAGGTCAAGGTCAAGGTCAAGGTCAAGGTCAAAGGTCAAAGGTCAAAGGTCAAGGTCAAAGATCAAAGGTCAAAGGTCAAAGGTCAAAGGTCAAAGGTCAAAGGTCAAAGGTCAAAGGTCAAAGGTCAAAGGTCAAAGGTCAAAGGTCAAAGGTCAAATGTCAAAGGTCAAGGTCAAAGGTCAAGGTCAAAGGTCAAGGTCAAAGGTCAAAGGTCAAAGGTCAAAGGTCAAGGTCAAGGTCAAGGTCAAGGTCAACGTCAAAGGTCAAAGGTCAAAGGTCAAAGGTCAAAGGTCAAGGTCAAGGTCAAGGTCAAGGTCAAAGGTCAAGGTCAAAGGTCAAAGGTCAAGGTCAAGGTCAAGGTCAAAGGTCAAAGGTCAAGGTCAAGGTCAAGGTCAAGGTCGAAGGTCAAGGTCAAAGGTCAAAGGTCAAAGGTCAAAGGTCAAGGTCAAGGTCAAAGGTCAAGGTCAAGGTCAAGGTCAAGGTCAAGGTCAAAGGTCAAGGTCAAGGCCAAAGGTCAAAGGTCAAAGGTCAAGGTCAAGGTCAAGGTCAAGGTCAAGGTCAAAGGTCAAGGTCAAAGGTCAAGGTCAAAGGTCAAAGGTCAAAGGTCAAAGGTCAAGGTCAAGGTCAAGGCCAAAGGTCAAAGGTCAAAGGTCAAGGTCAAGGTCAAGGTCAAAGGTCAAGGTCAAGGTCAAGGTCAAAGGTCAAGGTCAAAGGTCAAAGGTCAAAGGTCAAAGGTCAAGGTCAAGGTCAAAGGTCAAGGTCAAGGTCAAGGTCAAGGTCAAGGTCAAGGTCAAGGTCAAGGTCAAGGTCAAGGTCAAGGTCAAAGGTCAAGGTCAAGGTCAAAGGTCAAGGTCAAAGGTCAAAGGTCAAGGTCAAAGGTCAAGGTCAAGGTCAAGGTCAAGGTCAAGGTCAAGGTCAAAGGTCAAAGGTCAAGGTCAAAGGTCAAAGTCAAAGTCAAAGTCAAAGGTCAAGGTCAAAGGTCAAGGTCAAGGTCAAAGGTCAAGGTCAAAGGTCAAGGTCAAAGGTCAAAGGTCACAGGTCAAGGTCAAGGCCAAAGGTCAAAGGTCAAAGGTCAAGGTCAAGGTCAAGGTCAAGGTCAAAGGTCAAGGTCAAAGGTCAAAGGTCAAAGGTCAAAGGTCAAAGGTCAAAGGTCAAAGGTCAAGGTCAAGGTCAAAGGTCAAGGTCAAGGTCAAAGGTCAAGGTCAAGGTCAAAGGTCAAGGTCAAGGTCAAGGTCAAGGTCAAGGTCAAGGTCAAAGGTCAAGGTCAAGGTCAAGGTCAAGGTCAAGGTCAAGGTCAAGGTCAAGATCAAGGTCAAATGTCAAATGTCAAATGTCAAATGTCAAAGGTCAAAGGTCAAAGGTCAAGGTCAAAGGTCAAGGTCAAGGTCAAGGTCAAGGTCAAGGTCAAGGTCAAGGTCAAGGTCAAGGTCAAGGTCAAGGTCAAGGTCAAAGGTCAAGGTCAAGGTCAAAGGTCAAATGTCAAATGTCAAAGGTCAAAGGTCAAGGTCAAAGGTCAAAGGTGAAAGGTCAAGGTCAAGGTCAAGGTCAAGGTCAAAGGTCAAGGTCAAGGTCAAGGTCAAAGGTCAAGGTCAAGGTCAAGGTCAAAGGTCAAGGTCAAGGTCAAGGTCAAGGTCAAGGTCAAGGTCAAGGTCAAGGTCAAAGGTCAAAGGTCAAGGTCAAAGGTCAAGGTCAAAGTCAAAGGTCAAGGTCAAAGGTCAAGGTCAAAGGTCAAGGTCAAAGGTCATGGTCAAAGGTCAAGGTCAAAGGTCAAAGGTCACAGGTCAAGGTCAAGGCCAAAGGTCAAAGGTCAAAGGTCAAAGGTCAAAGGTCAAGGTCAAGGTCAAGGTCAAAGGTCAAGGTCAAAGGTCAAAGGTCAAATGTCAAAGGTCAAGGTCAAGGTCAAGGCCAAAGGTCAAAGGTCAAAGGTCAAGGTCAAGGTCAAAGGTCAAGGTCAAGGTCAAAGGTCAAGGTCAAAGGTCAAAGGTCAAGGTCAAGGTCAAGGTCAAGGTCAAGGTCAAAGGTCAAGGTCAAGGTCAAGGTCAAGGTCAAGGTCAAGGTCAAGGTCAAGGTCAAGGTCAAGGTCAAGGTCAAGGTCAAGGTCAAGGTCAAGGTCAAATGTCAAATGTCAAAGGTCAAAGGTCAAAGGTCAAAGGTCAAGGTCAAGGTCAAGGTCAAGGTCAAGGTCAAGGTCAAGGTCAAGGTCAAGGTCAAGGTCAAGGTCAAAGGTCAAGGTCAAAGGTCAAAGGTCAAGGTCAAGGTCAAGGTCAAAGGTCAAAGGTCAAGGTCAAGGTCAAGGTCAAGGTCAAAGGTCAAGGTCAAAGGTCAAAGGTCAAAGGTCAAAGGTCAAGGTCAAAGGTCAAGGTCAAAGGTCAAAGGTCAAAGGTCAAAGGTCAAAGGTCAAGGTCAAGGTCATAGGTCAAGGTCAAGGTCAAGGTCAAGGTCAAGGTCAAAGGTCAAGGTCAAGGTCAAAGGTCAAGGTCAAAGGTCAAGGTCAAAGGTCAAGGTCAAGGTCAAGGTCAAGGTCAAGGTCAAGGTCAAGGTCAAAGGTCAAGGTCAAAGGTCAAAGGTCAAAGGTCAAAGGTCAAAGGTCAAAGGTCAAAGGTCAAAGGTCAAGGTCAAAGGTCAAGGTCAAGGTCAAGATCAAAGGTCAAATGTCAAATGTCAAAGGTCAAAGGTCAAAGGTCAAGGTCAAGGTCAAGGTCAAGGTCAAAGGTCAAGGTCAAGGTCAAGGTCAAGGTCAAGGTCAAGGTCAAAGGTCAAAGGTCAAGGTCAAGGTCAAGGTCAAGGTCAAGGTCAAAGGTCAAATGTCAAATGTCAAAGGTCAAGGTCAAAGGTCAAAGGTCAAGGTCAAGGTCAAAATCAAAGGTCAAGGTCAAAATCAAAGGTCAAGGTCAAAGGTCAAGGTCAAAGGTCAAGGTCAAAGGTCAAGGTCAAAGGTCAAGGTCAAAGGTCAAAGGTCACAGGTCAAGGTCAAGGTCAAGGTCAAGGCCAAAGGTCAAAGGTCGAAGGTCAAGGTCAAGGTCAAGGTCAAGGTCAAGGTCAAAGGTCAAGGTCAAAGGTCAAAGGTCAAAGGTCAAAGGTCAAAGGTCAATGTCAAGGTCAAGGTCAAAGGTCAAAGGTCAAGGTCAAGGTCAAGGTCAAAGGTCAAGGTCAAGGTCAAGGTCAAGGTCAAAGGTCAAGGTCAAAGGTCAAAGGTCAAAGGTCAAGGTCAAGGTCAAAGGTCAAGGTAAAGGTCAAGGTCAAGGTCAAGGTCAAGGTCAAGGTCAAAGGTCAAAGGTCAAAGGTCAAAGGTCAAGGTCAAAGATCAAAGGTCAAAGGTCAAAGGTCAAAGGTCAAAGGTCAAAGGTCAAAGGTCAAAGGTCAAAGGTCAAAGGTCAAAGGTCAAAGGTCAAAGGTCAAAGGTCAAGGTCAAAGGTCAAGGTCAAAGGTCAAGGTCAAAGGTCAAAGGTCAAAGGTCAAAGGTCAAGGTCAAGGTCAAGGTCAAGGTCAAGGTCAACGTCAAAGGTCAAAGGTCAAAGGTCAAGGTCAAGGTCAAGGTCAAGGTCAAGGTCAAGGTCAAAGGTCAAGGTCAAGGTCAAGGTCAAAGGTCAAGGTCAAAGGTCAAAGGTCAAAGGTCAAAGGTCAAGGTCAAGGTCAAAGGTCAAGGTCAAGGTCAAGGTCAAGGTCAAGGTCAAGGTCAAGGTCAAGGTCAAGGTCAAAGGTCAAGGTCAAAGGTCAAGGTCAAGGTCAAAGGTCAAAGGTCAAGGTCAAGGTCAAGGTCAAGGTCAAGGTCAAGGTCAAGGTCAAGATCAAGGTCAAATGTCAAATGTCAAATGTCAAATGTCAAAGGTCAAAGGTCAAAGGTCAAGGTCAAGGTCAAGGTCAAAGGTCAAGGTCAAGGTCAAGGTCAAGGTCAAGGTCAAGGTCAAAGGTCAAAGTCAAGGTCAAAGGTCAAGGTCAAGGTCAAAGGTCAAGGTCAAGGTCAAAGGTCAAGGTCAAGGTCAAGGTCAAGGTCAAAGGTCAAAGGTCAAAGGTCAAGGTCAAGGTCAAGGTCAAGGTCAAGGTCAAAGGTCAAGGTCAAGGTCAAGGTCAAGGTCAAGGTCAAGGTCAAGGTCAAGGTCAAGGTCAAGGTCAAGGTCAAGGTCAAGGTCAAGGTCAAGGTCAAGGTCAAGGTCAAGGTCAAGGTCAAGGTCAAGGTCAAAGGTCAAGGTCAAGGTCAAGGTCAAGGTCAAGGTCATAGGTCAAGGTCAAGGTCAAGGTCAAAGGTCAAGGTCAAGGTCAAGGTCAAAGGTCAAAGGTCAAGGTCAAAGGTCAAGGTCAAAGGTCAAGGTCAAGGTCAAGGTCAAGGTCAAGGTCAAAGGTCAAGGTCACAGGTCAAAGGTCACAGGTCAAGGTCAAGGCCATAGGTCAAAGGTCAAAGGTCAAAGGTCAAAGGTCAAGGTCAAGGTCAAGGTCAAGGTCAAGGTCAAGGTCAAGGTCAAGGTCAAGGTCAAGGTCAAGGTCAAGGTCAAGGTCAAGGTCAAGGTCAAGGTCAAGGTCAAATGTCAAATGTCAAAGGTCAAAGGTCAAAGGTCAAAGGTCAAGGTCAAGGTCAAGGTCAAGGTCAAGGTCAAGGTCAAGGTCAAGGTCAAGGTCAAGGTCAAGGTCAAAGGTCAAGGTCAAAGGTCAAAGGTCAAGGTCAAGGTCAAGGTCAAAGGTCAAAGGTCAAGGTCAAGGTCAAGGTCAAGGTCAAAGGTCAAGGTCAAAGGTCAAAGGTCAAAGGTCAAAGGTCAAGGTCAAAGGTCAAGGTCAAGGCCATAGGTCAAAGGTCAAAGGTCAAAGGTCAAGGTCAAGGTCAAGGTCAAAGGTCAAGGTCAAAGGTCAAAGGTCAAAGGTCAAAGGTCAAGGTCAAGGTCAAAGGTCAAGGTCAAGGTCAAGGTCAAGGTCAAGGTCAAGGTCAAGGTCAAAGGTCAAAGGTCAAAGGTCAAAGGTCAAGGTCAAAGGTCAAGGTCAAGGTCAAGGTCAAGGTCAAAGGTCAAAGGTCAAAGGTCAAGGTCAAAGGTCAAGGTCAAGGCCAAAGGTCAAAGGTCAAAGGTCAAGGTCAAGGTCAAGGTCAAGGTCAAGGTCAAGGTCAAAGGTCAAGGTCAAGGTCAAAGGTCAAGGTCAAAGGTCAAAGGTCAAAGGTCAAGGTCAAGGTCAAGGTCAAGGTCAAGGTCAAGGTCAAGGTCAAGGTCAAGGTCAAAGGTCAAAGGTCAAGGTCAAGGTCAAGGTCAAGGTCAAGGTCAAGGTCAAGGTCAAGGTCAAGGTCAAGGTCAAATGTCAAATGTCAAATGTCAAAGGTCAAAGGTCAAAGGTCAAAGGTCAAGGTCAAGGTCAAGGTCAAAGGTCAAGGTCAAAGGTCAAAGGTCAAAGGTCAAGGTCAAGGTCAAAGGTCAAGGTCAAGGTCAAGGTCAAGGTCAAGGTCAAGGTCAAGGTCAAAGGTCAAGGTCAAGGTCAAAGGTCAAGGTCAAGGTCAAAGGTCAAGGTCAAGGTCAAGGTCAAGGTCAAGGTCAAGGTCAAGGTCAAAGGTCAAAGGTCAAGGTCAAGGTCAAGGTCAAGGTCAAGGTCAAGGTCAAGGTCAAGATCAAGGTCAAATGTCAAATGTCAAAGGTCAAAGGTCAAAGGTCAAGGTCAAGGTCAAGGTCAAGGTCAAGGTCAAGGTCAAGGTCAAGGTCAAGGTCAAGGTCAAGGTCAAGGTCAAGGTCAAGGTCAAGGTCAAGGTCAAGGTCAAGGTCAAGGTCAAGGTCAAGGTCAAGGTCAAGGTCAAAGGTCAAATGTCAAATGTCAAAGGTCAAAGGTCAAGGTCAAAGGTCAAAGGTCAAAGGTCAAGGTCAAGGTCAAGGTCAAGGTCAAAGGTCAAGGTCAAGGTCAAGGTCAAAGGTCAAGGTCAAGGTCAAGGTCAAGGTCAAAGGTCAAGGTCAAGGTCAAGGTCAAGGTCAAGGTCAAAGTTCAAAGGTCAAGGTCAAAGGTCAAGGTCAAAGTCAAAGGTCAAGGTCAAAGGTCAAGGTCAAAGGTCAAGGTCAAAGGTCAAGGTCAAAGGTCAAAGGTCACAGGTCAAGGTCAAGGCCAAAGGTCAAAGGTCAAAGGTCAAAGGTCAAGGTCAAGGTCAAGGTCAAAGGTCAAGGTCTAAGGTCAAAGGTCAAATGTCAAAGGTCAAGGTCAAGGTCAAGGCCAAAGGTCAAAGGTCAAAGGTCAAGGTCAAGGTCAAAGGTCAAGGTCAAGGTCAAGGTCAAAGGTCAAGGTCAAAGGTCAAGGTCAAGGTCAAGGTCAAGGTCAAGGTCAAGGTCAAGGTCAAAGGTCAAAGGTCAAGGTCAAGGTCAAGGTCAAGGTCAAGGTCAAGGTCAAGGTCAAAGGTCAAGGTCAAAGGTCAAAGGTCAAGGTCAAGGTCAAGGTCAAAGGTCAAAGGTCAAGGTCAAGGTCAAGGTCAAGGTCAAAGGTCAAGGTCAAAGGTCAAAGGTCAAAGGTCAAAGGTCAAGGTCAAAGGTCAAGGTCAAGGCCATAGGTCAAAGGTCAAAGGTCAAAGGTCAAGGTCAAGGTCAAGGTCAAAGGTCAAGGTCAAAGGTCAAAGGTCAAAGGTCAAAGGTCAAGGTCAAGGTCAAAGGTCAAGGTCAAGGTCAAGGTCAAGGTCAAGGTCAAGGTCAAGGTCAAAGGTCAAAGGTCAAAGGTCAAAGGTCAAGGTCAAAGGTCAAGGTCAAGGTCAAGGTCAAGGTCAAAGGTCAAAGGTCAAAGGTCAAGGTCAAAGGTCAAGGTCAAGGCCAAAGGTCAAAGGTCAAAGGTCAAGGTCAAGGTCAAGGTCAAGGTCAAGGTCAAGGTCAAAGGTCAAGGTCAAGGTCAAAGGTCAAGGTCAAAGGTCAAAGGTCAAAGGTCAAGGTCAAGGTCAAGGTCAAGGTCAAGGTCAAGGTCAAGGTCAAGGTCAAGGTCAAAGGTCAAAGGTCAAGGTCAAGGTCAAGGTCAAGGTCAAGGTCAAGGTCAAGGTCAAGGTCAAGGTCAAGGTCAAATGTCAAATGTCAAATGTCAAAGGTCAAAGGTCAAAGGTCAAAGGTCAAGGTCAAGGTCAAGGTCAAAGGTCAAGGTCAAAGGTCAAAGGTCAAAGGTCAAGGTCAAGGTCAAAGGTCAAGGTCAAGGTCAAGGTCAAGGTCAAGGTCAAGGTCAAGGTCAAAGGTCAAGGTCAAGGTCAAAGGTCAAGGTCAAGGTCAAAGGTCAAGGTCAAGGTCAAGGTCAAGGTCAAGGTCAAGGTCAAGGTCAAAGGTCAAAGGTCAAGGTCAAGGTCAAGGTCAAGGTCAAGGTCAAGGTCAAGGTCAAGATCAAGGTCAAATGTCAAATGTCAAAGGTCAAAGGTCAAAGGTCAAGGTCAAGGTCAAGGTCAAGGTCAAGGTCAAGGTCAAGGTCAAGGTCAAGGTCAAGGTCAAGGTCAAGGTCAAGGTCAAGGTCAAGGTCAAGGTCAAGGTCAAGGTCAAGGTCAAGGTCAAGGTCAAGGTCAAGGTCAAGGTCAAAGGTCAAATGTCAAATGTCAAAGGTCAAAGGTCAAGGTCAAAGGTCAAAGGTCAAAGGTCAAGGTCAAGGTCAAGGTCAAGGTCAAAGGTCAAGGTCAAGGTCAAGGTCAAAGGTCAAGGTCAAGGTCAAGGTCAAGGTCAAAGGTCAAGGTCAAGGTCAAGGTCAAGGTCAAGGTCAAAGTTCAAAGGTCAAGGTCAAAGGTCAAGGTCAAAGTCAAAGGTCAAGGTCAAAGGTCAAGGTCAAAGGTCAAGGTCAAAGGTCAAGGTCAAAGGTCAAAGGTCACAGGTCAAGGTCAAGGCCAAAGGTCAAAGGTCAAAGGTCAAAGGTCAAGGTCAAGGTCAAGGTCAAAGGTCAAGGTCTAAGGTCAAAGGTCAAATGTCAAAGGTCAAGGTCAAGGTCAAGGCCAAAGGTCAAAGGTCAAAGGTCAAGGTCAAGGTCAAAGGTCAAGGTCAAGGTCAAGGTCAAAGGTCAAGGTCAAAGGTCAAGGTCAAGGTCAAGGTCAAGGTCAAGGTCAAGGTCAAGGTCAAAGGTCAAAGGTCAAGGTCAAGGTCAAGGTCAAGGTCAAGGTCAAGGTCAAGGTCAAGGTCAAAGGTCAAAGGTCAAAGGTCAAAGGTCAAAGGTCAAAGGTCAAATGTCAAAGGTCAAAGGTCAAAGGTCAAGGTCAAGGTCAAGGTCAAAGGTCAAGGTCAAAGGTCAAAGGTCAAAGGTCAAAGGTCAAAGGTCAAAGGTCAATGTCAAGGTCAAGGTCAAAGGTCAAAGGTCAAGGTCAAGGTCAAGGTCAAAGGTCAAGGTCAAGGTCAAGGTCAAGGTCAAGGTCAAAGGTCAAGGTCAAAGGTCAAAGGTCAAAGGTCAAGGTCAAGGTCAAAGGTCAAGGTCAAGGTAAAGGTCAAGGTCAAGGTCAAGGTCAAGGTCAAAGGTCAAAGGTCAAAGGTCAAAGGTCAAGGTCAAAGATCAAAGGTCAAAGGTCAAAGGTCAAAGGTCAAGGTCAAGGTCAAGGTCAAGGTCAAGGTCAAGGTCAAGGTCAAAGGTCAAGGTCAAGGTCAAAGGTCAAGGTCAAAGGTCAAAGGTCAATGTCAAGGTCAAGGTCAAAGGTCAAAGGTCAAGGTCAAGGTCAAGGTCAAAGGTCAAGGTCAAGGTCAAGGTCAAGGTCAAGGTCAAGGTCAAAGGTCAAGGTCAAAGGTCAAAGGTCAAAGGTCAAGGTCAAGGTCAAAGGTCAAGGTAAAGGTCAAGGTCAAGGTCAAGGTCAAGGTCAAAGGTCAAAGGTCAAAGGTCAAAGGTCAAGGTCAAAGATCAAAGGTCAAATGTCAAATGTCAAATGTCAAATGTCAAAGGTCAAAGGTCAAAGGTCAAGGTCAAAGGTCAAGGTCAAGGTCAAGGTCAAGGTCAAGGTCAAGGTCAAGGTCAAGGTCAAGGTCAAGGTCAAGGTCAAGGTCAAGGTCAAGGTCAAGGTCAAGGTCAAGGTCAAGGTCAAGGTCAAGGTCAAGGTCAAGGTCAAGGTCAAGGTCAAGGTCAAGGTCAAGGTCAAGGTCAAGGTCAAAGGTCAAAGGTCAAAGGTCAAGGTCAAAGATCAAAGGTCAAAGGTCAAAGGTCAAAGGTCAAAGGTCAAAGGTCAAAGGTCAAAGGTCAAAGGTCAAAGGTCAAAGGTCAAAGGTCAAAGGTCAAATGTCAAAGGTCAAGGTCAAAGGTCAAGGTCAAAGGTCAAGGTCAAAGGTCAAAGGTCAAAGGTCAAAGGTCAAGGTCAAGGTCAAGGTCAAGGTCAACGTCAAAGGTCAAAGGTCAAAGGTCAAAGGTCAAAGGTCAAAGGTCAAAGGTCAAGGTCAAGGTCAAGGTCAAGGTCAAAGGTCAAGGTCAAAGGTCAAAGGTCAAGGTCAAGGTCAAGGTCAAGGTCAAAGGTCAAAGGTCAAGGTCAAGGTCAAGGTCAAGGTCGAAGGTCAAGGTCAAAGGTCAAAGGTCAAAGGTCAAAGGTCAAAGGTCAAGGTCAAGGTCAAAGGTCAAGGTCAAGGTCAAGGTCAAGGTCAAGGTCAAAGGTCAAGGTCAAGGCCAAAGGTCAAAGGTCAAAGGTCAAGGTCAAGGTCAAGGTCAAGGTCAAGGTCAAAGGTCAAGGTCAAAGGTCAAGGTCAAAGGTCAAAGGTCAAAGGTCAAAGGTCAAGGTCAAGGTCAAGGCCAAAGGTCAAAGGTCAAAGGTCAAGGTCAAGGTCAAGGTCAAAGGTCAAGGTCAAGGTCAAGGTCAAAGGTCAAGGTCAAAGGTCAAAGGTCAAAGGTCAAAGGTCAAGGTCAAGGTCAAAGGTCAAGGTCAAGGTCAAGGTCAAGGTCAAGGTCAAGGTCAAGGTCAAGGTCAAGGTCAAGGTCAAAGGTCAAGGTCAAGGTCAAAGGTCAAGGTCAAAGGTCAAAGGTCAAGGTCAAAGGTCAAGGTCAAGGTCAAGGTCAAGGTCAAGGTCAAGGTCAAAGGTCAAAGGTCAAGGTCAAAGGTCAAAGTCAAAGTCAAAGTCAAAGGTCAAGGTCAAAGGTCAAGGTCAAGGTCAAAGGTCAAGGTCAAAGGTCAAGGTCAAAGGTCAAAGGTCACAGGTCAAGGTCAAGGCCAAAGGTCAAAGGTCAAAGGTCAAGGTCAAGGTCAAGGTCAAGGTCAAAGGTCAAGGTCAAAGGTCAAAGGTCAAAGGTCAAAGGTCAAAGGTCAAGGTCAAGGTCAAAGGTCAAGGTCAAGGTCAAAGGTCAAGGTCAAGGTCAAAGGTCAAGGTCAAGGTCAAGGTCAAGGTCAAGGTCAAGGTCAAAGGTCAAGGTCAAGGTCAAGGTCAAGGTCAAGGTCAAGGTCAAGGTCAAGATCAAGGTCAAATGTCAAATGTCAAATGTCAAATGTCAAAGGTCAAAGGTCAAAGGTCAAGGTCAAAGGTCAAGGTCAAGGTCAAGGTCAAGGTCAAGGTCAAGGTCAAGGTCAAGGTCAAGGTCAAGGTCAAGGTCAAGGTCAAGGTCAAGGTCAAAGGTCAAGGTCAAGGTCAAAGGTCAAATGTCAAATGTCAAAGGTCAAAGGTCAAGGTCAAAGGTCAAAGGTGAAAGGTCAAGGTCAAGGTCAAGGTCAAGGTCAAAGGTCAAGGTCAAGGTCAAGGTCAAAGGTCAAGGTCAAGGTCAAGGTCAAAGGTCAAGGTCAAGGTCAAGGTCAAGGTCAAGGTCAAGGTCAAGGTCAAGGTCAAAGGTCAAAGGTCAAGGTCAAAGGTCAAGGTCAAAGTCAAAGGTCAAGGTCAAAGGTCAAGGTCAAAGGTCAAGGTCAAAGGTCATGGTCAAAGGTCAAGGTCAAAGGTCAAAGGTCACAGGTCAAGGTCAAGGCCAAAGGTCAAAGGTCAAAGGTCAAAGGTCAAGGTCAAGGTCAAGGTCAAAGGTCAAGGTCAAAGGTCAAAGGTCAAATGTCAAAGGTCAAGGTCAAGGTCAAGGCCAAAGGTCAAAGGTCAAAGGTCAAGGTCAAGGTCAAAGGTCAAGGTCAAGGTCAAAGGTCAAGGTCAAAGGTCAAAGGTCAAGGTCAAGGTCAAGGTCAAGGTCAAGGTCAAGGTCAAGGTCAAAGGTCAAAGGTCAAGGTCAAGGTCAAGGTCAAGGTCAAGGTCAAGGTCAAGGTCAAGGTCAAGGTCAAGGTCAAGGTCAAGGTCAAGGTCAAGGTCAAGGTCAAATGTCAAATGTCAAAGGTCAAGGTCAAGGTCAAGGTCAAGGTCAAGGTCAAGGTCAAGGTCAAGGTCAAGGTCAAGGTCAAGGTCAAAGGTCAAGGTCAAAGGTCAAAGGTCAAGGTCAAGGTCAAGGTCAAAGGTCAAAGGTCAAGGTCAAGGTCAAGGTCAAGGTCAAAGGTCAAGGTCAAAGGTCAAAGGTCAAAGGTCAAAGGTCAAGGTCAAAGGTCAAGGTCAAAGGTCAAAGGTCAAAGGTCAAAGGTCAAAGGTCAAGGTCAAGGTCATAGGTCAAGGTCAAGGTCAAGGTCAAGGTCAAGGTCAAGGTCAAAGGTCAAGGTCAAGGTCAAAGGTCAAGGTCAAAGGTCAAGGTCAAAGGTCAAGGTCAAGGTCAAGGTCAAGGTCAAGGTCAAGGTCAAAGGTCAAGGTCAAAGGTCAAGGTCACAGGTCAAAGGTCACAGGTCAAGGTCAAGGCCAAAGGTCAAAGGTCAAAGGTCAAGGTCAAGGTCAAGGTCAAAGGTCAAGGTCAAGGTCAAGGTCAAGGTCAAGGTCAAGGTCAAGGTCAAGGTCAAGGTCAAGGTCAAAGGTCAAGGTCAAGGTCAAAGGTCAAGGTCAAAGGTCAAAGGTCAAGGTCAAAGGTCAAGGTCAAGGTCAAGGTCAAGGTCAAGGTCAAGGTCAAAGGTCAAAGGTCAAAGGTCAAAGGTCAAAGGTCAAAGGTCAAAGGTCAAGGTCAAAGATCAAAGGTCAAAGGTCAAAGGTCAAAGGTCAAAGGTCAAAGGTCAAAGGTCAAAGGTCAAAGGTCAAAGGTCAAAGGTCAAAGGTCAAAGGTCAAAGGTCAAAGGTCAAAGGTCAAAGGTCAAAGGTCAAGGTCAAAGGTCAAGGTCAAAGGTCAAGATCAAAGGTCAAATGTCAAATGTCAAAGGTCAAAGGTCAAAGGTCAAGGTCAAGGTCAAGGTCAAGGTCAAAGGTCAAGGTCAAGGTCAAGGTCAAGGTCAAGGTCAAGGTCAAAGGTCAAAGGTCAAGGTCAAGGTCAAGGTCAAGGTCAAGGTCAAAGGTCAAATGTCAAATGTCAAAGGTCAAGGTCAAAGGTCAAAGGTCAAGGTCAAGGTCAAAATCAAAGGTCAAGGTCAAAATCAAAGGTCAAGGTCAAAGGTCAAGGTCAAAGGTCAAGGTCAAAGGTCAAGGTCAAAGGTCAAGGTCAAAGGTCAAAGGTCACAGGTCAAGGTCAAGGTCAAGGTCAAGGCCAAAGGTCAAAGGTCAAAGGTCAAGGTCAAGGTCAAGGTCAAGGTCAAGGTCAAAGGTCAAGGTCAAAGGTCAAAGGTCAAAGGTCAAAGGTCAAAGGTCAATGTCAAGGTCAAGGTCAAGGTCAAAGGTCAAAGGTCAAGGTCAAGGTCAAGGTCAAAGGTCAAGGTCAAGGTCAAGGTCAAGGTCAAAGGTCAAGGTCAAAGGTCAAAGGTCAAAGGTCAAGGTCAAGGTCAAAGGTCAAGGTAAAGGTCAAGGTCAAGGTCAAGGTCAAGGTCAAGGTCAAAGGTCAAAGGTCAAAGGTCAAAGGTCAAGGTCAAAGATCAAAGGTCAAAGGTCAAAGGTCAAAGGTCAAAGGTCAAAGGTCAAAGGTCAAAGGTCAAAGGTCAAAGGTCAAAGGTCAAAGGTCAAAGGTCAAGGTCAAAGGTCAAGGTCAAAGGTCAAGGTCAAAGGTAAAAGGTCAAAGGTCAAAGGTCAAGGTCAAGGTCAAGGTCAAGGTCAAGGTCAACGTCAAAGGTCAAAGGTCAAAGGTCAAGGTCAAGGTCAAGGTCAAGGTCAAGGTCAAAGGTCAAGGTCAAGGTCAAGGTCAAAGGTCAAGGTCAAAGGTCAAAGGTCAAAGGTCAAAGGTCAAGGTCAAGGTCAAAGGTCAAGGTCAAGGTCAAGGTCAAGGTCAAGGTCAAGGTCAAGGTCAAGGTCAAGGTCAAAGGTCAAGGTCAAAGGTCAAGGTCAAGGTCAAGGTCAAGGTCAAAGGTCAAAGGTCAAGGTCAAGGTCAAGGTCAAGGTCAAGGTCAAGGTCAAGGTCAAGATCAAGGTCAAATGTCAAATGTCAAATGTCAAATGTCAAATGTCAAAGGTCAAAGGTCAAAGGTCAAGGTCAAGGTCAAGGTCAAAGGTCAAGGTCAAGGTCAAGGTCAAGGTCAAGGTCAAGGTCAAAGGTCAAAGTCAAGGTCAAAGGTCAAGGTCAAGGTCAAAGGTCAAGGTCAAGGTCAAAGGTCAAGGTCAAGGTCAAGGTCAAGGTCAAAGGTCAAAGGTCAAAGGTCAAGGTCAAGGTCAAGGTCAAGGTCAAGGTCAAAGGTCAAGGTCAAGGTCAAGGTCAAGGTCAAGGTCAAGGTCAAGGTCAAGGTCAAGGTCAAGGTCAAGGTCAAGGTCAAGGTCAAGGTCAAGGTCAAGGTCAAGGTCAAAGGTCAAGGTCAAGGTCAAGGTCAAGGTCAAGGTCATAGGTCAAGGTCAAGGTCAAGGTCAAAGGTCAAGGTCAAGGTCAAGGTCAAAGGTCAAAGGTCAAGGTCAAAGGTCAAGGTCAAAGGTCAAGGTCAAGGTCAAGGTCAAGGTCAAGGTCAAAGGTCAAGGTCACAGGTCAAAGGTCACAGGTCAAGGTCAAGGCCATAGGTCAAAGGTCAAAGGTCAAAGGTCAAGGTCAAGGTCAAGGTCAAAGGTCAAGGTCAAAGGTCAAAGGTCAAAGGTCAAAGGTCAAGGTCAAGGTCAAAGGTCAAGGTCAAGGTCAAGGTCAAGGTCAAGGTCAAGGTCAAGGTCAAAGGTCAAAGGTCAAAGGTCAAAGGTCAAGGTCAAAGGTCAAGGTCAAGGTCAAGGTCAAAGGTCAAAGGTCAAAGGTCAAGGTCAAAGGTCAAGGTCAAGGCCAAAGGTCAAAGGTCAAAGGTCAAGGTCAAGGTCAAGGTCAAGGTCAAGGTCAAGGTCAAAGGTCAAGGTCAAGGTCAAAGGTCAAGGTCAAAGGTCAAAGGTCAAAGGTCAAGGTCAAGGTCAAGGTCAAGGTCAAGGTCAAGGTCAAGGTCAAGGTCAAAGGTCAAAGGTCAAGGTCAAGGTCAAGGTCAAGGTCAAGGTCAAGGTCAAGGTCAAGGTCAAGGTCAAATGTCAAATGTCAAATGTCAAAGGTCAAAGGTCAAAGGTCAAAGGTCAAGGTCAAGGTCAAGGTCAAAGGTCAAGGTCAAAGGTCAAAGGTCAAAGGTCAAGGTCAAGGTCAAAGGTCAAGGTCAAGGTCAAGGTCAAGGTCAAGGTCAAGGTCAAGGTCAAGGTCAAGGTCAAAGGTCAAGGTCAAGGTCAAAGGTCAAGGTCAAGGTCAAAGGTCAAGGTCAAGGTCAAGGTCAAGGTCAAGGTCAAGGTCAAGGTCAAGGTCAAAGGTCAAAGGTCAAGGTCAAGGTCAAGGTCAAGGTCAAGGTCAAGGTCAAGGTCAAGATCAAGGTCAAATGTCAAATGTCAAATGTCAAAGGTCAAAGGTCAAAGGTCAAGGTCAAGGTCAAGGTCAAGGTCAAGGTCAAGGTCAAGGTCAAGGTCAAGGTCAAGGTCAAGGTCAAGGTCAAAGGTCAAATGTCAAATGTCAAAGGTCAAAGGTCAAGGTCAAAGGTCAAAGGTCAAAGGTCAAGGTCAAGGTCAAGGTCAAGGTCAAAGGTCAAGGTCAAGGTCAAGGTCAAAGGTCAAGGTCAAGGTCAAGGTCAAGGTCAAAGGTCAAGGTCAAGGTCAAGGTCAAGGTCAAGGTCAAAGTTCAAAGGTCAAGGTCAAAGGTCAAGGTCAAAGGTCAAAGGTCACAGGTCAAGGTCAAGGCCAAAGGTCAAAGGTCAAAGGTCAAGGTCAAGGTCAAGGTCAAAGGTCAAGGTCTAAGGTCAAAGGTCAAAGGTCAAATGTCAAAGGTCAAGGTCAAGGTCAAGGCCAAAGGTCAAAGGTCAAAGGTCAAGGTCAAGGTCAAAGGTCAAGGTCAAGGTCAAGGTCAAAGGTCAAGGTCAAAGGTCAAAGGTCAAGGTCAAGGTCAAGGTCAAGGTCAAGGTCAAAGGTCAAAGGTCAAGGTCAAGGTCAAGGTCAAGGTCAAGGTCAAGGTCAAGGTCAAATGTCAAATGTCAAAGGTCAAAGGTCAAAGGTCAAGGTCAAGGTCAAGGTCAAGGTCAAGGTCAAGGTCAAGGTCAAGGTCAAGGTCAAATGTCAAATGTCAAATGTCAAATGTCAAAGGTCAAAGGTCAAAGGTCAAGGTCAAGGTCAAGGTCAAGGTCAAGGTCAAGGTCAAAGGTCAAGGTCAAGGTCAAGGTCAAGGTCAAGGTCAAGGTCAAGGTCAAGGTCAAGGTCAAAGGTCAAGGTCAAGGTCAAAGGTCAAGGTCAAAGGTCAAAGGTCAAGGTCAAAGGTCAAGGTCAAGGTCAAGGTCAAGGTCAAGGTCAAGGTCAAGGTCAAAGGTCAAAGGTCAAAGGTCAAAGGTCAAAGGTCAAAGGTCAAATGTCAAAGGTCAAAGGTCAAAGGTCAAGGTCAAGGTCAAGGTCAAAGGTCAAGGTCAAAGGTCAAAGGTCAAAGGTCAAAGGTCAAAGGTCAAAGGTCAATGTCAAGGTCAAGGTCAAAGGTCAAAGGTCAAGGTCAAGGTCAAGGTCAAAGGTCAAGGTCAAGGTCAAGGTCAAGGTCAAGGTCAAAGGTCAAGGTCAAAGGTCAAAGGTCAAAGGTCAAGGTCAAGGTCAAAGGTCAAGGTCAAGGTAAAGGTCAAGGTCAAGGTCAAGGTCAAGGTCAAAGGTCAAAGGTCAAAGGTCAAAGGTCAAGGTCAAAGATCAAAGGTCAAAGGTCAAAGGTCAAAGGTCAAGGTCAAGGTCAAGGTCAAGGTCAAGGTCAAGGTCAAGGTCAAGGTCAAGGTCAAGGTCAAAGGTCAAGGTCAAGGTCAAAGGTCAAGGTCAAAGGTCAAAGGTCAATGTCAAGGTCAAGGTCAAAGGTCAAAGGTCAAGGTCAAGGTCAAGGTCAAAGGTCAAGGTCAAGGTCAAGGTCAAGGTCAAGGTCAAGGTCAAAGGTCAAGGTCAAAGGTCAAAGGTCAAAGGTCAAGGTCAAGGTCAAAGGTCAAGGTAAAGGTCAAGGTCAAGGTCAAGGTCAAGGTCAAGGTCAAAGGTCAAAGGTCAAAGGTCAAAGGTCAAGGTCAAAGATCAAAGGTCAAATGTCAAATGTCAAATGTCAAATGTCAAAGGTCAAAGGTCAAAGGTCAAGGTCAAAGGTCAAGGTCAAGGTCAAGGTCAAGGTCAAGGTCAAGGTCAAGGTCAAGGTCAAGGTCAAGGTCAAGGTCAAGGTCAAGGTCAAGGTCAAGGTCAAGGTCAAGGTCAAGGTCAAGGTCAAGGTCAAGGTCAAGGTCAAGGTCAAGGTCAAGGTCAAGGTCAAGGTCAAGGTCAAGGTCAAAGGTCAAAGGTCAAAGGTCAAGGTCAAAGATCAAAGGTCAAAGGTCAAAGGTCAAAGGTCAAAGGTCAAAGGTCAAAGGTCAAAGGTCAAAGGTCAAAGGTCAAAGGTCAAAGGTCAAAGGTCAAATGTCAAAGGTCAAGGTCAAAGGTCAAGGTCAAAGGTCAAGGTCAAAGGTCAAAGGTCAAAGGTCAAAGGTCAAGGTCAAGGTCAAGGTCAAGGTCAACGTCAAAGGTCAAAGGTCAAAGGTCAAAGGTCAAGGTCAAGGTCAAGGTCAAGGTCAAAGGTCAAGGTCAAAGGTCAAAGGTCAAGGTCAAGGTCAAGGTCAAAGGTCAAAGGTCAAGGTCAAGGTCAAGGTCAAGGTCGAAGGTCAAGGTCAAAGGTCAAAGGTCAAAGGTCAAAGGTCAAGGTCAAGGTCAAAGGTCAAGGTCAAGGTCAAGGTCAAGGTCAAGGTCAAAGGTCAAGGTCAAGGCCAAAGGTCAAAGGTCAAAGGTCAAGGTCAAGGTCAAGGTCAAGGTCAAGGTCAAAGGTCAAGGTCAAAGGTCAAGGTCAAGGTCAAGGTCAAAGGTCAAGGTCAAAGGTCAAAGGTCAAAGGTCAAAGGTCAAGGTCAAGGTCAAAGGTCAAGGTCAAGGTCAAGGTCAAGGTCAAGGTCAAGGTCAAGGTCGAGGTCAAGGTCAAGGTCAAAGGTCAAGGTCAAGGTCAAAGGTCAAGGTCAAAGGTCAAAGGTCAAGGTCAAAGGTCAAGGTCAAGGTCAAGGTCAAGGTCAAGGTCAAGGTCAAAGGTCAAAGGTCAAGGTCAAAGGTCAAAGTCAAAGTCAAAGTCAAAGTCAAAGGTCAAGGTCAAAGGTCAAGGTCAAGGTCAAGGTCAAAGGTCAAGGTCAAAGGTCAAGGTCAAAGGTCAAAGGTCACAGGTCAAGGTCAAGGCCAAAGGTCAAAGGTCAAAGGTCAAGGTCAAGGTCAAGGTCAAGGTCAAAGGTCAAGGTCAAAGGTCAAAGGTCAAAGGTCAAAGGTCAAAGGTCAAGGTCAAGGTCAAAGGTCAAGGTCAAGGTCAAAGGTCAAGGTCAAGGTCAAAGGTCAAGGTCAAGGTCAAGGTCAAGGTCAAGGTCAAGGTCAAAGGTCAAGGTCAAGGTCAAGGTCAAGGTCAAGGTCAAGGTCAAGGTCAAGATCAAGGTCAAATGTCAAATGTCAAATGTCAAATGTCAAAGGTCAAAGGTCAAAGGTCAAGGTCAAAGGTCAAGGTCAAGGTCAAGGTCAAGGTCAAGGTCAAGGTCAAGGTCAAGGTCAAGGTCAAGGTCAAGGTCAAAGGTCAAGGTCAAGGTCAAAGGTCAAATGTCAAATGTCAAAGGTCAAAGGTCAAGGTCAAAGGTCAAAGGTGAAAGGTCAAGGTCAAGGTCAAGGTCAAGGTCAAGGTCAAAGGTCAAGGTCAAGGTCAAGGTCAAAGGTCAAGGTCAAGGTCAAGGTCAAAGGTCAAGGTCAAGGTCAAGGTCAAGGTCAAGGTCAAGGTCAAGGTCAAGGTCAAAGGTCAAAGGTCAAGGTCAAAGGTCAAGGTCAAAGTCAAAGGTCAAGGTCAAAGGTCAAGGTCAAAGGTCAAGGTCAAAGGTCATGGTCAAAGGTCAAGGTCAAAGGTCAAAGGTCACAGGTCAAGGTCAAGGCCAAAGGTCAAAGGTCAAAGGTCAAAGGTCAAGGTCAAGGTCAAGGTCAAAGGTCAAGGTCAAAGGTCAAAGGTCAAATGTCAAAGGTCAAGGTCAAGGTCAAGGCCAAAGGTCAAAGGTCAAAGGTCAAGGTCAAGGTCAAAGGTCAAGGTCAAGGTCAAAGGTCAAGGTCAAAGGTCAAAGGTCAAGGTCAAGGTCAAGGTCAAGGTCAAGGTCAAAGGTCAAAGGTCAAGGTCAAGGTCAAGGTCAAGGTCAAGGTCAAGGTCAAGGTCAAGGTCAAGGTCAAGGTCAAGGTCAAGGTCAAGGTCAAGGTCAAGGTCAAGGTCAAATGTCAAATGTCAAAGGTCAAAGGTCAAAGGTCAAAGGTCAAGGTCAAGGTCAAGGTCAAGGTCAAGGTCAAGGTCAAGGTCAAGGTCAAGGTCAAGGTCAAGGTCAAAGGTCAAGGTCAAAGGTCAAAGGTCAAGGTCAAGGTCAAGGTCAAAGGTCAAAGGTCAAAGGTCAAGGTCAAGGTCAAGGTCAAGGTCAAAGGTCAAGGTCAAAGGTCAAAGGTCAAAGGTCAAAGGTCAAGGTCAAAGGTCAAGGTCAAAGGTCAAAGGTCAAAGGTCAAAGGTCAAAGGTCAAGGTCAAGGTCATAGGTCAAGGTCAAGGTCAAGGTCAAGGTCAAGGTCAAAGGTCAAGGTCAAGGTCAAAGGTCAAGGTCAAAGGTCAAGGTCAAAGGTCAAGGTCAAGGTCAAGGTCAAGGTCAAGGTCAAGGTCAAGGTCAAGGTCAAAGGTCAAGGTCAAAGGTCAAGGTCACAGGTCAAAGGTCACAGGTCAAGGTCAAGGCCAAAGGTCAAAGGTCAAAGGTCAAGGTCAAGGTCAAGGTCAAAGGTCAAGGTCAAGGTCAAGGTCAAAGGTCAAGGTCAAAGGTCAAAGGTCAAAGGTCAAAGGTCAAGGTCAAGGTCAAAGGTCAAGGTCAAGGTCAAGGTCAAGGTCAAGGTCAAGGTCAAAGGTCAAGGTCAAGGTCAAAGGTCAAGGTCAAAGGTCAAAGGTCAAGGTCAAAGGTCAAGGTCAAGGTCAAGGTCAAGGTCAAGGTCAAGGTCAAAGGTCAAAGGTCAAGGTCAAAGGTCTAGGTCAAAGTCAAAGTCAAAGGTCAAGGTCAAAGGTCAAGGTCAAAGGTCAAGGTCAAAGGTCAAGGTCAAAGGTCAAAGGTCACAGGTCAAGGTCAAGGCCAAAGGTCAAAGGTCAAGGTCAAGGTCAAGGTCAAAGGTCAAGGTCAAAGGTCAAAGGTCAAAGGTCAAAGGTCAAGGTCAAGGTCAAGGTCAAGGTCAAGGTCAAAGGTCAAGGTCAAAGGTCAAAGGTCAAAGGTCAAAGGTCAAAGGTCAATGTCAAGGTCAAGGTCAAAGGTCAAAGGTCAAGGTCAAGGTCAAGGTCAAAGGTCAAGGTCAAGGTCAAGGTCAAGGTCAAGGTCAAAGGTCAAGGTCAAAGGTCAAAGGTCAAAGGTCAAGGTCAAGGTCAAAGGTCAAGGTAAAGGTCAAGGTCAAGGTCAAGGTCAAGGTCAAGGTCAAAGGTCAAAGGTCAAAGGTCAAAGGTCAAGGTCAAAGATCAAAGGTCAAATGTCAAATGTCAAATGTCAAATGTCAAAGGTCAAAGGTCAAAGGTCAAGGTCAAAGGTCAAGGTCAAGGTCAAGGTCAAGGTCAAGGTCAAGGTCAAGGTCAAGGTCAAGGTCAAGGTCAAGGTCAAGGTCAAGGTCAAGGTCAAGGTCAAAGGTCAAATGTCAAATGTCAAAGGTCAAAGGTCAAGGTCAAAGGTCAAAGGTGAAAGGTCAAGGTCAAGGTCAAGGTCAAGGTCAAGGTCAAGGTCAAAGGTCAAGGTCAAAGGTCAAGGTCAAGGTCAAGGTCAAGGTCAAGGTCAAAGGTCAAGGTCAAGGTCAAGGTCAAGGTCAAGGTCAAGGTCAAGGTCAAGGTCAAGGTCAAAGGTCAAAGGTCAAGGTCAAAGGTCAAGGTCAAAGTCAAAGGTCAAGGTCAAAGGTCAAGGTCAAAGGTCAAGGTCAAAGGTCATGGTCAAAGGTCAAGGTCAAGGCCAAAGGTCAAAGGTCAAAGGTCAAGGTCAAGGTCAAGGTCAAGGTCAAGGTCAAAGGTCAAAGGTCAAATGTCAAAGGTCAAGGTCAAAGTCAAAGGTCAAGGTCAAAGGTCAAGGTCAAAGGTCAAGGTCAAAGGTCATGGTCAAAGGTCAAGGTCAAAGGTCAAAGGTCACAGGTCAAGGTCAAGGCCAAAGGTCAAAGGTCAAGGTCAAGGTCAAGGTCAAGGTCAAGGTCAAGGTCAAGGTCAAGGTCAAGGTCAAGGTCAAGGTCAAGGTCAAGGTCAAGGTCAAATGTCAAATGTCAAAGGTCAAAGGTCAAAGGTCAAAGGTCAAGGTCAAGGTCAAGGTCAAGGTCAAGGTCAAGGTCAAGGTCAAGGTCAAGGTCAAGGTCAAGGTCAAGGTCAAGGTCAAAGGTCAAGGTCAAAGGTCAAAGGTCAAGGTCAAGGTCAAGGTCAAAGGTCAAAGGTCAAGGTCAAGGTCAAGGTCAAGGTCAAGGTCAAAGGTCAAGGTCAAAGGTCAAAGGTCAAAGGTCAAAGGTCAAAGGTCAAGGTCAAAGGTCAAGGTCAAAGGTCAAAGGTCAAAGGTCAAAGGTCAAAGGTCAAGGTCAAGGTCATAGGTCAAGGTCAAGGTCAAGGTCAAGGTCAAAGGTCAAGGTCAAGGTCAAAGGTCAAGGTCAAAGGTCAAGGTCAAAGGTCAAGGTCAAGGTCAAGGTCAAGGTCAAGGTCAAAGGTCAAGGTCAAAGGTCAAGGTCAAGGTCACAGGTCAAAGGTCACAGGTCAAGGTCAAGGCCAAAGGTCAAAGGTCAAAGGTCAAGGTCAAGGTCAAGGTCAAAGGTCAAGGTCAAGGTCAAGGTCAAAGGTCAAGGTCAAAGGTCAAAGGTCAAAGGTCAAAGGTCAAGGTCAAGGTCAAAGGTCAAGGTCAAGGTCAAGGTCAAGGTCAAGGTCAAGGTCAAAGGTCAAGGTCAAGGTCAAAGGTCAAGGTCAAAGGTCAAAGGTCAAGGTCAAAGGTCAAGGTCAAGGTCAAGGTCAAGGTCAAGGTCAAGGTCAAGGTCAAAGGTCAAAGGTCAAGGTCATAGGTCAAGGTCAAAGTCAAAGTCAAAGGTCAAGGTCAAAGGTCAAGGTCAAAGGTCAAGGTCAAAGGTCAAGGTCAAAGGTCAAAGGTCACAGGTCAAGGTCAAGGCCAAAGGTCAAAGGTCAAAGGTCAAGGTCAAGGTCAAGGTCAAGGTCAAGGTCAAGGTCAAGGTCAAAGGTCAAGGTCAAAGGTCAAAGGTCAAAGGTCAAAGGTCAAGGTCAAAGGTCAAGGTCAAGGTCAAGGTCAAGGTCAAGGTCAAAGGTCAAGGTCAAGGTCAAAGGTCAAGGTCAAGGTCAAAGGTCAAGGTCAAGGTCAAGGTCAAGGTCAAGGTCAAGGTCAAAGGTCAAAGGTCAAGGTCAAGGTCAAGGTCAAGGTCAAGGTCAAGGTCAAGGTCAAGATCAAGGTCAAATGTCAAATGTCAAATGTCAAATGTCAAAGGTCAAAGGTCAAAGGTCAAGGTCAAAGGTCAAGGTCAAGGTCAAGGTCAAGGTCAAGGTCAAGGTCAAGGTCAAGGTCAAGGTCAAGGTCAAGGTCAAGGTCAAGGTCAAGGTCAAGGTCAAGGTCAAGGTCAAGGTCAAAGGTCAAATGTCAAATGTCAAAGGTCAAAGGTCAAGGTCAAAGGTCAAAGGTCAAAGGTCAAGGTCAAGGTCAAAGGTCAAGGTCAAGGTCAAGGTCAAAGGTCAAGGTCAAGGTCAAGGTCAAGGTCAAAGGTCAAGGTCAAGGTCAAGGTCAAGGTCAAGGTCAAGGTCAAGGTCAAAGGTCAAAGGTCAAGGTCAAAGGTCAAGGTCAAAGTCAAAGGTCAAGGTCAAAGGTCAAGGTCAAAGGTCAAGGTCAAAGGTCATGGTCAAAGGTCAAGGTCAAAGGTCAAAGGTCAAAGGTCAAAGGTCAAGGTCAAAGGTCAAGGTCAAAGGTCAAAGGTCAAAGGTCAAAGGTCAAAGGTCAAGGTCAAGGTCATAGGTCAAGGTCAAGGTCAAGGTCAAGGTCAAGGTCAAGGTCAAAGGTCAAGGTCAAGGTCAAAGGTCAAGGTCAAAGGTCAAGGTCAAGGTCAAAGGTCAAGGTCAAGGTCAAGGTCAAGGTCAAGGTCAAGGTCAAGGTCAAAGGTCAAGGTCAAAGGTCAAGGTCAAGGTCACAGGTCAAAGGTCACAGGTCAAGGTCAAGGCCAAAGGTCAAAGGTCAAAGGTCAAGGTCAAGGTCAAGGTCAAAGGTCAAGGTCAAGGTCAAGGTCAAAGGTCAAGGTCAAAGGTCAAAGGTCAAAGGTCAAAGGTCAAGGTCAAGGTCAAAGGTCAAGGTCAAGGTCAAGGTCAAGGTCAAGGTCAAAGGTCAAGGTCAAGGTCAAAGGTCAAGGTCAAAGGTCAAGGTCAAGGTCAAGGTCAAGGTCAAGGTCAAGGTCAAAGGTCAAAGGTCAAGGTCAAAGGTCAAGGTCAAAGTCAAAGTCAAAGGTCAAGGTCAAAGGTCAAAGGTCAAGGTCAAAGGTCAAAGGTCACAGGTCAAGGTCAAGGCCAAAGGTCAAAGGTCAAAGGTCAAGGTCAAGGTCAAGGTCAAGGTCAAAGGTCAAGGTCAAAGGTCAAAGGTCAAAGGACAAAGGTCAAGGTCAAAGGTCAAGGTCAAGGTCAAGGTCAAGGTCAAGGTCAAGGTCAAGGTCAAGGTCAAGGTCAAGGTCAAAGGTCAAGGTCAAGGTCAAAGGTCAAGGTCAAGGTCAAGGTCAAGGTCAAGGTCAAGGTCAAAGGTCAAAGGTCAAGGTCAAGGTCAAGGTCAAGGTCAAGGTCAAGGTCAAGGTCAAGGTCAAGATCAAGGTCAAATGTCAAATGTCAAATGTCAAATGTCAAAGGTCAAAGGTCAAAGGTCAAGGTCAAAGGTCAAGGTCAAGGTCAAGGTCAAGGTCAAGGTCAAGGTCAAGGTCAAAGGTCAAATGTCAAATGTCAAAGGTCAAAGGTCAAGGTCAAAGGTCAAAGGTCAAAGGTCAAGGTCAAGGTCAAAGGTCAAGGTCAAGGTCAAGGTCAAAGGTCAAGGTCAAGGTCAAGGTCAAAGGTCAAGGTCAAGGTCAAGGTCAAGGTCAAGGTCAAAGGTCAAGGTCAAAGTCAAAGGTCAAGGTCAAAGGTCAAGGTCAAAGGTCAAGGTCAAAGGTCAAGGTCAAAGGTCATGGTCAAAGGTCAAGGTCAAAGGTCAAAGGTCACAGGTCAAGGTCAAGGCCAAAGGTCAAAGGTCAAAGGTCAAGGTCAAGGTCAAGGTCAAAGGTCAAGGTCAAAGGTCAAAGGTCAAATGTCAAAGGTCAAGGTCAAGGTCAAGGCCAAAGGTCAAGGTCAAGGTCAAAGGTCAAGGTCAAGGTCAAAGGTCAAGGTCAAAGGTCAAAGGTCAAGGTCAAGGTCAAGGTCAAGGTCAAGGTCAAAGGTCAAAGGTCAAGGTCAAGGTCAAGGTCAAGGTCAAGGTCAAGGTCAAAGGTCAAAGGTCAAGGTCAAGGTCAAGGTCAAGGTCAAGGTCAAGGTCAAGGTCAAGGTCAAGGTCAAGGTCAAGGTCAAGGTCAAGGTCAAGGTCAAGGTCAAATGTCAAATGTCAAAGGTCAAAGGTCAAAGGTCAAAGGTCAAGGTCAAGGTCAAGGTCAAGGTCAAGGTCAAGGTCAAGGTCAAGGTCAAGGTCAAGGTCAAGGTCAAGGTCAAGGTCAAGGTCAAAGGTCAAGGTCAAAGGTCAAAGGTCAAGGTCAAGGTCAAGGTCAAGGTCAAGGTCAAGGTCAAAGGTCAAAGGTCAAGGTCAAGGTCAAGGTCAAGGTCAAGGTCAAGGTCAAGGTCAAGGTCAAGGTCAAGGTCAAGGTCAAATGTCAAATGTCAAAGGTCAAAGGTCAAAGGTCAAAGGTCAAGGTCAAGGTCAAGGTCAAGGTCAAGGTCAAGGTCAAGGTCAAGGTCAAGGTCAAAGGTCAAGGTCAAATGTCAAAGGTCAAGGTCAAGGTCAAGGTCAAAGGTCAAAGGTCAAGGTCAAGGTCAAGGTCAAGGTCAAAGGTCAAGGTCAAAGGTCAAAGGTCAAAGGTCAAAGGTCAAAGGTCAAAGGTCAAAGGTCAAAGGTCAAAGGTCAAGGTCAAGGTCAAAGGTCAAGGTCAAGGTCAAGGTCAAAGGTCAAGGTCAAGGCCAAAGGTCAAAGGTCAAGGTCAAGGTCAAGGTCAAAGGTCAAGGTCAAAGGTCAAGGTCAAAGGTCAAAGGTCAAAGGTCAAAGGTCAAGGTCAAGGTCAAAGGTCAAAGGTCAAAGGTCAAGGTCAAAGGTCAAGGTCAAGGTCAAGGTCAAGGTCAAGGTCAAAGGTCAAAGGTCAAAGGTCAAGGTCAAAGGTCAAGGTCAAAGTCAAAGTCAAAGGTCAAGGTCAAAGGTCAAGGTCAAAGGTCAAGGTCAAAGGTCAAGGTCAAAGGTCAAAGGTCAAGGTCAAAGGTCAAGGTCAAGGTCAAGGTCAAAGGTCAAATGTCAAATGTCAAAGGTCAAAGGTCAAGGTCAAAGGTCAAAGGTCAAAGGTCAAGGTCAAGGTCAAAGGTCAAGGTCAAGGTCAAGGTCAAGGTCAAAGGTCAAGGTCAAGGTCAAGGTCAAGGTCAAGGTCAAGGTCAAGGTCAAGGTCAAGGTCAAGGTCAAGGTCAAGGTCAAAGGTCAAAGGTCAAGGTCAAAGGTCAAGGTCAAAGTCAAAGGTCAAGGTCAAAGGTCAAGGTCAAAGGTCAAGGTCAAAGGTCATGGTCAAAGGTCAAGGTCAAAGGTCAAAGGTCACAGGTCAAGGTCAAGGTCAAGGCCAAAGGTCAAAGGTCAAAGGTCAAGGTCAAGGTCAAGGTCAAAGGTCAAGGTCAAAGGTCAAAGGTCAAAGGTCAAGGTCAAGGTCAAGGCCAAAGGTCAAGGTCAAGGTCAAAGGTCAAGGTCAAGGTCAAAGGTCAAGGTCAAAGGTCAAAGGTCAAGGTCAAGGTCAAGGTCAAGGTCAAGGTCAAAGGTCAAAGGTCAAGGTCAAGGTCAAGGTCAAGGTCAAGGTCAAGGTCAAGGTCAAGGTCAAGGTCAAGGTCAAGGTCAAGGTCAAGGTCAAATGTCAAATGTCAAAGGTCAAAGGTCAAAGGTCAAAGGTCAAGGTCAAGGTCAAGGTCAAGGTCAAGGTCAAAGGTCAAGGTCAAAGGTCAAAGGTCAAGGTCAAGGTCAAGGTCAAGGTCAAGGTCAAAGGTCAAAGGTCAAGGTCAAAGGTCAAGGTCAAGGTCAAGGTCAAGGTCAAGGTCAAGGTCAAGGTCAAGGTCAAGGTCAAATGTCAAAGGTCAAAGGTCAAAGGTCAAAGGTCAAGGTCAAGGTCAAGGTCAAGGTCAAGGTCAAGGTCAAGGTCAAGGTCAAGGTCAAGGTCAAAGGTCAAGGTCAAAGGTCAAAGGTCAAGGTCAAGGTCAAGGTCAAAGGTCAAAGGTCAAGGTCAAGGTCAAGGTCAAGGTCAAAGGTCAAGGTCAAAGGTCAAAGGTCAAAGGTCAAAGGTCAAAGGTCAAAGGTCAAGGTCAAGGTCAAAGGTCAAGGTCAAGGTCAAGGTCAAGGTCAAGGTCAAAGGTCAAGGTCAAGGCCAAAGGTCAAAGGTCAAGGTCAAGGTCAAGGTCAAGGTCAAGGTCAAGGTCAAGGTCAAGGTCAAGGTCAAGGTCAAGGTCAAGGTCAAAGGTCAAGGTCAAAGGTCAAAGGTCAAGGTCAAGGTCAAGGTCAAGGTCAAGGTCAAAGGTCAAAGGTCAAGGTCAAGGTCAAGGTCAAGGTCAAGGTCAAGGTCAAGGTCAAGGTCAAGGTCAAGGTCAAGGTCAAGGTCAAGGTCAAGGTCAAATGTCAAATGTCAAAGGTCAAAGGTCAAAGGTCAAAGGTCAAGGTCAAGGTCAAGGTCAAGGTCAAGGTCAAGGTCAAGGTCAAGGTCAAAGGTCAAGGTCAAATGTCAAAGGTCAAGGTCAAGGTCAAGGTCAAAGGTCAAAGGTCAAGGTCAAGGTCAAGGTCAAGGTCAAAGGTCAAGGTCAAAGGTCAAAGGTCAAAGGTCAAAGGTCAAAGGTCAAAGGTCAAAGGTCAAAGGTCAAAGGTCAAAGGTCAAGGTCAAGGTCAAAGGTCAAGGTCAAGGTCAAGGTCAAAGGTCAAGGTCAAGGCCAAAGGTCAAAGGTCAAGGTCAAGGTCAAGGTCAAAGGTCAAGGTCAAAGGTCAAGGTCAAAGGTCAAAGGTCAAAGGTCAAAGGTCAAGGTCAAGGTCAAAGGTCAAAGGTCAAGGTCAAAGGTCAAGGTCAAGGTCAAGGTCAAGGTCAAGGTCAAAGGTCAAAGGTCAAAGGTCAAGGTCAAAGGTCAAGGTCAAAGTCAAAGTCAAAGTCAAAGGTCAAGGTCAAAGGTCAAGGTCAAAGGTCAAGGTCAAAGGTCAAGGTCAAAGGTCAAAGGTCAAGGTCAAAGGTCAAGGTCAAGGTCAAGGTCAAAGGTCAAATGTCAAATGTCAAAGGTCAAAGGTCAAGGTCAAAGGTCAAAGGTCAAAGGTCAAGGTCAAGGTCAAAGGTCAAGGTCAAGGTCAAGGTCAAGGTCAAAGGTCAAGGTCAAGGTCAAGGTCAAGGTCAAGGTCAAGGTCAAGGTCAAGGTCAAGGTCAAAGGTCAAAGGTCAAGGTCAAAGGTCAAGGTCAAAGTCAAAGGTCAAGGTCAAAGGTCAAGGTCAAAGGTCAAGGTCAAAGGTCATGGTCAAAGGTCAAGGTCAAAGGTCAAAGGTCACAGGTCAAGGTCAAGGTCAAGGCCAAAGGTCAAAGGTCAAAGGTCAAGGTCAAGGTCAAGGTCAAAGGTCAAGGTCAAGGTCAAGGCCAAAGGTCAAGGTCAAGGTCAAAGGTCAAGGTCAAGGTCAAAGGTCAAGGTCAAAGGTCAAAGGTCAAGGTCAAGGTCAAGGTCAAGGTCAAGGTCAAAGGTCAAAGGTCAAGGTCAAGGTCAAGGTCAAGGTCAAGGTCAAGGTCAAGGTCAAGGTCAAGGTCAAGGTCAAGGTCAAATGTCAAATGTCAAAGGTCAAAGGTCAAAGGTCAAAGGTCAAGGTCAAGGTCAAGGTCAAGGTCAAGGTCAAGGTCAAAGGTCTAGGTCAAAGGTCAAAGGTCAAGGTCAAGGTCAAGGTCAAGGTCAAGGTCAAAGGTCAAAGGTCAAGGTCAAAGGTCAAGGTCAAGGTCAAGGTCAAGGTCAAGGTCAAGGTGAAGGTCAAGGTCAAGGTCAAATGTCAAAGGTCAAAGGTCAAAGGTCAAAGGTCAAGGTCAAGGTCAAGGTCAAGGTCAAGGTCAAGGTCAAGGTCAAGGTCAAGGTCAAAGGTCAAGGTCAAAGGTCAAAGGTCAAGGTCAAGGTCAAGGTCAAAGGTCAAAGGTCAAGGTCAAGGTCAAGGTCAAGGTCAAAGGTCAAGGTCAAAGGTCAAAGGTCAAAGGTCAAAGGTCAAAGGTCAAGGTCAAGGTCAAAGGTCAAGGTCAAGGTCAAGGTTAAGGTCAAGGTCAAAGGTCAAGGTCAAGGCCAAAGGTCAAAGGTCAAGGTCAAGGTCAAGGTCAAGGTCAAAGGTCAAGGTCAAAGGTCAAGGTCAAAGGTCAAAGGTCAAAGGTCAAAGGTCAAAGGTCAAAGGTCAAGGTCAAGGTCAAAGGTCAAGGTCAAAGGTCAAAGGTCAAGGTCAAAGGTCAAGGTCAAGGTCAAGGTCAAGGTCAAGGTCAAAGGTCAAAGGTCAAGGTCAAAGGTCAAGGTCAAAGTCAAAGTCAAAGGTCAAGGTCAAAGGTCAAGGTCAAGGTCAAGGTCAAAGGTCAAGGTCAAAGGTCACAGGTCAAGGTCAAGGTCAAGGTCAAAGGTCAAGGTCAAAGGTCAAAGGTCAAAGGTCAAAGGTCATAGGTCAAGGTCAAGGTCAAAGGTCAAGGTCAAGGTCAAGGTCAAGGTCAAGGTCAAAGGTCAAGGTCAAGGTCAAAGGTCAAGGTCAAGGTCAAAGGTCAAGGTCAAGGTCAAGGTCAAGGTCAAGGTCAAGGTCAAGGTCAAAGGTCAAAGGTCAAGGTCAAGGTCAAGGTCAAGGTCAAGGTCAAGGTCAAGGTCAAGGTCAAGATCAAGGTCAAATGTCAAATGTCAAATGTCAAATGTCAAAGGTCAAAGTTCAAAGGTCAAGGTCAAAGGTCAAGGTCAAGGTCAAGGTCAAGGTCAAGGTCAAGGTCAAGGTCAAGGTCAAGGTCAAGGTCAAGGTCAAGGTCAAAGTCAAAGGTCAAATGTCAAATGTCAAAGGTCAAAGGTCAAGGTCAAAGGTCAAAGGTCAAAGGTCAAGGTCAAGGTCAAGGTCAAAGGTCAAGGTCAAGGTCAAGGTCAAAGGTCAAGGTCAAGGTCAAGGTCAAAGGTCAAGGTCAAGGTCAAGGTCAAGGTCAAGGTCAAGGTCAAAGGTCAAAGGTCAAAGGTCAAGGTCAAAGGTCAAGGTCAAAGTCAAAGGTCAAGGTCAAAGGTCAAGGTCAAAGGTCAAGGTCAAAGGTCATGGTCAAAGGTCAAGGTCAAAGGTCAAAGGTCACAGGTCAAGGTCAAGGCCAAAGGTCAAAGGTCAAAGGTCAAGGTCAAGGTCAAGGTCAAAGGTCAAGGTCAAAGGTCAAAGGTCAAATGTCAAAGGTCAAGGTCAAGGTCAAGGTCAAGGCCAAAGGTCAAGGTCAAGGTCAAAGGTCAAGGTCAAGGTCAAAGGTCAAGGTCAAAGGTCAAAGGTCAAGGTCAAGGTCAAGGTCAAGGTCAAAGGTCAAGGTCAAGGTCAAGGTCAAGGTCAAGGTCAAGGTCAAGGTCAAGGTCAAGGTCAAGGTCAAGGTCAAGGTCAAGGTCAAGGTCAAGGTCAAGGTCAAATGTCAAATGTCAAAGGTCAAAGGTCAAAGGTCAAAGGTCAAGGTCAAGGTCAAGGTCAAGGTCAAGGTCAAATGTCAAATGTCAAATGTCAAATGTCAAAGGTCAAAGGTCAAAGGTCAAAGGTCAAGGTCAAGGTCAAGGTCAAGGTCAAGGTCAAAGGTCAAGGTCAAGGTCAAGGTCAAGGTCAAGGTCAAGGTCAAGGTCAAGGTCAAGGTCAAGGTCAAGGTCAAAGGTCAAGGTCAAAGGTCAAGGTCACAGGTCAAAGGTCAAAGGTCAAATGTCAAATGTCAAAGGTCAAAGGTCAAAGGTCAAGGTCAAAGGTCAAAGGTCAAAGGTCAAAGGTCAAAGGTCAAGGTCAAGGTCAAGGTCAAGGTCAAAGGTCAAGGTCAAGGTCAAGGTCAAAGGTCAAGGTCAAGGTCAAGGTCAAGGTCAAAGGTCAAGGTCAAGGTCAAGGTCAAGGTCAAGGTCAAGGTCAAGGTCAAAGGTCAAGGTCAAAGGTCAAAGGTCAAATGTCAAAGGTCAAGGTCAAGGTCAAGGCCAAAGGTCAAAGGTCAAAGGTCAAGGTCAAGGTCAAAGGTCAAGGTCAAGGTCAAAGGTCAAGGTCAAAGGTCAAAGGTCAAGGTCAAGGTCAAGGTCAAGGTCAAAGGTCAAAGGTCAAGGTCAAGGTCAAGGTCAAGGTCAAGGTCAAGGTCAAATGTCAAATGTCAAAGGTCAAAGGTCAAAGGTCAAAGGTCAAGGTCAAGGTCAAGGTCAAGGTCAAGGTCAAGGTCAAGGTCAAGGTCAAGGTCAAATGTCAAATGTCAAATGTCAAATGTCAAAGGTCAAAGGTCAAAGGTCAAGGTCAAGGTCAAGGTCAAGGTCAAGGTCAAAGGTCAAGGTCAAGGTCAAGGTCAAGGTTAAGGTCAAGGTCAAGGTCAAGGTCAAGGTCAAGGTCAAGGTCAAGGTCAAGGTCAAAGGTCAAGGTCAAGGTCAAGGTCAAAGGTCAAGGTCAAAGGTCAAAGGTCAAGGTCAAAGGTCAAGGTCAAGGTGAAGGTCAAGGTCAAGGTCAAGGTCAAAGGTCAAAGGTCAAAGGTCAAAGGTCAAAGGTCAAGGTCAAAGATCAAAGGTCAAAGGTCAAAGGTCAAAGGTCAAAGGTCAAAGGTCAAAGGTCAAAGGTCAAAGGTCAAAGGTCAAATGTCAAAGGTCAAAGGTCAAAGGTCAAAGGTCAAAGGTCAAAGGTCAAGGTCAAAGGTCAAGGTCAAAGGTCAAGGTCAAAGGTCAAATGTCAAATGTCAAATGTCAAAGGTCAAAGGTCAAAGGTCAAGGTCAAGGTCAAGGTCAAGGCCAAAGGTCAAGGTCAAGGTCAAAGGTCAAGGTCAAGGTCAAGGTCAAGGTCAAGGTCAAAGGTCAAAGGTCAAGGTCAAGGTCAAGGTCAAAGGTCAAATGTCAAATGTCAAAGGTCAAGGTCAAAGGTCAAAGGTCAAGGTCAAGGTCAAAGGTCAAGGTCAAAATCAAAGGTCAAGGTCAAAGGTCAAGGTCAAAGGTCAAGGTCAAAGGTCAAGGTCAAAGGTCACAGGTCAAGGTCAAGGTCAAGGCCAAAGGTCAAAGGTCAAAGGTCAAGGTCAAGGTCAAGGTCAAGGTCAAGGTCAAAGGTCAAGGTCAAAGGTCAAAGGTCAAAGGTCAAAGGTCAATGTCAAGGTCAAGGTCAAAGGTCAAAGGTCAAGGTCAAGGTCAAGGTCAAGGTCAAAGGTCAAGGTCAAGGTCAAGGTCAAAGGTCAAGGTCAAAGGTCAAAGGTCAAAGGTCAAAGGTCAAGGTCAAGGTCAAGGTCAAAGGTCAAGGTCAAGGTCAAGGTCAAGGTCAAGGTCAAGGTCAAGGTCAAAGGTCAAAGGTCAAAGGTCAAAGGTCAAAGGTCAAAGGTCAAAGGTCAAAGGTCAAAGGTCAAGGTCAAAGATCAAAGGTCAAAGGTCAAAGGTCAAAGGTCAAAGGTCAAAGGTCAAAGGTCAAAGGTCAAAGGTCAAAGGTCAAAGGTCAAAGGTCAAAGGTCAAAGGTCAAAGGTCAAAGGTCAAAGGTCAAAGGTCAAAGGTCAAAGGTCAAAGGTCAAGGTCAAAGGTCAAGGTCAAAGGTCAAGGTCAAGGGTCAAAGGTCAAAGGTCAAAGGTCAAGGACAAGGTCAAGGTCAAGGTCAACGTCAAAGGTCAAAGGTCAAAGGTCAAAGGTCAAAGGTCAAGGTCAAGGTCAAGGTCAAGGTCAAAGGTCAAGGTCAAAGGTCAAGGTCAAGGTCAAGGTCAAAGGTCAACGTCAAAGGTCAAGGTCAAAGGTCAAGGTCAAAGGTCAAAGGTCAAAGGTCAAAGGTCAAGGTCAAGGTCATAGGTCAAGGTCAAGGTCAAGGTCAAGGTCAAGGTCAAAGGTCAAGGTCAAGGTCAAAGGTCAAGGTCAAAGGTCAAGGTCACAGGTCAAAGGTCACAGGTCAAGGTCAAGGCCAAAGGTCAAAGGTCAAAGGTCAAGGTCAAGGTCAAGGTCAAGGTCAAGGTCAAAGGTCAAGGTCAAGGTCAAGGTCAAAGGTCAAGGTCAAAGGTCAAAGGTCAAAGGTCAAAGGTCAAAGGTCAAGGTCAAGGTCAAAGGTCAAGGTCAAGGTCAAGGTCAAGGTCAAGGTCAAGGTCAAAGGTCAAAGGTCAAAGGTCAAAGGTCAAGGTCAAGGTCAAAGGTCAAGGTCAAGGTCAAGGTCAAGGTCAAGGTCAAGGTCAAAGGTCAAGGTCAAGGTCAAAGGTCAAGGTCAAGGTCAAAGGTCAAGGTCAAGGTGAAGGTCAAGGTCAAGGTCAAGGTCAAAGGTCAAGGTCAAGGTCAAGGTCAAGGTCAAGGTCAAGGTCAAGGTCAAGGTCAAGATCAAGGTCAAATGTCAAATGTCAAATGTCAAATGTCAAAGGTCAAAGGTCAAAGGTCAAGGTCAAAGGTCAAAGGTCAAAGGTCAAAGGTCAAGGTCAAGGTCAAGGTCAAGGTCAAGGTCAAATGTCAAATGTCAAAGGTCAAAGGTCAAAGGTCAAAGGTCAAGGTCAAGGTCAAGGTCAAGGTCAAGGTCAAGGTCAAGGTCAAAGGTCAAGGTCAAAGGTCAAAGGTCAAGGTCAAGGTCAAGGTCAAAGGACAAAGGTCAAGGTCAAGGTCAAGGTTAAGGTCAAAGGTCAAGGTCAAAGGTCAAATGTCAAAGGTCAAAGGTCAAGGTCAAGGTCAAAGGTCAAGGTCAAGGTCAAGGTCAAGGTCAAGGTCAAAGGTCAAGGTCAAGGCCAAAGGTCAAAGGTCAAGGTCAAGGTCAAGGTCAAAGGTCAAGGTCAAAGGTCAAGGTCAAAGGTCAAAGGTCAAAGGTCAAAGGTCAAGGTCAAGGTCATAGGTCAAGGTCATAGGTCAAGGTCAAGGTCAAGGTCAAGGTCAAGGTCAAAGGTCAAGGTCAAGGTCAAAGGTCAAGGTCAAAGGTCAAGGTCAAAGGTCAAGGTCAAAGGTCAAGGTCAAGGTCAAGGTCAAGGTCAAGGTCAAAGGTCAAGGTCAAAGGTCAAGGTCACAGGTCAAAGGTCACAGGTCAAGGTCAAGGCCAAAGGTCAAAGGTCAAAGGTCAAGGTCAAGGTCAAGGTCAAAGGTCAAGGTCAAAGGTCAAGGTCAAGGTCAAGGTCAAGGTCAAGGTCAAGGTCAAAGGTCAAGGTCAAGGTCAAAGGTCAAGGTCAAGGTCAAGGTCAAAGGTCAAGGTCAAGGTGAAGGTCAAGGTCAAGGTCAAGGTCAAAGGTCAAGGTCAAGGTCAAGGTCAAGGTCAAGGTCAAGGTCAAGGTCAAGGTCAAGGTCAAGGTCAAGATCAAGGTCAAATGTCAAATGTCAAATGTCAAATGTCAAAGGTCAAAGGTCAAAGGTCAAGGTCAAAGGTCAAAGGTCAAAGGTCAAAGGTCAAGGTCAAGGTCAAGGTCAAGGTCAAGGTCAAGGTCAAGGTCAAGGTCAAGGTCAAGGTCAAAGGTCAAGGTCAAAGGTCAAAGGTCAAGGTCAAGGTCAAGGTCAAGGTCAAGGTCAAGGTCAAAGGTCAAGGTCAAGGTCAAGGTCAAGGTCAAGGTCAAGGTCAAGGTCAAGGTCAAGGTCAAGGTCAAGGTCAAATGTCAAATGTCAAAGGTCAAAGGTCAAAGGTCAAAGGTCAAGGTCAAGGTCAAGGTCAAGGTCAAGGTCAAGGTCAAAGGTCAAGGTCAAAGGTCAAAGGTCAAGGTCAAGGTCAAGGTCAAAGGACAAAGGTCAAGGTCAAGGTCAAGGTCAAGGTCAAAGGTCAAGGTCAAAGGTCAAATGTCAAAGGTCAAAGGTCAAGGTCAAGGTCAAAGGTCAAGGTCAAGGTCAAGGTCAAGGTCAAGGTCAAAGGTCAAGGTCAAGGTCAAGGTCAAGGTCAAGGTCAAAGGTCAAGGTCAAGGTCAAGGCCAAAGGTCAAAGGTCAAGGTCAAGGTCAAGGTCAAAGGTCAAGGTCAAAGGTCAAGGTCAAAGGTCAAAGGTCAAAGGTCAAAGGTCAAGGTCAAGGTCATAGGTCAAGGTCAAGGTCAAGGTCAAGGTCAAGGTCAAAGGTCAAGGTCAAGGTCAAAGGTCAAGGTCAAAGGTCAAGGTCAAAGGTCAAGGTCAAAGGTCAAGGTCAAGGTCAAGGTCAAGGTCAAGGTCAAGGTCAAAGGTCAAGGTCAAAGGTCAAGGTCACAGGTCAAAGGTCACAGGTCAAGGTCAAGGCCAAAGGTCAAAGGTCAAAGGTCAAAGGTCAAGGTCAAGGTCAAGGTCAAAGGTCAAGGTCAAGGTCAAGGTCAAAGGTCAAAGGTCAAGGTCAAAGGTCAAGGTCAAAGGTCAAGGTCAAAGGTCAAGGTCAAGGTCAAGGTCAAGGTCAAGGTCAAGGTCAAGGTCAAGGTCAAGGTCAAGGTCAAAGGTCAAGGTCAAAGGTCAAGGTCACAGGTCAAAGGTCACAGGTCAAAGGTCACAGGTCAAGGTCAAGGCCAAAGGTCAAAGGTCAAAGGTCAAGGTCAAGGTCAAGGTCAAAGGTCAAGGTCAAGGTCAACGTCAAAGGTCAAGGTCAAAGGTCAAAGGTCAAAGGTCAAGGTCAAGGTCAAAGGTCAAGGTCAAGGTCAAGGTCAAGGTCAAGGTCAAGGTCAAGGTCAAAGGTCAAGGTCAAGGTCAAAGGTCAAGGTCAAAGGTCAAAGGTCAAGGTCAAAGGTCAAGGTCAAGGTCAAGGTCAAGGTCAAGGTCAAAGGTCAAGGTCAAAGGTCAAAGGTCAAAGGTCATAGGTCAAGGTCAAGGTCAAAGGTCAAGGTCAAGGTCAAGGTCAAGGTCAAGGTCAAAGGTCAAGGTCAAAGGTCAAGGTCAAGGTCAAAGGTCAAGGTCAAGGTCAAAGGTCAAGGTCAAGGTCAAGGTCAAGGTCAAGGTCAAGGTCAAGGTCAAAGGTCAAAGGTCAAGGTCAAGGTCAAGGTCAAGGTCAAGGTCAAGATCAAGGTCAAATGTCAAATGTCAAATGTCAAATGTCAAAGGTCAAAGTTCAAAGGTCAAAGGTCAAGGTCAAAGGTCAAGGTCAAGGTCAAGGTCAAGGTCAAGGTCAAGGTCAAAGGTCAAGGTCAAAGGTCAAGGTCAAAGGTCATGGTCAAAGGTCAAGGTCAAAGGTCAAAGGTCAAAGGTCAAGGTCAAGGTCAAGGTCAAGGTCAAGGTCAAGGTCAAGGTCAAAGGTCAAGGTCAAAGGTCAAGGTCACAGGTCAAAGGTCACAGGTCAAGGTCAAGGCCAAAGGTCAAAGGTCAAAGGTCAAGGTCAAGGTCAAGGTCAAAGGTCAAGGTCAAGGTCAAGGTCAAAGGTCAAGGTCAAAGGTCAAAGGTCAAAGGTCAAAGGTCAAGGTCAAAGGTCAAAGGTCAAAGGTCAAGGTCAAGGTCAAGGTCAAGGTCAAGGTCAAGGTCAAGGTCAAGGTCAAGGTCAAGGTCAAAGGTCAAGGTCAAAGGTCAAAGGTCAAGGTCAAGGTCAAGGTCAAGGTCAAGGTCAAGGTCAAAGGTCAAGGTCAAGGTCAAGGTCAAGGTCAAGGTCAAGGTCAAGGTCAAGGTCAAGGTCAAGGTCAAATGTCAAATGTCAAAGGTCAAAGGTCAAAGGTCAAAGGTCAAGGTCAAGGTCAAGGTCAAGGTCAAGGTCAAGGTCAAAGGTCAAGGTCAAAGGTCAAAGGTCAAGGTCAAGGTCAAGGTCAAAGGACAAAGGTCAAGGTCAAGGTCAAGGTCAAGGTCAAAGGTCAAGGTCAAAGGTCAAATGTCAAAGGTCAAAGGTCAAGGTCAAGGTCAAAGGTCAAGGTCAAGGTCAAGGTCAAGGTCAAGGTCAAAGGTCAAGGTCAAGGCCAAAGGTCAAAGGTCAAGGTCAAGGTCAAGGTCAAAGGTCAAGGTCAAAGGTCAAGGTCAAAGGTCAAAGGTCAAAGGTCAAAGGTCAAGGTCAAGGTCATAGGTCAAGGTCAAGGTCAAGGTCAAGGTCAAGGTCAAAGGTCAAGGTCAAGGTCAAAGGTCAAGGTCAAAGGTCAAGGTCAAAGGTCAAGGTCAAAGGTCAAGGTCAAGGTCAAGGTCAAGGTCAAGGTCAAGGTCAAAGGTCAAGGTCAAAGGTCAAGGTCACAGGTCAAAGGTCACAGGTCAAGGTCAAGGCCAAAGGTCAAAGGTCAAAGGTCAAAGGTCAAGGTCAAGGTCAAGGTCAAAGGTCAAGGTCAAGGTCAAGGTCAAAGGTCAAAGGTCAAGGTCAAAGGTCAAGGTCAAAGGTCAAGGTCAAAGGTCAAGGTCAAGGTCAAGGTCAAGGTCAAGGTCAAGGTCAAGGTCAAGGTCAAGGTCAAGGTCAAAGGTCAAGGTCAAAGGTCAAGGTCACAGGTCAAAGGTCACAGGTCAAAGGTCTCAGGTCAAGGTCAAGGCCAAAGGTCAAAGGTCAAAGGTCAAGGTCAAGGTCAAGGTCAAAGGTCAAGGTCAAGGTCAACGTCAAAGGTCAAGGTCAAAGGTCAAAGGTCAAAGGTCAAGGTCAAGGTCAAAGGTCAAGGTCAAGGTCAAGGTCAAGGTCAAGGTCAAGGTCAAGGTCAAAGGTCAAGGTCAAGGTCAAAGGTCAAGGTCAAAGGTCAAAGGTCAAGGTCAAAGGTCAAGGTCAAGGTCAAGGTCAAGGTCAAGGTCAAAGGTCAAGGTCAAAGGTCAAAGGTCAAAGGTCATAGGTCAAGGTCAAGGTCAAAGGTCAAGGTCAAGGTCAAGGTCAAGGTCAAAGGTCAAGGTCAAAGGTCAAGGTCAAGGTCAAAGGTCAAGGTCAAGGTCAAAGGTCAAGGTCAAGGTCAAGGTCAAGGTCAAGGTCAAGGTCAAAGGTCAAAGGTCAAGGTCAAGGTCAAGGTCAAGGTCAAGGTCAAGGTCAAGATCAAGGTCAAATGTCAAATGTCAAATGTCAAATGTCAAAGGTCAAAGTTCAAAGGTCAAAGGTCAAGGTCAAAGGTCAAGGTCAAGGTCAAGGTCAAGGTCAAGGTCAAGGTCAAAGGTCAAGGTCAAAGGTCAAGGTCAAAGGTCATGGTCAAAGGTCAAGGTCAAAGGTCAAAGGTCAAAGGTCAAGGTCAAGGTCAAGGTCAAGGTCAAGGTCAAGGTCAAGGTCAAAGGTCAAGGTCAAAGGTCAAGGTCACAGGTCAAAGGTCACAGGTCAAGGTCAAGGCCAAAGGTCAAAGGTCAAAGGTCAAGGTCAAGGTCAAGGTCAAAGGTCAAGGTCAAGGTCAAGGTCAAAGGTCAAGGTCAAAGGTCAAAGGTCAAAGGTCAAAGGTCAAGGTCAAGGTCAAAGGTCAAGGTCAAGGTCAAGGTCAAGGTCAAGGTCAAGGTCAAGGTCAAGGTCAAAGGTCAAGGTCAAGGTCAAGGTCAAAGGTCAAGGTCAAAGGTCAAAGGTCAAGGTCAAAGGTCAAGGTCAAGGTCAAGGTCAAGGTCAAGGTCAAAGGTCAAAGGTCAAGGTCAAAGGTCAAGGTCAAAGTCAAAGTCAAAGGTCAAGGTCAAAGGTCAAGGTCAAAGGTCAAGGTCAAAGGTCAAAGGTCACAGGTCAAGGTCAAGGCCAAAGGTCAAGGTCAAGGTCAAGGTCAAGGTCAAAGGTCAAGGTCAAAGGTCAAGGTCAAAGGTCAAGGTCAAGGTCAAGGTCAAGGTCAAAGGTCAAAGGTCAAGGTCAAGGTCAAGGTCAAGGTCAAGGTCAAGGTCAAATGTCAAATGTCAAAGGTCAAAGGTCAAAGGTCAAAGGTCAAGGTCAAGGTCAAGGTCAAGGTCAAGGTCAAGGTCAAGGTCAAATGTCAAATGTCAAATGTCAAATGTCAAAGGTCAAAGGTCAAAGGTCAAGGTCAAGGTCAAGGTCAAGGTCAAGGTCAAGGTCAAAGGTCAAGGTCAAGGTCAAGGTCAAGGTTAAGGTCAAGGTCAAGGTCAAGGTCAAGGTCAAGGTCAAGGTCAAGGTCAAGGTCAAGGTCAAGGTCAAGGTCAAGGTCAAGGTCAAGGTCAAGGTCAAAGGTCAAGGTCAAGGTCAAGGTCAAAGGTCAAGGTCAAAGGTCAAAGGTCAAGGTCAAAGGTCAAGGTCAAGGTGAAGGTCAAGGTCAAGGTCAAGGTCAAAGGTCAAAGGTCAAAGGTCAAAGGTCAAAGGTCAAGGTCAAAGATCAAAGGTCAAAGGTCAAAGGTCAAAGGTCAAAGGTCAAAGGTCAAAGGTCAAAGGTCAAAGGTCAAAGGTCAAAGGTCAAATGTCAAAGGTCAAAGGTCAAAGGTCAAAGGTCAAAGGTCAAGGTCAAAGGTCAAGGTCAAAGGTCAAGGTCAAAGGTCAAATGTCAAATGTCAAAGGTCAAAGGTCAAAGGTCAAGGTCAAGGTCAAGGTCAAGGCCAAAGGTCAAGGTCAAGGTCAAAGGTCAAGGTCAAGGTCAAGGTCAAGGTCAAGGTCAAAGGTCAAAGGTCAAGGTCAAGGTCAAGGTCAAAGGTCAAATGTCAAATGTCAAAGGTCAAGGTCAAAGGTCAAAGGTCAAGGTCAAGGTCAAAGGTCAAGGTCAAAATCAAAGGTCAAGGTCAAAGGTCAAGGTCAAAGGTCAAGGTCAAAGGTCAAGGTCAAAGGTCACAGGTCAAGGTCAAGGTCAAGGCCAAAGGTCAAAGGTCAAAGGTCAAGGTCAAGGTCAAGGTCAAGGTCAAGGTCAAAGGTCAAGGTCAAAGGTCAAAGGTCAAAGGTCAAAGGTCAATGTCAAGGTCAAGGTCAAAGGTCAAAGGTCAAGGTCAAGGTCAAGGTCAAGGTCAAAGGTCAAGGTCAAGGTCAAGGTCAAAGGTCAAGGTCAAAGGTCAAAGGTCAAAGGTCAAAGGTCAAGGTCAAGGTCAAGGTCAAAGGTCAAGGTCAAGGTCAAGGTCAAGGTCAAGGTCAAGGTCAAGGTCAAAGGTCAAAGGTCAAAGGTCAAAGGTCAAAGGTCAAAGGTCAAAGGTCAAAGGTCAAAGGTCAAGGTCAAAGATCAAAGGTCAAAGGTCAAAGGTCAAAGGTCAAAGGTCAAAGGTCAAAGGTCAAAGGTCAAAGGTCAAAGGTCAAAGGTCAAAGGTCAAAGGTCAAAGGTCAAAGGTCAAAGGTCAAAGGTCAAAGGTCAAAGGTCAAGGTCAAAGGTCAAGGTCAAAGGTCAAGGTCAAGGGTCAAAGGTCAAAGGTCAAAGGTCAAGGACAAGGTCAAGGTCAAGGTCAACGTCAAAGGTCAAAGGTCAAAGGTCAAAGGTCAAAGGTCAAGGTCAAGGTCAAGGTCAAGGTCAAAGGTCAAGGTCAAAGGTCAAGGTCAAGGTCAAGGTCAAAGGTCAACGTCAAAGGTCAAGGTCAAAGGTCAAGGTCAAAGGTCAAAGGTCAAAGGTCAAAGGTCAAAGGTCAAGGTCAAGGTCATAGGTCAAGGTCAAGGTCAAGGTCAAGGTCAAGGTCAAAGGTCAAGGTCAAGGTCAAAGGTCAAGGTCAAAGGTCAAGGTCACAGGTCAAAGGTCACAGGTCAAGGTCAAGGCCAAAGGTCAAAGGTCAAAGGTCAAGGTCAAGGTCAAGGTCAAGGTCAAGGTCAAAGGTCAAGGTCAAGGTCAAGGTCAAAGGTCAAGGTCAAAGGTCAAAGGTCAAAGGTCAAAGGTCAAAGGTCAAGGTCAAGGTCAAAGGTCAAGGTCAAGGTCAAGGTCAAGGTCAAGGTCAAGGTCAAAGGTCAAAGGTCAAAGGTCAAAGGTCAAGGTCAAGGTCAAAGGTCAAGGTCAAGGTCAAGGTCAAGGTCAAGGTCAAGGTCAAAGGTCAAGGTCAAGGTCAAAGGTCAAGGTCAAGGTCAAAGGTCAAGGTCAAGGTGAAGGTCAAGGTCAAGGTCAAGGTCAAAGGTCAAGGTCAAGGTCAAGGTCAAGGTCAAGGTCAAGGTCAAGGTCAAGGTCAAGATCAAGGTCAAATGTCAAATGTCAAATGTCAAATGTCAAAGGTCAAAGGTCAAAGGTCAAGGTCAAAGGTCAAAGGTCAAAGGTCAAGGTCAAGGTCAAGGTCAAGGTCAAGGTCAAATGTCAAATGTCAAAGGTCAAAGGTCAAAGGTCAAAGGTCAAGGTCAAGGTCAAGGTCAAGGTCAAGGTCAAGGTCAAGGTCAAAGGTCAAGGTCAAAGGTCAAAGGTCAAGGTCAAGGTCAAGGTCAAAGGACAAAGGTCAAGGTCAAGGTCAAGGTTAAGGTCAAAGGTCAAGGTCAAAGGTCAAATGTCAAAGGTCAAAGGTCAAGGTCAAGGTCAAAGGTCAAGGTCAAGGTCAAGGTCAAGGTCAAGGTCAAAGGTCAAGGTCAAGGCCAAAGGTCAAAGGTCAAGGTCAAGGTCAAGGTCAAAGGTCAAGGTCAAAGGTCAAGGTCAAAGGTCAAAGGTCAAAGGTCAAAGGTCAAGGTCAAGGTCATAGGTCAAGGTCATAGGTCAAGGTCAAGGTCAAGGTCAAGGTCAAGGTCAAAGGTCAAGGTCAAGGTCAAAGGTCAAGGTCAAAGGTCAAGGTCAAAGGTCAAGGTCAAAGGTCAAGGTCAAGGTCAAGGTCAAGGTCAAGGTCAAGGTCAAAGGTCAAGGTCAAAGGTCAAGGTCACAGGTCAAAGGTCACAGGTCAAGGTCAAGGCCAAAGGTCAAAGGTCAAAGGTCAAGGTCAAGGTCAAGGTCAAAGGTCAAGGTCAAAGGTCAAGGTCAAGGTCAAGGTCAAGGTCAAGGTCAAGGTCAAAGGTCAAGGTCAAGGTCAAAGGTCAAGGTCAAGGTCAAGGTCAAAGG
This sequence comes from Lasioglossum villosulum, assembly GCA_963971365.1. Taxonomy (NCBI): domain Eukaryota; kingdom Metazoa; phylum Arthropoda; class Insecta; order Hymenoptera; family Halictidae; genus Lasioglossum; species Lasioglossum villosulum. The sequence goes on along the minus strand of CAXARU010000015.1, from coordinate 1,229,107 downwards.
TCAAGGTCAAGGTGAAGGTCAAGGTCAAGGTCAAGGTCAAAGGTCAAGGTCAAGGTCAAGGTCAAGGTCAAGGTCAAGGTCAAGGTCAAGGTCAAGGTCAAGGTCAAGATCAAGGTCAAATGTCAAATGTCAAATGTCAAATGTCAAAGGTCAAAGGTCAAAGGTCAAGGTCAAAGGTCAAAGGTCAAAGGTCAAGGTCAAGGTCAAGGTCAAGGTCAAGGTCAAGGTCAAGGTCAAGGTCAAGGTCAAGGTCAAAGGTCAAGGTCAAAGGTCAAAGGTCAAGGTCAAGGTCAAGGTCAAGGTCAAGGTCAAGGTCAAAGGTCAAGGTCAAGGTCAAGGTCAAGGTCAAGGTCAAGGTCAAGGTCAAGGTCAAGGTCAAGGTCAAATGTCAAATGTCAAAGGTCAAAGGTCAAAGGTCAAAGGTCAAGGTCAAGGTCAAGGTCAAGGTCAAGGTCAAGGTCAAAGGTCAAGGTCAAAGGTCAAAGGTCAAGGTCAAGGTCAAGGTCAAAGGACAAAGGTCAAGGTCAAGGTCAAGGTCAAGGTCAAAGGTCAAGGTCAAAGGTCAAATGTCAAAGGTCAAAGGTCAAGGTCAAGGTCAAAGGTCAAGGTCAAGGTCAAGGTCAAGGTCAAGGTCAAAGGTCAAGGTCAAGGCCAAAGGTCAAAGGTCAAGGTCAAGGTCAAGGTCAAAGGTCAAGGTCAAAGGTCAAGGTCAAAGGTCAAAGGTCAAAGGTCAAAGGTCAAGGTCAAGGTCATAGGTCAAGGTCAAGGTCAAGGTCAAGGTCAAGGTCAAAGGTCAAGGTCAAGGTCAAAGGTCAAGGTCAAAGGTCAAGGTCAAAGGTCAAGGTCAAAGGTCAAGGTCAAGGTCAAGGTCAAGGTCAAGGTCAAGGTCAAGGTCAAAGGTCAAGGTCAAAGGTCAAGGTCACAGGTCAAAGGTCACAGGTCAAGGTCAAGGCCAAAGGTCAAAGGTCAAAGGTCAAAGGTCAAGGTCAAGGTCAAGGTCAAAGGTCAAGGTCAAGGTCAAGGTCAAAGGTCAAAGGTCAAGGTCAAAGGTCAAGGTCAAAGGTCAAGGTCAAAGGTCAAGGTCAAGGTCAAGGTCAAGGTCAAGGTCAAGGTCAAGGTCAAGGTCAAGGTCAAGGTCAAAGGTCAAGGTCAAAGGTCAAGGTCACAGGTCAAAGGTCACAGGTCAAAGGTCACAGGTCAAGGTCAAGGCCAAAGGTCAAAGGTCAAAGGTCAAGGTCAAGGTCAAGGTCAAAGGTCAAGGTCAAGGTCAACGTCAAAGGTCAAGGTCAAAGGTCAAAGGTCAAAGGTCAAGGTCAAGGTCAAAGGTCAAGGTCAAGGTCAAGGTCAAGGTCAAGGTCAAGGTCAAGGTCAAGGTCAAAGGTCAAGGTCAAGGTCAAAGGTCAAGGTCAAAGGTCAAAGGTCAAGGTCAAAGGTCAAGGTCAAGGTCAAGGTCAAGGTCAAGGTCAAAGGTCAAGGTCAAAGGTCAAAGGTCAAAGGTCATAGGTCAAGGTCAAGGTCAAAGGTCAAGGTCAAGGTCAAGGTCAAGGTCAAGGTCAAAGGTCAAGGTCAAAGGTCAAGGTCAAGGTCAAAGGTCAAGGTCAAGGTCAAAGGTCAAGGTCAAGGTCAAGGTCAAGGTCAAGGTCAAGGTCAAAGGTCAAAGGTCAAGGTCAAGGTCAAGGTCAAGGTCAAGGTCAAGATCAAGGTCAAATGTCAAATGTCAAATGTCAAATGTCAAAGGTCAAAGTTCAAAGGTCAAAGGTCAAGGTCAAAGGTCAAGGTCAAGGTCAAGGTCAAGGTCAAGGTCAAGGTCAAAGGTCAAGGTCAAAGGTCAAGGTCAAAGGTCATGGTCAAAGGTCAAGGTCAAAGGTCAAAGGTCAAAGGTCAAGGTCAAGGTCAAGGTCAAGGTCAAGGTCAAGGTCAAGGTCAAAGGTCAAGGTCAAAGGTCAAGGTCACAGGTCAAAGGTCACAGGTCAAGGTCAAGGCCAAAGGTCAAAGGTCAAAGGTCAAGGTCAAGGTCAAGGTCAAAGGTCAAGGTCAAGGTCAAGGTCAAAGGTCAAGGTCAAAGGTCAAAGGTCAAAGGTCAAAGGTCAAGGTCAAGGTCAAAGGTCAAGGTCAAGGTCAAGGTCAAGGTCAAGGTCAAGGTCAAGGTCAAGGTCAAAGGTCAAGGTCAAGGTCAAGGTCAAAGGTCAAGGTCAAAGGTCAAAGGTCAAGGTCAAAGGTCAAGGTCAAGGTCAAGGTCAAGGTCAAGGTCAAAGGTCAAAGGTCAAGGTCAAAGGTCAAGGTCAAAGTCAAAGTCAAAGGTCAAGGTCAAAGGTCAAGGTCAAAGGTCAAGGTCAAAGGTCAAGGTCAAAGGTCAAAGGTCACAGGTCAAGGTCAAGGCCAAAGGTCAAGGTCAAGGTCAAGGTCAAGGTCAAAGGTCAAGGTCAAAGGTCAAGGTCAAAGGTCAAGGTCAAGGTCAAGGTCAAGGTCAAAGGTCAAAGGTCAAGGTCAAGGTCAAGGTCAAGGTCAAGGTCAAGGTCAAATGTCAAATGTCAAAGGTCAAAGGTCAAAGGTCAAAGGTCAAGGTCAAGGTCAAGGTCAAGGTCAAGGTCAAGGTCAAGGTCAAATGTCAAATGTCAAATGTCAAATGTCAAAGGTCAAAGGTCAAAGGTCAAGGTCAAGGTCAAGGTCAAGGTCAAGGTCAAGGTCAAAGGTCAAGGTCAAGGTCAAGGTCAAGGTTAAGGTCAAGGTCAAGGTCAAGGTCAAGGTCAAGGTCAAGGTCAAGGTCAAGGTCAAGGTCAAAGGTCAAGGTCAAGGTCAAGGTCAAAGGTCAAGGTCAAAGGTCAAAGGTCAAGGTCAAAGGTCAAGGTCAAGGTGAAGGTCAAGGTCAAGGTCAAGGTCAAAGGTCAAAGGTCAAAGGTCAAAGGTCAAAGGTCAAAGGTCAAAGGTCAAGGTCAAAGATCAAAGGTCAAAGGTCAAAGGTCAAAGGTCAAAGGTCAAAGGTCAAAGGTCAAAGGTCAAAGGTCAAAGGTCAAATGTCAAAGGTCAAAGGTCAAAGGTCAAAGGTCAAAGGTCAAGGTCAAAGGTCAAGGTCAAAGGTCAAGGTCAAAGGTCAAATGTCAAATGTCAAAGGTCAAAGGTCAAAGGTCAAGGTCAAGGTCAAGGTCAAGGCCAAAGGTCAAGGTCAAGGTCAAAGGTCAAGGTCAAGGTCAAGGTCAAGGTCAAGGTCAAAGGTCAAAGGTCAAGGTCAAGTTTAAGGTCAAGGTCAAAGGTCAAATGTCAAATGTCAAAGGTCAAGGTCAAAGGTCAAAGGTCAAGGTCAAGGTCAAAGGTCAAGGTCAAAATCAAAGGTCAAGGTCAAAGGTCAAGGTCAAAGGTCAAGGTCAAAGGTCAAGGTCAAAGGTCAAAGGTCACAGGTCAAGGTCAAGGTCAAGGCCAAAGGTCAAAGGTCAAAGGTCAAGGTCAAGGTCAAGGTCAAGGTCAAGGTCAAAGGTCAAGGTCAAAGGTCAAAGGTCAAAGGTCAAAGGTCAATGTCAAGGTCAAGGTCAAAGGTCAAAGGTCAAGGTCAAGGTCAAGGTCAAAGGTCAAGGTCAAGGTCAAGGTCAAAGGTCAAGGTCAAAGGTCAAAGGTCAAAGGTCAAAGGTCAAGGTCAAGGTCAAAGGTCAAGGTCAAGGTCAAGGTCAAGGTCAAGGTCAAGGTCAAGGTCAAAGGTCAAAGGTCAAAGGTCAAAGGTCAAAGGTCAAGGTCAAAGGTCAAAGGTCAAGGTCAAGGTCAAGGTCAAAGGACAAAGGTCAAGGTCAAGGTCAAGGTCAAGGTCAAAGGTCAAGGTCAAAGGTCAAATGTCAAAGGTCAAAGGTCAAGGTCAAGGTCAAAGGTCAAGGTCAAGGTCAAGGTCAAGGTCAAGGTCAAAGGTCAAGGTCAAGGCCAAAGGTCAAAGGTCAAGGTCAAGGTCAAGGTCAAAGGTCAAGGTCAAAGGTCAAGGTCAAAGGTCAAAGGTCAAAGGTCAAAGGTCAAGGTCATAGGTCAAGGTCAAGGTCAAGGTCAAGGTCAAAGGTCAAGGTCAAGGTCAAAGGTCAAGGTCAAAGGTCAAGGTCAAAGGTCAAGGTCAAAGGTCAAGGTCAAGGTCAAGGTCAAGGTCAAGGTCAAGGTCAAAGGTCAAGGTCAAAGGTCAAGGTCACAGGTCAAAGGTCACAGGTCAAGGTCAAGGCCAAAGGTCAAAGGTCAAAGGTCAAGGTCAAGGTCAAGGTCAAGGTCAAAGGTCAAGGTCAAGGTCAAGGTCAAAGGTCAAGGTCAAAGGTCAAAGGTCAAGGTCAAAGGTCAAGGTCAAAGGTCAAGGTCAAAGGTCAAGGTCAAGGTCAAGGTCAAGGTCAAGGTCAAGGTCAAGGTCAAGGTCAAGGTCAAGGTCAAAGGTCAAGGTCAAAGGTCAAGGTCACAGGTCAAAGGTCACAGGTCAAGGTCAAGGCCAAAGGTCAAAGGTCAAAGGTCAAGGTCAAGGTCAAGGTCAAAGGTCAAGGTCAAGGTCAACGTCAAAGGTCAAGGTCAAAGGTCAAAGGTCAAAGGTCAAAGGTCAAGGTCAAGGTCAAAGGTCAAGGTCAAGGTCAAGGTCAAGGTCAAGGTCAAGGTCAAGGTCAAAGGTCAAGGTCAAGGTCAAAGGTCAAGGTCAAAGGTCAAAGGTCAAGGTCAAAGGTCAAGGTCAAGGTCAAGGTCAAGGTCAAGGTCAAAGGTCAAGGTCAAAGGTCAAAGGTCAAAGGTCATAGGTCAAAGGTCATAGGTCAAGGTCAAGGTCAAAGGTCAAGGTCAAGGTCAAGGTCAAGGTCAAGGTCAAAGGTCAAGGTCAAAGGTCAAGGTCAAGGTCAAAGGTCAAGGTCAAGGTCAAAGGTCAAGGTCAAGGTCAAGGTCAAGGTCAAGGTCAAAGGTCAAAGGTCAAGGTCAAGGTCAAGGTCAAGGTCAAGGTCAAGATCAAGGTCAAATGTCAAATGTCAAATGTCAAATGTCAAAGGTCAAAGTTCAAAGGTCAAAGGTCAAGGTCAAAGGTCAAGGTCAAGGTCAAGGTCAAGGTCAAGGTCAAGGTCAAAGGTCAAGGTCAAAGGTCAAGGTCAAAGGTCATGGTCAAAGGTCAAGGTCAAAGGTCAAAGGTCAAAGGTCAAGGTCAAGGTCAAGGTCAAGGTCAAGGTCAAGGTCAAGGTCAAAGGTCAAGGTCAAAGGTCAAGGTCACAGGTCAAAGGTCACAGGTCAAGGTCAAGGCCAAAGGTCAAAGGTCAAAGGTCAAGGTCAAGGTCAAGGTCAAAGGTCAAGGTCAAGGTCAAGGTCAAAGGTCAAGGTCAAAGGTCAAAGGTCAAAGGTCAAAGGTCAAGGTCAAGGTCAAAGGTCAAGGTCAAGGTCAAGGTCAAGGTCAAGGTCAAGGTCAAGGTCAAAGGTCAAGGTCAAGGTCAAGGTCAAAGGTCAAGGTCAAAGGTCAAAGGTCAAGGTCAAAGGTCAAGGTCAAGGTCAAGGTCAAGGTCAAGGTCAAGGTCAAAGGTCAAAGGTCAAGGTCAAAGGTCAAGGTCAAAGTCAAAGTCAAAGGTCAAGGTCAAAGGTCAAGGTCAAAGGTCAAGGTCAAAGGTCAAGGTCAAAGGTCAAAGGTCACAGGTCAAGGTCAAGGCCAAAGGTCAAGGTCAAGGTCAAGGTCAAGGTCAAAGGTCAAGGTCAAAGGTCAAGGTCAAAGGTCAAGGTCAAGGTCAAGGTCAAGGTCAAAGGTCAAAGGTCAAGGTCAAGGTCAAGGTCAAGGTCAAGGTCAAGGTCAAATGTCAAATGTCAAAGGTCAAAGGTCAAAGGTCAAGGTCAAGGTCAAGGTCAAGGTCAAGGTCAAGGTCAAGGTCAAGGTCAAGGTCAAGGTCAAATGTCAAATGTCAAATGTCAAATGTCAAAGGTCAAAGGTCAAGGTCAAGGTCAAGGTCAAGGTCAAGGTCACGGTCAAAGGTCAAGGTCAAGGTCAAGGTCAAGGTTAAGGTCAAGGTCAAGGTCAAGGTCAAGGTCAAGGTCAAGGTCAAGGTCAAGGTCAAAGGTCAAGGTCAAGGTCAAGGTCAAAGGTCAAGGTCAAAGGTCAAAGGTCAAGGTCAAAGGTCAAGGTCAAGGTGAAGGTCAAGGTCAAGGTCAAGGTCAAGGTCAAAGGTCAAAGGTCAAAGGTCAAAGGTCAAAGGTCAAAGGTCAAAGGTCAAGGTCAAAGATCAAAGGTCAAAGGTCAAAGGTCAAAGGTCAAAGGTCAAAGGTCAAAGGTCAAAGGTCAAAGGTCAAAGGTCAAAGGTCAAATGTCAAAGGTCAAAGGTCAAAGGTCAAAGGTCAAAGGTCAAGGTCAAAGGTCAAGGTCAAAGGTCAAGGTCAAAGGTCAAATGTCAAATGTCAAAGGTCAAAGGTCAAAGGTCAAGGTCAAGGTCAAGGTCAAGGCCAAAGGTCAAGGTCAAGGTCAAAGGTCAAGGTCAAGGTCAAGGTCAAGGTCAAGGTCAAAGGTCAAAGGTCAAGGTCAAGGTTAAGGTCAAGGTCAAAGGTCAAATGTCAAATGTCAAAGGTCAAGGTCAAAGGTCAAAGGTCAAGGTCAAGGTCAAAGGTCAAGGTCAAAATCAAAGGTCAAGGTCAAAGGTCAAGGTCAAAGGTCAAGGTCAAAGGTCAAGGTCAAAGGTCAAAGGTCACAGGTCAAGGTCAAGGTCAAGGCCAAAGGTCAAAGGTCAAAGGTCAAGGTCAAGGTCAAGGTCAAGGTCAAGGTCAAAGGTCAAGGTCAAAGGTCAAAGGTCAAAGGTCAAAGGTCAATGTCAAGGTCAAGGTCAAAGGTCAAAGGTCAAGGTCAAGGTCAAGGTCAAAGGTCAAGGTCAAGGTCAAGGTCAAGGTCAAAGGTCAAAGGTCAAAGGTCAAAGGTCAAAGGTCAAAGGTCAAGGTCAAGGTCAAAGGTCAAGGTCTAGGTCAAGGTCAAGGTCAAGGTCAAGGTCAAGGTCAAAGGTCAAAGGTCAAAGGTCAAAGGTCAAAGGTCAAAGGTCAAAGGTCAAAGGTCAAGGTCAAAGATCAAAGGTCAAAGGTCAAAGGTCAAAGGTCAAAGGTCAAAGGTCAAAGGTCAAAGGTCAAAGGTCAAAGGTCAAAGGTCAAAGGTCAAAGGTCAAAGGTCAAAGGTCAAAGGTCAAAGGTCAAAGGTCAAAGGTCAAAGGTCAAAGGTCAAAGGTCAAGGTCAAAGGTCAAGGTCAAAGGTCAAGGTCAAGGGTCAAAGGTCAAAGGTCAAAGGTCAAGGTCAAGGTCAAGGTCAAGGTCAACGTCAAAGGTCAAAGGTCAAAGGTCAAAGGTCAAAGGTCAAGGTCAAGGTCAAGGTCAAGGTCAAAGGTCAAGGTCAAAGGTCAAAGGTCAAAGGTCAAGGTCAAGGTCAAAGGTCAAAGGTCAAGGTCAAGGTCAAGGTCAAGGTCAAAGGTCAAAGTCAAAGGTCAAAGGTCAAAGGTCAAAGGTCAAGGTCAAGGTCAAAGGTCAAGGTCAAGGTCAAGGTCAAGGTCAAGGTCAAAGGTCAAGGTCAAGGCCAAAGGTCAAAGGTCAAAGGTCAAAGGTCAAGGTCAAGGTCAAGGTCAAAGGTCAACGTCAAAGGTCAAGGTCAAAGGTCAAGGTCAAAGGTCAAAGGTCAAAGGTCAAAGGTCAAGGTCAAGGTCATAGGTCAAGGTCAAAGGTCAAGGTCAAGGTCAAAGGTCAAGGTCAAGGTCAAAGGTCAAGGTCAAGGTCAAGGTCAAGGTCAAGGTCAAAGGTCAAAGGTCAAGGTCAAGGTCAAGGTCAAGGTCAAGGTCAAGATCAAGGTCAAATGTCAAATGTCAAATGTCAAATGTCAAAGGTCAAAGTTCAAAGGTCAAAGGTCAAGGTCAAAGGTCAAGGTCAAGGTCAAGGTCAAGGTCAAGGTCAAGGTCAAAGGTCAAGGTCAAAGGTCAAGGTCAAAGGTCATGGTCAAAGGTCAAGGTCAAAGGTCAAAGGTCAAAGGTCAAGGTCAAGGTCAAGGTCAAGGTCAAGGTCAAGGTCAAGGTCAAAGGTCAAGGTCAAAGGTCAAGGTCACAGGTCAAAGGTCACAGGTCAAGGTCAAGGCCAAAGGTCAAAGGTCAAAGGTCAAGGTCAAGGTCAAGGTCAAAGGTCAAGGTCAAGGTCAAGGTCAAAGGTCAAGGTCAAAGGTCAAAGGTCAAAGGTCAAAGGTCAAGGTCAAGGTCAAAGGTCAAAGGTCAAAGGTCAAAGGTCAAGGTCAAAGATCAAAGGTCAAAGGTCAAAGGTCAAAGGTCAAAGATCAAAGGTCAAAGGTCAAAGGTCAAAGGTCAAAGGTCAAATGTCAAAGGTCAAAGGTCAAAGGTCAAAGGTCAAAGGTCAAGGTCAAAGGTCAAGGTCAAAGGTCAAGGTCAAAGGTCAAATGTCAAATGTCAAAGGTCAAAGGTCAAAGGTCAAGGTCAAGGTCAAGGTCAAGGCCAAAGGTCAAGGTCAAGGTCAAAGGTCAAGGTCAAGGTCAAGGTCAAGGTCAAGGTCAAAGGTCAAAGGTCAAGGTCAAGGTTAAGGTCAAGGTCAAAGGTCAAATGTCAAATGTCAAAGGTCAAGGTCAAAGGTCAAAGGTCAAGGTCAAGGTCAAAGGTCAAGGTCAAAATCAAAGGTCAAGGTCAAAGGTCAAGGTCAAAGGTCAAGGTCAAAGGTCAAGGTCAAAGGTCAAGGTCAAAGGTCAAAGGTCACAGGTCAAGGTCAAGGTCAAGGCCAAAGGTCAAAGGTCAAAGGTCAAGGTCAAGGTCAAGGTCAAGGTCAAGGTCAAAGGTCAAGGTCAAAGGTCAAAGGTCAAAGGTCAAAGGTCAATGTCAAGGTCAAGGTCAAAGGTCAAAGGTCAAGGTCAAGGTCAAGGTCAAAGGTCAAGGTCAAGGTCAAGGTCAAGGTCAAAGGTCAAAGGTCAAAGGTCAAAGGTCAAAGGTCAAAGGTCAAGGTCAAAGGTCAAGGTCAAGGTCAAGGTCAAGGTCAAGGTCAAGGTCAAGGTCAAGGTCAAAGGTCAAAGGTCAAAGGTCAAAGGTCAAAGGTCAAAGGTCAAAGGTCAAAGGTCAAGGTCAAAGATCAAAGGTCAAAGGTCAAAGGTCAAAGGTCAAAGGTCAAAGGTCAAAGGTCAAAGGTCAAAGGTCAAAGGTCAAAGGTCAAAGGTCAAAGGTCAAAGGTCAAAGGTCAAAGGTCAAAGGTCAAAGGTCAAAGGTCAAAGGTCAAAGGTCAAGGTCAAAGGTCAAGGTCAAAGGTCAAGGTCAAGGGTCAAAGGTCAAAGGTCAAAGGTCAAGGTCAAGGTCAAGGTCAAGGTCAACGTCAAAGGTCAAAGGTCAAAGGTCAAAGGTCAAAGGTCAAGGTCAAGGTCAAGGTCAAGGTCAAAGGTCAAGGTCAAAGGTCAAAGGTCAAAGGTCAAGGTCAAGGTCAAAGGTCAAAGGTCAAGGTCAAGGTCAAGGTCAAGGTCAAAGGTCAAAGTCAAAGGTCAAAGGTCAAAGGTCAAAGGTCAAGGTCAAGGTCAAAGGTCAAGGTCAAGGTCAAGGTCAAGGTCAAGGTCAAAGGTCAAGGTCAAGGCCAAAGGTCAAAGGTCAAAGGTCAAAGGTCAAGGTCAAGGTCAAGGTCAAAGGTCAACGTCAAAGGTCAAGGTCAAAGGTCAAGGTCAAAGGTCAAAGGTCAAAGGTCAAAGGTCAAGGTCAAGGTCATAGGTCAAGGTCAAAGGTCAAGGTCAAGGTCAAAGGTCAAGGTCAAGGTCAAGGTCAAGGTCAAGGTCAAGGTCAAGGTCAAAGGTCAAAGGTCAAGGTCAAGGTCAAGGTCAAGGTCAAGGTCAAGATCAAGGTCAAATGTCAAATGTCAAATGTCAAATGTCAAAGGTCAAAGTTCAAAGGTCAAAGGTCAAGGTCAAAGGTCAAGGTCAAGGTCAAGGTCAAGGTCAAGGTCAAGGTCAAAGGTCAAGGTCAAAGGTCAAGGTCAAAGGTCATGGTCAAAGGTCAAGGTCAAAGGTCAAAGGTCAAAGGTCAAGGTCAAGGTCAAGGTCAAGGTCAAGGTCAAGGTCAAAGGTCAAGGTCAAAGGTCAAGGTCACAGGTCAAAGGTCACAGGTCAAGGTCAAGGCCAAAGGTCAAAGGTCAAAGGTCAAGGTCAAGGTCAAGGTCAAAGGTCAAGGTCAAGGTCAAGGTCAAAGGTCAAGGTCAAAGGTCAAAGGTCAAAGGTCAAAGGTCAAGGTCAAGGTCAAAGGTCAAGGTCAAGGTCAAGGTCAAGGTCAAGGTCAAGGTCAAGGTCAAAGGTCAAGGTCAAGGTCAAGGTCAAAGGTCAAGGTCAAAGGTCAAAGGTCAAGGTCAAAGGTCAAGGTCAAGGTCAAGGTCAAGGTCAAGGTCAAGGTCAAAGGTCAAAGGTCAAGGTCAAAGGTCAAGGTCAAAGTCAAAGTCAAAGGTCAAGGTCAAAGGTCAAGGTCAAAGGTCAAGGTCAAAGGTCAAGGTCAAAGGTCAAAGGTCACAGGTCAAGGTCAAGGCCAAAGGTCAAGGTCAAGGTCAAGGTCAAGGTCAAAGGTCAAGGTCAAAGGTCAAGGTCAAAGGTCAAGGTCAAGGTCAAGGTCACAGGTCAAAGGTCACAGGTCAAGGTCAAGGCCAAAGGTCAAAGGTCAAAGGTCAAGGTCAAGGTCAAGGTCAAGGTCAAAGGTCAAGGTCAAGGTCAAGGTCAAAGGTCAAGGTCAAAGGTCAAAGGTCAAAGGTCAAAGGTCAAGGTCAAGGTCAAAGGTCAAGGTCAAGGTCAAGGTCGAGGTCAAGGTCAAGGTCAAAGGTCAAAGGTCAAAGGTCAAAGGTCAAGGTCAAGGTCAAAGGTCAAGGTCAAGGTCAAGGTCAAGGTCAAGGTCAAGGTCAAAGGTCAAGGTCAAGGTCAAAGGTCAAGGTCAAGGTCAAAGGTCAAGGTCAAGGTGAAGGTCAAGGTCAAGGTCAAGGTCAAAGGTCAAGGTCAAGGTCAAGGTCAAGGTCAAGGTCAAGGTCAAGGTCAAGGTCAAGATCAAGGTCAAATGTCAAATGTCAAATGTCAAATGTCAAATGTCAAAGGTCAAAGGTCAAAGGTCACGGTCAAAGGTCAAAGGTCAAAGGTCAAGGTCAAGGTCAAGGTCAAGGTCAAGGTCAAGGTCAAGGTCAAGGTCAAGGTCAAAGGTCAAGGTCAAAGGTCAAAGGTCAAGGTCAAGGTCAAGGTCAAGGTCAAGGTCAAGGTCAAAGGTCAAAGGTCAAGGTCAAGGTCAAGGTCAAGGTCAAGGTCAAGGTCAAGGTCAAGGTCAAATGTCAAATGTCAAAGGTCAAAGGTCAAAGGTCAAGGTCAAGGTCAAGGTCAAGGTCAAGGTCAAGGTCAAGGTCAAAGGTCAAGGTCAAAGGTCAAAGGTCAAGGTCAAGGTCAAGGTCAAAGGACAAAGGTCAAGGTCAAGGTCAAGGTCAAGGTCAAGGTCAAAGGTCAAGGTCAAAGGTCAAATGTCAAAGGTCAAAGGTCAAGGTCAAGGTCAAAGGTCAAGGTCAAGGTCAAGGTCAAGGTCAAGGTCAAGGTCAAGGTCAAAGGTCAAGGTCAAGGCCAAAGGTCAAAGGTCAAGGTCAAGGTCAAGGTCAAAGGTCAAGGTCAAAGGTCAAGGTCAAAGGTCAAAGGTCAAAGGTCAAAGGTCAAGGTCAAGGTCATAGGTCAAGGTCAAGGTCAAGGTCAAGGTCAAGGTCAAAGGTCAAGGTCAAGGTCAAAGGTCAAGGTCAAAGGTCAAGGTCAAAGGTCAAGGTCAAAGGTCAAGGTCAAGGTCAAGGTCAAGGTCAAGGTCAAGGTCAAAGGTCAAGGTCAAAGGTCAAGGTCACAGGTCAAAGGTCACAGGTCAAGGTCAAGGCCAAAGGTCAAAGGTCAAAGGTCAAGGTCAAGGTCAAGGTCAAGGTCAAAGGTCAAGGTCAAGGTCAAGGTCAAAGGTCAAGGTCAAAGGTCAAAGGTCAAGGTCAAAGGTCAAGGTCAAAGGTCAAGGTCAAGGTCAAGGTCAAGGTCAAGGTCAAGGTCAAGGTCAAGGTCAAGGTCAAGGTCAAGGTCAAGGTCAAAGGTCAAGGTCAAAGGTCAAGGTCACAGGTCAAAGGTCACAGGTCAAGGTCAAGGCCAAAGGTCAAAGGTCAAAGGTCAAGGTCAAGGTCAAGGTCAAAGGTCAAGGTCAAGGTCAACGTCAAAGGTCAAGGTCAAAGGTCAAAGGTCAAAGGTCAAGGTCAAGGTCAAAGGTCAAGGTCAAGGTCAAGGTCAAGGTCAAGGTCAAGTTCAAGGTCAAGGTCAAAGGTCAAGGTCAAGGTCAAAGGTCAAGGTCAAAGGTCAAAGGTCAAGGTCAAAGGTCAAGGTCAAGGTCAAGGTCAAGGTCAAGGTCAAAGGTCAAGGTCAAAGGTCAAAGGTCAAAGGTCATAGGTCATAGGTCAAGGTCAAGGTCAAAGGTCAAGGTCAAGGTCAAGGTCAAGGTCAAGGTCAAGGTCAAAGGTCAAGGTCAAAGGTCAAGGTCAAGGTCAAAGGTCAAGGTCAAGGTCAAAGGTCAAGGTCAAGGTCAAGGTCAAGGTCAAGGTCAAAGGTCAAAGGTCAAGGTCAAGGTCAAGGTCAAGGTCAAGGTCAAGATCAAGGTCAAATGTCAAATGTCAAATGTCAAATGTCAAAGGTCAAAGTTCAAAGGTCAAGGTCAAAGGTCAAGGTCAAGGTCAAGGTCAAGGTCAAGGTCAAGGTCAAAGGTCAAGGTCAAAGGTCAAGGTCAAAGGTCATGGTCAAAGGTCAAGGTCAAAGGTCAAAGGTCAAAGGTCAAGGTCAAGGTCAAGGTCAAGGTCAAGGTCAAGGTCAAGGTCAAAGGTCAAGGTCAAAGGTCAAGGTCACAGGTCAAAGGTCACAGGTCAAGGTCAAGGCCAAAGGTCAAAGGTCAAAGGTCAAGGTCAAGGTCAAGGTCAAGGTCAAAGGTCAAGGTCAAGGTCAAGGTCAAAGGTCAAGGTCAAAGGTCAAAGGTCAAAGGTCAAAGGTCAAGGTCAAGGTCAAAGGTCAAGGTCAAGGTCAAGGTCAAGGTCAAGGTCAAGGTCAAAGGTCAAGGTCAAGGTCAAGGTCAAAGGTCAAGGTCAAAGGTCAAAGGTCAAGGTCAAAGGTCAAGGTCAAGGTCAAGGTCAAGGTCAAGGTCAAGGTCAAGGTCAAAGGTCAAAGGTCAAGGTCAAAGGTCAAGGTCAAAGTCAAAGTCAAAGGTCAAGGTCAAAGGTCAAGGTCAAAGGTCAAGGTCAAAGGTCAAGGTCAAAGGTCAAGGTCAAAGGTCAAAGGTCACAGGTCAAGGTCAAGGCCAAAGGTCAAGGTCAAGGTCAAGGTCAAGGTCAAAGGTCAAGGTCAAAGGTCAAAGGTCAAAGGTCATAGGTCAAGGTCAAGGTCAAAGGTCAAGGTCAAGGTCAAGGTCAAGGTCAAGGTCAAAGGTCAAGGTCAAGGTCAAAGGTCAAGGTCAAGGTCAAAGGTCAAGGTCAAGGTCAAGGTCAAGGTCAAGGTCAAGGTCAAAGGTCAAAGGTCAAGGTCAAGGTCAAGGTCAAGGTCAAGGTCAAGATCAAGGTCAAATGTCAAATGTCAAATGTCAAATGTCAAAGGTCAAAGTTCAAAGGTCAAAGGTCAAGGTCAAGGTCAAGGTCAAGGTCAAGGTCAAGGTCAAGGTCAAGGTCAAGGTCAAGGTCAAGGTCAAGGTCAAGGTCAAAGGTCAAATGTCAAAGGTCAAAGGTCAAGGTCAAAGGTCAAAGGTCAAAGGTCAAAGGTCAAGGTCAAGGTCAAAGGTCAAGGTCAAGGTCAAGGTCAAAGGTCAAGGTCAAGGTCAAGGTCAAAGGTCAAGGTCAAGGTCAAGGTCAAGGTCAAGGTCAAGGTCAAGGTCAAGGTCAAAGGTCAAAGGTCAAGGTCAAAGGTCAAGGTCAAAGTCAAAGGTCAAGGTCAAAGGTCAAGGTCAAAGTCAAAGGTCAAGGTCAAAGGTCAAGGTCAAAGGTCAAGGTCAAAGGTCATGGTCAAAGGTCAAGGTCAAAGGTCACAGGTCAAGGTCAAGGCCAAAGGTCAAAGGTCAAAGGTCAAGGTCAAGGTCAAGGTCAAAGGTCAAGGTCAAAGGTCAAAGGTCAAATGTCAAAGGTCAAGGTCAAGGTCAAGGTCAAGGCCAAAGGTCAAGGTCAAGGTCAAAGGTCAAGGTCAAGGTCAAAGGTCAAGGTCAAAGGTCAAAGGTCAAGGTCAAGGTCAAGGTCAAGGTCAAAGGTCAAGGTCAAGGTCAAGGTCAAGGTCAAGGTCAAGGTCAAGGTCAAGGTCAAGGTCAAGGTCAAGGTCAAGGTCAAGGTCAAATGTCAAATGTCAAAGGTCAAAGGTCAAAGGTCAAAGGTCAAAGGTCAAGGTCAAGGTCAAGGTCAAGGTCAAGGTCAAGGTCAAGGTCAAGGTCAAGGTCAAGGTCAAGGTCAAATGTCAAATGTCAAATGTCAAATGTCAAAGGTCAAAGGTCAAAGGTCAAAGGTCAAAGGTCAAGGTCAAGGTCAAGGTCAAGGTCAAAGGTCAAAGGTCAAAGGTCACAGGTCACAGGTCAAGGTCAAGGCCAAAGGTCAAAGGTCAAAGGTCAAGGTCAAAGGTCAAGGTCAAAGGTCAAAGGTCAAAGGTCAAAGGTCAAGGTCAAAGGTCAAAGGTCAAAGGTCAAAGGTCAAGGTCAAGGTCAAAGGTCAAGGTCAAGGTCAAGGTCAAGGTCAAGGTCAAAGGTCAAGGTCAAAAGTCAAAGGTCAAAGGTCAAAGGTCAAGGTCAAGGTCAAGGTCAAAGGTCAAGGTCAAAGGTCAAGGTCAAAGGTCAAAGGTCAAAGGTCAAAGGTCAAAGGTCAAAGGTCAAGGTCAAGGTCATAGGTCAAGGTCAAGGTCAAGGTCAAGGTCAAGGTCAAAGGTCAAGGTCAAGGTCAAAGGTCAAGGTCAAAGGTCAAGGTCAAGGTCAAGGTCAAGGTCAAGGTCAAGGTCAAGGTCAAAGGTCAAGGTCAAAGGTCAAGGTCACAGGTCAAAGGTCACAGGTCAAGGTCAAGGCCAAAGGTCAAAGGTCAAAGGTCAAGGTCAAGGTCAAGGTCAAAGGTCAAGGTCAAGGTCAAGGTCAAGGTCAAAGGTCAAGGTCAAAGGTCAAAGGTCAAAGGTCAAGGTCAAGGTCAAAGGTCAAGGTCAAGGTCAAGGTCAAGGTCAAGGTCAAGGTCAAAGGTCAAGGTCAAGGTCAAAGGTCAAGGTCAAAGGTCAAAGGTCAAGGTCAAAGGTCAAGGTCAAAGGTCAAGGTCAAAGGTCAAGGTCAAGGTCAAGGTCAAGGTCAAGGTCAAGGTCAAGGTCAAAGGTCAAGGTCAAAGGTCAAGGTCACAGGTCAAAGGTCACAGGTCAAGGTCAAGGCCAAAGGTCAAAGGTCAAGGTCAAAGTCAAAGGTCAAGGTCAAAGGTCAAGGTCAAAGGTCAAGGTCAAAGGTCAAGGTCAAAGGTCAAGGTCAAGGTCAAGGTCAAAGGTCAAGGTCAAAGGTCAAAGGTCAAAGGTCAAGGTCAAGGTCAAGGTCAAGGTCAAAGGTCAAAGGTCAAGGTCAAGGTCAAGGTCAAGGTCAAGGTCAAGGTCAAGGTCAAAGGTCAAAGGTCAAGGTCAAGGTCAAGGTCAAGGTCAAGGTCAAGGTCAAGGTCAAGGTCAAATGTCAAATGTCAAATGTCAAATGTCAAAGGTCAAAGGTCAAAGGTCAAGGTCAAGGTCAAGGTCAAGGTCAAGGTCAAGGTCAAGGTCAAGGTCAAGGTCAAGGTCAAGGTCAAGGTCAAGGTCAAGGTCAAGGTCAAGGTCAAGGTCAAGGTCAAGGTCAAGGTCAAGGTCAAGGTCAAGGTCAAGGTCAAGGTCAAGGTCAAGGTCAAGGTCAAGGTCAAGGTCAAAGGTCAAGGTCAAGGTCAAAGGTCAAGGTCAAAGGTCAAAGGTCAAGGTCAAAGGTCAAGGTCAAGGTCAAGGTCAAGGTCAAGGTCAAGGTCAAAGGTCAAAGGTCAAAGGTCAAAGGTCAAAGGTCAAAGGTCAAAGGTCAAAGGTCAAAGGTCAAAGGTCAAAGGTCAAAGGTCAAAGGTCAAAGGTCAAAGGTCAAGGTCAAAGGTCAAGGTCAAAGGTCAAGGTCAAAGGTCAAATGTCAAATGTCAAAGGTCAAAGGTCAAAGGTCAAGGTCAAGGTCAAGGTCAAGGTCAAAGGTCAAGGTCAAGGTCAAGGTCAAGGTCAAGGTCAAGGTCAAAGGTCAAAGGTCAAGGTCAAGGTCAAGGTCAAGGTCAAGGTCAAAGGTCAAATGTCAAATGTCAAAGGTCAAGGTCAAAGGTCAAAGGTCAAGGTCAAGGTCAAAGGTCAAGGTCAAAATCAAAGGTCAAGGTCAAAGGTCAAGGTCAAAGGTCAAGGTCAAAGGTCAAAGGTCACAGGTCAAGGTCAAGGTCAAGGCCAAAGGTCAAAGGTCAAAGGTCAAGGTCAAGGTCAAGGTCAAGGTCAAAGGTCAAGGTCAAAGGTCAAAGGTCAAAGGTCAAAGGTCAAAGGTCAATGTCAAGGTCAAGGTCAAATGTCAAAGGTCAAGGTCAAGGTCAAGGTCAAAGGTCAAGGTCAAGGTCAAGGTCAAGGTCAAAGGTCAAGGTCAAAGGTCAAAGGTCAAAGGTCAAAGGTCAAGGTCAAGGTCAAAGGTCAAGGTAAAGGTCAAGGTCAAGGTCAAGGTCAAGGTCAAAGGTCAAAGGTCAAAGGTCAAAGGTCAAGGTCAAAGATCAAAGGTCAAAGGTCAAAGGTCAAAGGTCAAAGGTCAAAGGTCAAAGGTCAAAGGTCAAAGGTCAAAGGTCAAAGGTCAAAGGTCAAAGGTCAAAGGTCAAAGGTCAAAGGTCAAAGGTCAAGGTCAAAGGTCAAGGTCAAAGGTCAAGGTCAAAGGTCAAAGGTCAAAGGTCAAAGGTCAAAGGTCAAGGTCAAGGTCAAGGTCAAGGTCAAGGTCAACGTCAAAGGTCAAAGGTCAAAGGTCAAGGTCAAGGTCAAGGTCAAGGTCAAGGTCAAAGGTCAAGGTCAAGGTCAAGGTCAAAGGTCAAGGTCAAAGGTCAAAGGTCAAGGTCAAAGGTCAAGGTCAAGGTCAAGGTCAAGGTCAAGGTCAAGGTCAAAGGTCAAAGGTCAAAGGTCAAAGGTCAAAGGTCAAAGGTCAAAGGTCAAAGGTCAAAGGTCAAAGGTCAAAGGTCAAAGGTCAAAGGTCAAAGGTCAAAGGTCAAGGTCAAAGGTCAAGGTCAAAGGTCAAGGTCAAAGGTCAAATGTCAAATGTCAAAGGTCAAAGGTCAAAGGTCAAGGTCAAGGTCAAGGTCAAGGTCAAAGGTCAAGGTCAAGGTCAAAGTCAAGGTCAAGGTCAAGGTCAAGGTCAAAGGTCAAAGGTCAAGGTCAAGGTCAAGGTCAAGGTCAAGGTCAAAGGTCAAATGTCAAATGTCAAAGGTCAAGGTCAAAGGTCAAAGGTCAAGGTCAAGGTCAAAGGTCAAGGTCAAAATCAAAGGTCAAGGTCAAAGGTCAAGGTCAAAGGTCAAGGTCAAAGGTCAAAGGTCACAGGTCAAGGTCAAGGTCAAGGCCAAAGGTCAAAGGTCAAAGGTCAAGGTCAAGGTCAAGGTCAAGGTCAAAGGTCAAGGTCAAAGGTCAAAGGTCAAAGGTCAAAGGTCAAAGGTCAATGTCAAGGTCAAGGTCAAATGTCAAAGGTCAAGGTCAAGGTCAAGGTCAAAGGTCAAGGTCAAGGTCAAGGTCAAGGTCAAAGGTCAAGGTCAAAGGTCAAAGGTCAAAGGTCAAAGGTCAAAGGTCAAGGTCAAGGTCAAAGGTCAAGGTAAAGGTCAAGGTCAAGGTCAAGGTCAAGGTCAAGGTCAAAGGTCAAAGGTCAAAGGTCAAAGGTCAAGGTCAAAGATCAAAGGTCAAAGGTCAAAGGTCAAAGGTCAAAGGTCAAAGGTCAAAGGTCAAAGGTCAAGGTCAAAGGTCAAGGTCAAAGGTCAAGGTCAAAGGTCAAAGGTCAAAGGTCAAAGGTCAAAGGTCAAGGTCAAGGTCAAGGTCAAGGTCAAGGTCAACGTCAAAGGTCAAAGGTCAAAGGTCAAGGTCAAGGTCAAGGTCAAGGTCAAGGTCAAAGGTCAAGGTCAAGGTCAAGGTCAAAGGTCAAGGTCAAAGGTCAAAGGTCAAAGGTCAAAGGTCAAGGTCAAGGTCAAAGGTCAAGGTCAAGGTCAAGGTCAAGGTCAAGGTCAAGGTCAAGGTCAAGGTCAAGGTCAAAGGTCAAGGTCAAAGGTCAAAGGTCAAGGTCAAAGGTCAAGGTCAAAGGTCAAAGGTCACAGGTCAAGGTCAAGGTCAAGGCCAAAGGTCAAAGGTCAAAGGTCAAGGTCAAGGTCAAGGTCAAAGGTCAAGGTCAAAGGTCAAAGGTCAAAGGTCAAAGGTCAAAGGTCAAGGTCAAGGTCAAAGGTCAAGGTCAAGGTCAAGGTCAAGGTCAAGGTCAAGGTCAAAGGTCAAAGTCAAGGTCAAAGGTCAAGGTCAAGGTCAAAGGTCAAGGTCAAGGTCAAAGGTCAAGGTCAAGGTCAAGGTCAAGGTCAAAGGTCAAAGGTCAAGGTCAAGGTCAAGGTCAAGGTCAAGGTCAAGGTCAAGATCAAGGTCAAATGTCAAATGTCAAATGTCAAATGTCAAATGTCAAAGGTCAAAGGTCAAAGGTCAAGGTCAAGGTCAAGGTCAAAGGTCAAGGTCAAGGTCAAGGTCAAGGTCAAGGTCAAGGTCAAAGGTCAAAGTCAAGGTCAAAGGTCAAGGTCAAGGTCAAAGGTCAAGGTCAAGGTCAAAGGTCAAGGTCAAGGTCAAGGTCAAGGTCAAAGGTCAAAGGTCAAAGGTCAAGGTCAAGGTCAAGGTCAAGGTCAAAGGTCAAGGTCAAGGTCAAGGTCAAGGTCAAGGTCAAGGTCAAGGTCAAGGTCAAGGTCAAGGTCAAGGTCAAGGTCAAGGTCAAGGTCAAGGTCAAGGTCAAGGTCAAGGTCAAGGTCAAGGTCAAGGTCAAAGGTCAAGGTCAAGGTCAAGGTCAAGGTCAAGGTCAAGGTCATAGGTCAAGGTCAAGGTCAAGGTCAAGGTCAAGGTCAAGGTCAAGGTCAAAGGTCAAGGTCAAGGTCAAAGGTCAAGGTCAAAGGTCAAGGTCAAAGGTCAAGGTCAAGGTCAAGGTCAAGGTCAAGGTCAAAGGTCAAGGTCAAAGGTCAAGGTCACAGGTCAAAGGTCACAGGTCAAGGTCAAGGCCATAGGTCAAAGGTCAAAGGTCAAAGGTCAAGGTCAAGGTCAAGGTCAAAGGTCAAGGTCAAAGGTCAAAGGTCAAAGGTCAAAGGTCAAGGTCAAGGTCAAAGGTCAAGGTCAAGGTCAAGGTCAAGGTCAAGGTCAAGGTCAAGGTCAAAGGTCAAAGGTCAAAGGTCAAGGTCAAGGTCAAGGTCAAGGTCAAGGTCAAGGTCAAGGTCAAGGTCAAGGTCAAGGTCAAGGTCAAGGTCAAGGTCAAGGTCAAGTTCAAAGGTCAAAGGTCAAGGTCAAGGTAAAGGTCAAAGGTCAAGGTCAAGGTCAAAGGTCAAGGTCAAGGTCAAAGGTCAAGGTCAAAGGTCAAGGTCAAGGTCAAAGGTCAAGGTCAAGGTCAAGGTCATGGTCAAGGTCAAAGGTCAAAGTCAAAGGTCAAGGTCAAGGTCAAGGTCAAGGTCAAGGTCAAAGGTCAAGGTCAAGGTCAAGTTCAAAGGTCAAAGGTCAAAGGTCAAGGTCAAGGTCAAGGTCAAGGTCAAGGTCAAGGTCAAGGTCAAAGGTCAAGGTCAAAGGTCAAGGTCAAGGTCAAGGTCAAAGGTCAAGGTCAAGGTCATGGTCAAGGTCAAAGGTCAAAGTCAAAGGTCAAGGTGAAGGTCAAGGTCAAGGTAAAGTTCAAAGGTCAAAGGTCAAAGGTCAAGGTCAAGGTCAAGGTCAAAGGTCAAAGGTCAAGGTCAAAGGTCAAAGGTTAAAGGTCAAGGTCAAAGGTCAAAGGTCAAGGTCAAAGGTCAAAGGTCAAGGTCAAGGTAAAGGTCAAGGTCAAAGGTCAAAGCTCAAAGGTCAAAGGTTAAAGGTCAAGGTCAAAGGTCAAAGGTCAAGGTCAAGGTAAAGGTCAAGGTCAAAGGTCAAAGCTCAAAGGTCAAGGTCAAAGGTCAAGGTCAAGGTCAAAGGTCAAAGGTCAAGGTCAAAGGTCAAAGGTTAAAGGTCAAGGTCAAAGGTCAAAGGTCAAGGTCAAAGGTCAAAGGTCAAGGTCAAGGTAAAGGTCAAGGTCAAAGGTCAAAGCTCAAAGGTCAAAGGTTAAAGGTCAAGGTCAAAGGTCAAAGGTCAAGGTCAAGGTAAAGGTCAAGGTCAAAGGTCAAAGCTCAAAGGTCAAGGTCAAAGGTCAAGGTCAAAGGTCAAGGTCAAGGTCAAAGGTCAAGGTCAAGGTCAAGGTCAAAGGTCAAAGGTCAAAGGTCAAAGGTTAAAGGTCAAGGTCAAAGTCAAAGGTCAAGGTCAAGGTCAAGGTCAAGGTCAAGGTCAAGGTCAAGGTCAAGGTCAAGGTCAAGGTCAAGGTCAAGGTCAAGGTCAAGGTCAAGGTCAAGGTCAAGGTCAAGGTCAAGGTCAAGGTCAAGTTCAAGGTCAAGGTCAAGGTCAAGGTCAAGGTCAAGGTCAAGGTCAAGGTCAAGGTCAAGGTCAAGGTCAAGGTCAAGGTCAAGGTCAAGGTCAAGGTCAAGGTCAAGGTCAAGGTCAAGGTCAAGGTCAAGGTCAAGGTCAAGGTCAAGGTCAAGGTCAAGGTCAAGTTCAAAGGTCAAAGGTCAAGGTCAAGGTCAAGGTCAAGGTCAAGGTCAAGGTCAAGGTCAAGGTCAAGGTCAAGTTCAAAGGTCAAAGGTCAAGGTCAAGGTCAAGGTCAAGGTCAAGGTCAAAGGTCAAGGTCAAAGGTCAAGGTCAAGGTCAAGGTCAAGGTCAAGGTCAAAGGTCAAGGTCAAAGGTCAAAGGTTAAGGTCAAGGTCAAGGTCAAGGTCAAGGTCAAGGTCAAGGTCAAGGTCAAGGTCAAGGTCAAGGTCAAGGTCAAGGTCAAAGGTCAAGGTCAAGGTGAAAGGTCAAGGTCAAGGTCAAGGTCAAGGTCAAGGTCAAGGTCAAGGTCAAGGTCAAGGTCAAAGGTCAAAGGTCAAAGGTCAAAGGTCAAGGTCATGGTCAAGGTCAAAGGTCAATGTCAAGGTGAAGGTCAAGGTCAAAGGTCAAGGTCAAGGTCAAGGTCAAAGGTCAAAGGTCAAGGTCAAGGTCAAAGGTCAAAGGTCAAGGTCAAGGTCAAACGTCAAGGTCAAGGTCAAAGGTCAAAGGTCAAGGTCAAGGTCATGGTCAAGGTCAAGGTCAAGGTCAAAGGTCAAAGGTCAAAGGTCAAGGTCAAAGGTCAAGGTCAAAGGTCAAGGTCAAGGTCAAGGTCAAGGTCAAGGTCAAGGTCAAGGTCAAGGTCAAGGTCAAGGTCAAGGTCAAGGTCAAGGTCAAGGTCAAGGTCAAGGTCAAGGTCAAGGTCAAGGTCAAGGTCAAGGTCAAGGTCAAGGTCAAAGGTCAAAGGTCAATGGTCAAGGTCAAAGGTCAAAGGTCAAGGTCAAGGTCAAAGGTCAATGTCAAGGTCAAGGTCAAAGGTCAAGGTCAAAGGTCAAGGTCAAGGTCAAAGGTCAAGGTCAAGGTCAAGTTCAAAGGTCAAAGGTCAAGGTCAAGGTCAAAGGTCAAAGCTCAAAGGTCAAAGGTTAAAGGTCAAGGTCAAAGGTCAAAGGTCAAGGTCAAGGTCAAGGTCAAAGGTCAAAGGTCAAAGCTCAAAGCTCAAAGGTCAAGGTCAAAGGTCAAGGTCAAGGTCAAAGGTCAAGGTCAAGGTCAAAGGTCAAGGTCAAGGTCAAAGGTCAAGGTCAAGGTCAAGGTCAAGGTCAAGGTCAAGGTCAAAGGTCAAAGGTCAAGGTCAAGGTCAAGGTCAAGGTCAAGGTCAAGGTCAAGGTCAAGATCAAGGTCAAATGTCAAATGTCAAATGTCAAATGTCAAATGTCAAAGGTCAAAGGTCAAAGGTCAAGGTCAAGGTCAAGGTCAAGGTCAAAGGTCAAGGTCAAGGTCAAGGTCAAGGTCAAGGTCAAGGTCAAGGTCAAGGTCAAGGTCAAGGTCAAGGTCAAGGTCAAGGTCAAGGTCAAGGTCAAGGTCAAGGTCAAGGTCAAGGTCAAAGGTCAAATGTCAAAGGTCAAAGGTCAAAGGTCAAGGTCAAAGGTCAAAGGTCAAAGGTCAAGGTCAAGGTCAAGGTCAAGGTCAAGGTCAAAGGTCAAGGTCAAGGTGAAGGTCAAAGGTCAAGGTCAAGGTCAAGGTCAAGGTCAAAGGTCAAGGTCAAGGTCAAGGTCAAGGTCAAGGTCAAGGTCAAGGTCAAAGTTCAAAGGTCAAGGTCAAAGGTCAAGGTCAAAGTCAAAGGTCAAGGTCAAAGGTCAAGGTCAAAGGTCAAGGTCAAAGGTCAAGGTCAAAGGTCAAAGGTCACAGGTCAAGGTCAAGGCCAAAGGTCAAAGGTCAAAGGTCAAGGTCAAGGTCAAGGTCAAAGGTCAAGGTCAAAGGTCAAAGGTCAAATGTCAAAGGTCAAGGTCAAGGTCAAGGCCAAAGGTCAAAGGTCAAAGGTCAAGGTCAAGGTCAAAGGTCAAGGTCAAGGTCAAGGTCAAAGGTCAAAGGTCAAGGTCAAGGTCAAGGTCAAGGTCAAAGGTCAAAGGTCAAGGTCAAGGTCAAGGTCAAGGTCAAG
Organism: Lasioglossum villosulum; assembly: GCA_963971365.1. Lineage (NCBI taxonomy): Eukaryota > Metazoa > Arthropoda > Insecta > Hymenoptera > Halictidae > Lasioglossum > Lasioglossum villosulum. The sequence goes on along the minus strand of CAXARU010000015.1, from coordinate 1,206,413 downwards.
GTCAAGGTCAAGGTCAAGGTCAAGGTCAAGTTCAAAGGTCAAAGGTCAAGGTCAAGGTCAAGGTCAAGGTCAAGGTCAAAGGTCAAGGTCAAAGGTCAAGGTCAAGGTCAAGGTCAAGGTCAAGGTCAAAGGTCAAGGTCAAAGGTCAAAGGTTAAGGTCAAGGTCAAGGTCAAGGTCAAGGTCAAGGTCAAGGTCAAGGTCAAGGTCAAGGTCAAGGTCAAAGGTCAAGGTCAAGGTGAAAGGTCAAGGTCAAGGTCAAGGTCAAGGTCAAGGTCAAGGTCAAGGTCAAGGTCAAGGTCAAGGTCAAAGGTCAAAGGTCAAAGGTCAAAGGTCAAGGTCATGGTCAAGGTCAAAGGTCAATGTCAAGGTGAAGGTCAAGGTCAAAGGTCAAGGTCAAGGTCAAGGTCAAAGGTCAAAGGTCAAGGTCAAGGTCAAAGGTCAAAGGTCAAGGTCAAGGTCAAACGTCAAGGTCAAGGTCAAAGGTCAAAGGTCAAGGTCAAGGTCATGGTCAAGGTCAAGGTCAAGGTCAAAGGTCAAAGGTCAAAGGTCAAGGTCAAAGGTCAAGGTCAAAGGTCAAGGTCAAGGTCAAGGTCAAGGTCAAGGTCAAGGTCAAGGTCAAGGTCAAGGTCAAGGTCAAGGTCAAGGTCAAGGTCAAGGTCAAGGTCAAGGTCAAGGTCAAGGTCAAGGTCAAGGTCAAGGTCAAGGTCAAGGTCAAGGTCAAAGGTCAAAGGTCAATGGTCAAGGTCAAAGGTCAAAGGTCAAGGTCAAGGTCAAAGGTCAATGTCAAGGTCAAGGTCAAAGGTCAAGGTCAAAGGTCAAGGTCAAGGTCAAAGGTCAAGGTCAAGGTCAAGTTCAAAGGTCAAAGGTCAAGGTCAAGGTCAAAGGTCAAAGCTCAAAGGTCAAAGGTTAAAGGTCAAGGTCAAAGGTCAAAGGTCAAGGTCAAGGTCAAGGTCAAAGGTCAAAGGTCAAAGCTCAAAGCTCAAAGGTCAAGGTCAAAGGTCAAGGTCAAGGTCAAAGGTCAAGGTCAAGGTCAAAGGTCAAGGTCAAGGTCAAAGGTCAAGGTCAAGGTCAAGGTCAAGGTCAAGGTCAAGGTCAAAGGTCAAAGGTCAAGGTCAAGGTCAAGGTCAAGGTCAAGGTCAAGGTCAAGGTCAAGATCAAGGTCAAATGTCAAATGTCAAATGTCAAATGTCAAAGGTCAAAGGTCAAAGGTCAAGGTCAAGGTCAAGGTCAAGGTCAAAGGTCAAGGTCAAGGTCAAGGTCAAGGTCAAGGTCAAGGTCAAGGTCAAGGTCAAGGTCAAGGTCAAGGTCAAGGTCAAGGTCAAGGTCAAGGTCAAGGTCAAGGTCAAGGTCAAGGTCAAAGGTCAAATGTCAAATGTCAAAGGTCAAAGGTCAAGGTCAAAGGTCAAAGGTCAAAGGTCAAGGTCAAGGTCAAGGTCAAGGTCAAGGTCAAAGGTCAAGGTCAAGGTGAAGGTCAAAGGTCAAGGTCAAGGTCAAGGTCAAGGTCAAAGGTCAAGGTCAAGGTCAAGGTCAAGGTCAAGGTCAAGGTCAAGGTCAAAGTTCAAAGGTCAAGGTCAAAGGTCAAGGTCAAAGTCAAAGGTCAAGGTCAAAGGTCAAGGTCAAAGGTCAAGGTCAAAGGTCAAGGTCAAAGGTCAAAGGTCACAGGTCAAGGTCAAGGCCAAAGGTCAAAGGTCAAAGGTCAAGGTCAAGGTCAAGGTCAAAGGTCAAGGTCAAAGGTCAAAGGTCAAATGTCAAAGGTCAAGGTCAAGGTCAAGGCCAAAGGTCAAAGGTCAAAGGTCAAGGTCAAGGTCAAAGGTCAAGGTCAAGGTCAAGGTCAAAGGTCAAAGGTCAAGGTCAAGGTCAAGGTCAAGGTCAAAGGTCAAAGGTCAAGGTCAAGGTCAAGGTCAAGGTCAAGGTCAAGGTCAAGGTCAAATGTCAAATGTCAAAGGTCAAAGGTCAAAGGTCAAAGGTCAAGGTCAAGGTCAAGGTCAAGGTCAAGGTCAAGGTCAAGGTCAAGGTCAAGGTCAAGGTCAAATGTCAAATGTCAAATGTCAAATGTCAAAGGTCAAAGGTCAAAGGTCAAGGTCAAGGTCAAGGTCAAGGTCAAGGTCAAGGTCAAGGTCAAGGTCAAGGTCAAGGTCAAGGTCAAGGTCAAGGTCAAGGTCAAGGTCAAAGGTCAAGGTCAAGGTCAAAGGTCAAGGTCAAAGGTCAAAGGTCAAGGTCAAAGGTCAAGGTCAAGGTCAAGGTCAAGGTCAAGGTCAAGGTCAAAGGTCAAAGGTCAAAGGTCAAAGGTCAAAGGTCAAAGGTCAAAGGTCAAGGTCAAAGATCAAAGGTCAAAGGTCAAAGGTCAAAGGTCAAAGGTCAAAGGTCAAAGGTCAAAGGTCAAAGGTCAAAGGTCAAAGGTCAAAGGTCAAAGGTCAAAGGTCAAAGGTCAAAGGTCAAAGGTCAAAGGTCAAGGTCAAAGGTCAAGGTCAAAGGTCAAGATCAAAGGTCAAATGTCAAATGTCAAAGGTCAAAGGTCAAAGGTCAAGGTCAAGGTCAAGGTCAAGGTCAAAGGTCAAGGTCAAGGTCAAGGTCAAGGTCAAGGTCAAGGTCAAAGGTCAAAGGTCAAGGTCAAGGTCAAGGTCAAGGTCAAGGTCAAGGTCAAGGCCAAAGGTCAAAGGTCAAAGGTCAAGGTCAAGGTCAAGGTCAAGGTCAAGGTCAAGGTCAAGGTCAAGGTCAAAGGTCAAGGTCAAAGGTCAAAGGTCAAAGGTCAAAGGTCAAAGGTCAATGTCAAGGTCAAGGTCAAAGGTCAAAGGTCAAGGTCAAGGTCAAGGTCAAAGGTCAAGGTCAAGGTCAAGGTCAAGGTCAAAGGTCAAGGTCAAAGGTCAAAGGTCAAAGGTCAAGGTCAAGGTCAAAGGTCAAGGTAAAGGTCAAGGTCAAGGTCAAGGTCAAGGTCAAGGTCAAAGGTCAAAGGTCAAAGGTCAAAGGTCAAGGTCAAAGATCAAAGGTCAAAGGTCAAAGGTCAAAGGTCAAAGGTCAAAGGTCAAAGGTCAAAGGTCAAAGGTCAAAGGTCAAAGGTCAAAGGTCAAAGGTCAAAGGTCAAGGTCAAAGGTCAAGGTCAAAGGTCAAGGTCAAAGGTCAAAGGTCAAAGGTCAAAGGTCAAGGTCAAGGTCAAGGTCAAGGTCAAGGTCAACGTCAAAGGTCAAAGGTCAAAGGTCAAGGTCAAGGTCAAGGTCAAGGTCAAGGTCAAGGTCAAAGGTCAAGGTCAAGGTCAAGGTCAAAGGTCAAGGTCAAAGGTCAAAGGTCAAAGGTCAAAGGTCAAGGTCAAGGTCAAAGGTCAAGGTCAAGGTCAAGGTCAAGGTCAAGGTCAAGGTCAAGGTCAAGGTCAAGGTCAAGGTCAAAGGTCAAGGTCAAAGGTCAAGGTCAAGGTCAAGGTCAAGGTCAAAGGTCAAAGGTCAAGGTCAAGGTCAAGGTCAAGGTCAAGGTCAAGGTCAAGGTCAAGATCAAGGTCAAATGTCAAATGTCAAATGTCAAATGTCAAATGTCAAAGGTCAAAGGTCAAAGGTCAAGGTCAAGGTCAAGGTCAAAGGTCAAGGTCAAGGTCAAGGTCAAGGTCAAGGTCAAGGTCAAGGTCAAAGGTCAAAGTCAAGGTCAAAGGTCAAGGTCAAGGTCAAAGGTCAAGGTCAAGGTCAAAGGTCAAGGTCAAGGTCAAGGTCAAGGTCAAAGGTCAAAGGTCAAAGGTCAAGGTCAAGGTCAAGGTCAAGGTCAAGGTCAAAGGTCAAGGTCAAGGTCAAGGTCAAGGTCAAGGTCAAGGTCAAGGTCAAGGTCAAGGTCAAGGTCAAGGTCAAGGTCAAGGTCAAGGTCAAGGTCAAGGTCAAGGTCAAGGTCAAGGTCAAGGTCAAAGGTCAAGGTCAAGGTCAAGGTCAAGGTCATAGGTCAAGGTCAAGGTCAAGGTCAAGGTCAAAGGTCAAGGTCAAGGTCAAGGTCAAAGGTCAAAGGTCAAGGTCAAAGGTCAAGGTCAAAGGTCAAGGTCAAGGTCAAGGTCAAGGTCAAGGTCAAAGGTCAAGGTCACAGGTCAAAGGTCACAGGTCAAGGTCAAGGCCATAGGTCAAAGGTCAAAGGTCAAAGGTCAAGGTCAAGGTCAAGGTCAAAGGTCAAGGTCAAAGGTCAAAGGTCAAAGGTCAAAGGTCAAGGTCAAGGTCAAAGGTCAAGGTCAAGGTCAAGGTCAAGGTCAAGGTCAAAGTCAAGGTCAAAGGTCAAAGGTCAAAGGTCAAAGGTCAAGGTCAAAGGTCAAGGTCAAGGTCAAGGTCAAGGTCAAAGGTCAAAGGTCAAAGGTCAAGGTCAAAGGTCAAGGTCAAGGCCAAAGGTCAAAGGTCAAAGGTCAAGGTCAAGGTCAAGGTCAAGGTCAAGGTCAAGGTCAAGGTCAAAGGTCAAGGTCAAGGTCAAAGGTCAAGGTCAAAGGTCAAAGGTCAAAGGTCAAGGTCAAGGTCAAGGTCAAGGTCAAGGTCAAGGTCAAGGTCAAAGGTCAAGGTCAAAGTCAAAGGTCAAGGTCAAAGTCAAAGTCAAAGGTCAAGGTCAAAGGTCAAGGTCAAAGGTCAAGGTCAAAGGTCAAAGGTCATAGGTCAAGGTCAAGGTCAAGGTCATAGGTCAAGGTCAAGGTCAAGGTCAAAGGTCAAAGGTCAAGGACAAAGGTCAAGTTCAAGGTCAAGGTCAAGGTCAAGGTCAAGGTCAAAGGTCAAAGGTCAAGGTCAAGGTCAAGGTCAAGGTCAAGGTCAAGGTCAAGGTCAAGGTCAAATGTCAAATGTCAAATGTCAAAGGTCAAAGGTCAAAGGTCAAGGTCAAGGTCAAGGTCAAGGTCAAGGTCAAGGTCAAAGGTCAAGGTCAAATGTCAAATGTCAAATGTCAAATGTCAAAGGTCAAAGGTCAAAGGTCAAGGTCAAGGTCAAGGTCAAGGTCAAGGTCAACAAGGTCAAGGTCAAAGGTCAAAGGTCAAGGTCAAGGTCAAGGTCAAGGTCAAGGTCAAGGTCAAATGTCAAATGTCAAATGTCAAAGGTCAAAGGTCAAGGTCAAGGTCAAGGTCAAGGTCAAGTTCAAGGTCAAGGTCAAGGTCAAGGTCAAGGTCAAGGTCAAGGTCAAGGTCAAAGGTCAAAGGTCAAGGTCAAGGTCAAGGTCAAGGTCAAGGTCAAGGTCAAGGTCAAGGTCAAGGTCAAGGTCAAGGTCAAGGTCAAGGTCAAGGTCAAGGTCAAAGGTCAAGGTCAAGGTCAAAGGTCAAGGTCAAAGGTCAAAGGTCAAGGTCAGAGGTCAAGGTCAAGGTCAAGGTCAAGGTCAAGGTCAAGGTCAAGGTCAAAGGTCAAGGTCAAGGTCAAGGTCAAGGTCAAGGTCAAGGTCAAAGGTCAAAGGTCAAAGGTCAAGGTCACAGGTCAAGGTCAAGGTCAAAGGTCAAGGTCAAGGTCAAAGGTCAAGGTCAAAGGTCAAAGGTCAAGGTCAAGGTCAAGGTCAAGGTCAAGGTCAAGGTCAAGGTCAAAGGTCAAAGGTCAAGGTCAAGGTCAAGGTCAAGGTCAAGGTCAAGGTCAAATGTCAAATGTCAAAGGTCAAAGGTCAAAGGTCAAGGTCAAGGTCAAGGTCAAGGTCAAAGGTCAAGGTCAAGGTCAAAGGTCAAGTCAAGGTCAAGGTCAAGGTCAAAGGTCAAAGGTCAAGGTCAAGGTCAAGGTCAAGGTCAAGGTCAAAGGTCAAATGTCAAATGTCAAATGTCAAATGTCAAAGGTCAAAGGTCAAAGGTCAAGGTCAAGGTCAAAGGTCAAGGTCAAAGGTCAAAGGTCAAAGGTCAAAGGTCAAGGTCAAGGTCAAAGGTCAAGGTCAAGGTCAAGGTCAAGGTCAAGGTCTAGGTCAAGGTCAAAGGTCAAAGGTCAAGGTCAAAGGTCAAGGTCAAAGGTCAAAGGTCAAGGACAAAGGTCAAGTTCAAGGTCAAGGTCAAGGTCAAGGTCAAGGTCAAAGGTCAAAGGTCAAGGTCAAGGTCAAGGTCAAGGTCAAGGTCAAGGTCAAGGTCAAGGTCAAATGTCAAATGTCAAATGTCAAAGGTCAAAGGTCAAAGGTCAAGGTCAAGGTCAAGGTCAAGGTCAAGGTCAAAGGTCAAAGGTCAAGGTCAAATGTCAAATGTCAAATGTCAAATGTCAAAGGTCAAAGGTCAAAGGTCAAGGTCAAGGTCAAGGTCAAGGTCAAGGTCAAAGGTCAAGGTCAAGGTCAACAAGGTCAAGGTCAAAGGTCAAGGTCAAGGTCAAGGTCAAGGTCAAGGTCAAGGTCAAGGTCAAATGTCAAATGTCAAATGTCAAATGTCAAAGGTCAAGGTCAAGGTCAAGGTCAAGGTCAAGTTCAAGGTCAAGGTCAAGGTCAAGGTCAAGGTCAAAGGTCAAAGGTCAAGGTCAAGGTCAAGGTCAAGGTCAAGGTCAAGGTCAAGGTCAAATGTCAAATGTCAAATGTCAAATGTCAAATGTCAAAGGTCAAGGTCAAAGGTCAAGGTCAAGGTCAAGGTCAAGGTCAAAGGTCAAAGGTCAAGGTCAAGGTCAAGGTCAAGGTCAAAGGTCAAATGTCAAATGTCAAAGGTCAAGGTCAAGGTCAAGGTCAAGGTCAAGGTCAAAGTCAAGGTCAAGGTCAAGGTCAAGGTCAAAGGTCAAAGGTCAAGGTCAAGGTCAAGGTCAAGGTCAAGGTCAAATGTCAAATGTCAAATGTCAAAGGTCAAAGGTCAAAGGTCAAGGTCAAGGTCAAGGTCAAGGTCAAAGGTCAAGGTCAAATGTCAAATGTCAAATGTCAAATGTCAAAGGTCAAAGGTCAAAGGTCAAGGTCAAGGTCAAGGTCAAGGTCAAGGTCAAAGTCAAAGGTCAAGGTCAAAGGTCAAGGTCAAAGGTCAAGGTCAAAGGTCAAGGTCAAAGGTCAAAGGTCAAAGGTCAAGGTCAAGGTCAAAGTCAAAGGTCAAAGGTCAAAGGTCAAAGGTCAAAGGTCAAGGTCAAGGTCAAGGTCAAAGGTCAAGGTCAAAGGTCAAGGTCAAAGGTCAAAGGTCAAAGGTCAAAGGTCAAAGGTCAAAGGTCAAGGTCAAGGTCAAAGTCAAAGGTCAAAGGTCAAAGGTCAAAGGTCAAAGGTCAAAGGTCAAGGTCAAGGTCAAGGTCAAAGGTCAAAGGTCAAGGTCAAGGTCAAGGTCAAGGTCAAAGGTCAAATGTCAAATGTCAAAGGTCAAAGGTCAAGGTCAAGGTCAAGGTCAAGGTCAAGGTCAAGGTCAAGGTCAAGGTCAAGGTCAAAGGTCAAGGTCAAGGTCAAAGGTCAAGGTCAAGGTCAAGGTCAAGGTCATGGTCAAGGTCAAGGTCAAGGTCAAAGGTCAAGGTCAAAGGTCAAGGTCAAAGTCAAAGGTCAAGGTCAAAGGTCAAGGTCAAAGGTCAAGGTCAAAGGTCAAAGGTCAAGGTCAAGGTCAAAGTCAAAGGTCAAGGTCAAAGGTCAAAGGTCAAAGGTCAAAGGTCAAGGTCAAGATCAAGGTCAAAGGTCAAAGGTCAAGGTCAAGGTAAAGGTAAAGGTCAAGGTCAAAGGTCAAGGTCAAAGGTCAAGGTCAAGGTCAAAGGTCAAGGTCAAGGTCAAGGTCAAGGTCAAAGGTCAAAGGTCAAGGTCAAGGTGAAGGTGAAGGTCAAAGGTCAAATGTCAAATGTCAAAGGTCAAAGGTCAAAGGTCAAGGTCAAGGTCAAGGTCAAGGTCAAGGTCAAAGGTCAAGGTCAAGGTCAAAGGTCAAGGTCAAAGGTCAAAGGTCAAGGACAAAGGTCAAGTTCAAGGTCAAGGTCAAGGTCAAGGTCAAGGTCAAGGTAAAGGTCAAGGTCAAAGGTCAAATGTCAAATGTCAAAGGTCAAAGGTCAAAGGTCAAAGGTCAAGGTCAAAGGTCAAAGGTCAAGGTCAAGGTCAAGGTCAGGGTCAGGGTCAAGGTCAAGGTCAAGGTCAAGGTCAAGGTCAAAGGTCAAGGTCAAGGTCAAGGTCAAAGGTCAAGGTCAAGGTCAAAGTTCAAGGTCAAAGGTCAAGGTCAAAGGTCAAAGGTCAAAGGTCAAGGTCAAGGTCAAAGTCAAAGGTCAAGGTCAAAGGTCAAAGGTCAAAGGTCAAAGGTCAAGGTCAAGATCAAGGTCAAGGTCAAGGTCAAAGGTCAAAGATCAAAGGTCAAAGGTCAAGGTCAAGGTAAAGGTCAAGGTCAAAGGTCAAGGTCAAAGGTCAAGGTCAAAGTCAAAGGTCAAGGTCAAAGGTCAAGGTCAAAGGTCAAGGTCAAAGGTCAAGGTCATAGGTCAAAGGTCAAGGTCAAGGACAAAGTCAAAGGTCAAGGTCAAAGGTCAAAGGTCAAAGGTCAAGGTCAAGGTCAAGGTCAAGGTCAAAGGTCAAGGTCAAGGTCAAGGTCAAAGGTCAAGGTCAAGGTCAAGGTCAAGGTCAAAGGTCAAGGTCAAAGGTCAAAGGTCAAAGGTCAAGGTCAAGGTCAAGGTCAAAGGTCAAGGTCAAAGGTCAAGGTCAAAGGTCAAAGGTCAAAGGTCATAGGTCAAGGTCAAGGTCAAGGTCAAAGGTCAAGGTCAAGGTCAAAGGTCAAGGTCAAGGTCAAGGTCAAGGTCAAGGTCAAAGGTCAAAGGTCAAGGTCAAAGGTCAAGGTCAAGGTCAAGGTCAAGGTCAAAGGTCAAGGTCAAGGTCAAAGGTCAAGGTCAAAGGTCAAAGGTCAAGGACAAAGGTCAAGTTCAAGGTCAAAGTCAAGGTCAAGGTCAAGGTCAAGGTCAAAGGTCAAAGGTCAAGGTCAAGGTCAAGGTCAAGGTCAAGGTCAAGGTCAAGGTCAAATGTCAAATGTCAAATGTCAAAGGTCAAAGGTCAAAGGTCAAGGTCAAGGTCAAGGTCAAAGGTCAAGGTCAAATGTCAAATGTCAAATGTCAAATGTCAAATGTCAAAGGTCAAAGGTCAAAGGTCAAGGTGAAGGTGAAGGTCAAGGTCAAGGTCAAAGTCAAAGGTCAAGGTCAAAGGTCAAGGTCAAAGGTCAAGGTCAAAGGTCAAGGTCAAAGGTCAAAGGTCAAAGGTCAAAGGTCAAGGTCAAGGTCAAAGTCAAAGGTCAAAGGTCAAAGGTCAAAGGTCAAAGGTCAAGGTCAAGGTCAAGGTCAAGGTCAAGGTCAAGGTCAAGGTCAAGGTCAAGGTCAAATGTCAAATGTCAAATGTCAAAGGTCAAAGGTCAAAGGTCAAGGTCAAGGTCAAGGTCAAGGTCAAGGTCAAGGTCAAAGGTCAAGGTCAAATGTCAAATGTCAAATGTCAAATGTCAAAGGTCAAAGGTCAAAGGTCAAGGTCAAGGTCAAGGTCAAGGTCAAGGTCAAAGGTCAAGGTCAAGGTCAACAAGGTCAAGGTCAAAGGTCAAAGGTCAAGGTCAAGGTCAAGGTCAAGGTCAAGGTCAAATGTCAAATGTCAAATGTCAAAGGTCAAGGTCAAGGTCAAGGTCAAGGTCAAGTTCAAGGTCAAGGTCAAGGTCAAGGTCAAGGTCAAGGTCAAGGTCAAAGGTCAAAGGTCAAGGTCAAGGTCAAGGTCAAGGTCAAGGTCAAGGTCAAGGTCAAGGTCAAGGTCAAGGTCAAATGTCAAATGTCAAATGTCAAAGGTCAAGGTCAAGGTCAAGGTCAAAGGTCAAGGTCAAAGGTCAAAGGTCAAAGGTCAAAGGTCAAGGTCAAGGTCAAGGTCAAGGTCAAGGTCAAGGTCAAGGTCAAGGTCAAGGTCAAGGTCAAGGTCAAAGGTCAAGGTCAAAGGTCAAAGGTCAAGGTCAGAGGTCAAGGTCAAGGTCAAGGTCAAGGTCAAGGTCAAGGTCAAGGTCAAAGGTCAAGGTCAAGGTCAAGGTCAAGGTCAAGGTCAAGGTCAAAGGTCAAAGGTCAAAGGTCAAGGTCACAGGTCAAGGTCAAGGTCAAAGGTCAAGGTCAAGGTCAAAGGTCAAGGTCAAAGGTCAAAGGTCAAGGTCAAAGGTCAAGGTCAAGGTCAAGGTCAAGGTCAAGGTCAAGGTCAAGGTCAAAGGTCAAAGGTCAAGGTCAAGGTCAAGGTCAAGGTCAAATGTCAAATGTCAAATGTCAAAGGTCAAAGGTCAAAGGTCAAAGGTCAAGGTCAAGGTCAAGGTCAAGGTCAAAGGTCAAGGTCAAGGTCAAAGGTCAAGGTCAAGGTCAAGGTCAAGGTCAAAGGTCAAAGGTCAAGGTCAAGGTCAAGGTCAAGGTCAAGGTCAAAGGTCAAATGTCAAATGTCAAAGGTGAAAGGTCAAAGGTCAAGGTCAAGGTCAAAGGTCAAGGTCAAAGGTCAAAGGTCAAAGGTCAAAGGTCAAGGTCAAGGTCAAAGGTCAAGGTCAAGGTCAAGGTCAAGGTCTAGGTCAAGGTCAAAGGTCAAAGGTCAAGGTCAAAGGTCAAGGTCAAAGGTCAAAGGTCAAGGACAAAGGTCAAGTTCAAGGTCAAGGTCAAGGTCAAGGTCAAGGTCAAAGGTCAAGGTCAAGGTCAAGGTCAAGGTCAAGGTCAAGGTCAAGGTCAAGGTCAAATGTCAAATGTCAAATGTCAAAGGTCAAAGGTCAAAGGTCAAGGTCAAGGTCAAGGTCAAGGTCAAGGTCAAAGGTCAAGGTCAAATGTCAAATGTCAAATGTCAAATGTCAAAGGTCAAAGGTCAAAGGTCAAGGTCAAGGTCAAGGTCAAGGTCAAGGTCAAAGGTCAAGGTCAAGGTCAACAAGGTCAAGGTCAAAGGTCAAGGTCAAGGTCAAGGTCAAGGTCAAGGTCAAGGTCAAATGTCAAATGTCAAATGTCAAATGTCAAAGGTCAAAGGTCAAGGTCAAGGTCAAGGTCAAGGTCAAGTTCAAGTTCAAGGTCAAGGTCAAGGTCAAGGTCAAAGGTCAAAGGTCAAGGTCAAGGTCAAGGTCAAGGTCAAATGTCAAATGTCAAATGTCAAATGTCAAATGTCAAAGGTCAAGGTCAAGGTCAAGGTCAAGGTCAAGGTCAAGGTCAAAGGTCAAAGGTCAAGGTCAAGGTCAAGGTCAAGGTCAAAGGTCAAATGTCAAATGTCAAAGGTCAAGGTCAAGGTCAAGGTCAAGGTCAAAGGTCAAGGTCAAGGTCAAAGGTCAAGGTCAAGGTCAAGGTCAAGGTCAAAGCTCAAAGGTCAAGGTCAAGGTCAAGGTGAAGGTCAAAGGTCAAATGTCAAATGTCAAAGGTCAAAGGTCAAAGGTCAAGGTCAAAGGTCAAGGTCAAAGTCAAAGGTCAAGGTCAAAGGTCAAGGTCAAAGGTCAAGGTCAAAGGTCAAGGTCAAAGGTCAAAGGTCAAAGGTCAAGGTCAAGGTCAAAGTCAAAGGTCAAAGGTCAAAGGTCAAAGGTCAAAGGTCAAAGGTCAAGGTCAAGGTCAAAGGTCAAGGTCAAAGGTCAAGGTCAAAGGTCAAAGGTCAAAGGTC
>CAXARU010000015.1:1127500-1190000 GCA_963971365.1 Lasioglossum villosulum | reverse complement strand
CAAGGTCAAAGGTCAAGGTCAAGGTCAAAGGTCAAGTCAAGGTCAAGGTCAAGGTCAAAGGTCAAAGGTCAAGGTCAAGGTCAAGGTCAAGGTCAAGGTCAAAGGTCAAATGTCAAATGTCAAATGTCAAAGGTCAAAGGTCAAAGGTCAAGGTCAAGGTCAAAGGTCAAGGTCAAAGGTCAAAGGTCAAAGGTCAAAGGTCAAAGGTCAAGGTCAAGGTCAAAGGTCAAGGTCAAGGTCAAGGTCAAGGTCAAGGTCTAGGTCAAGGTCAAAGGTCAAAGGTCAAGGTCAAAGGTCAAGGTCAAAGGTCAAAGGTCAAGGACAAAGGTCAAGTTCAAGGTCAAGGTCAAGGTCAAGGTCAAGGTCAAAGGTCAAAGGTCAAGGTCAAGGTCAAGGTCAAGGTCAAGGTCAAGGTCAAGGTCAAGGTCAAATGTCAAATGTCAAATGTCAAAGGTCAAAGGTCAAAGGTCAAGGTCAAGGTCAAGGTCAAGGTCAAGGTCAAAGGTCAAAGGTCAAGGTCAAATGTCAAATGTCAAATGTCAAATGTCAAAGGTCAAAGGTCAAAGGTCAAGGTCAAGGTCAAGGTCAAGGTCAAGGTCAAAGGTCAAGGTCAAGGTCAACAAGGTCAAGGTCAAAGGTCAAGGTCAAGGTCAAGGTCAAGGTCAAGGTCAAGGTCAAGGTCAAATGTCAAATGTCAAATGTCAAATGTCAAAGGTCAAGGTCAAGGTCAAGGTCAAGGTCAAGTTCAAGGTCAAGGTCAAGGTCAAGGTCAAGGTCAAAGGTCAAAGGTCAAGGTCAAGGTCAAGGTCAAGGTCAAGGTCAAGGTCAAGGTCAAATGTCAAATGTCAAATGTCAAATGTCAAATGTCAAAGGTCAAGGTCAAAGGTCAAGGTCAAGGTCAAGGTCAAGGTCAAAGGTCAAAGGTCAAGGTCAAGGTCAAGGTCAAGGTCAAAGGTCAAATGTCAAATGTCAAAGGTCAAGGTCAAGGTCAAGGTCAAGGTCAAAGTCAAGGTCAAGGTCAAGGTCAAGGTCAAAGGTCAAAGGTCAAGGTCAAGGTCAAGGTCAAGGTCAAGGTCAAATGTCAAATGTCAAATGTCAAAGGTCAAAGGTCAAAGGTCAAGGTCAAGGTCAAGGTCAAGGTCAAAGGTCAAGGTCAAATGTCAAATGTCAAATGTCAAATGTCAAAGGTCAAAGGTCAAAGGTCAAGGTCAAGGTCAAGGTCAAGGTCAAGGTCAAAGTCAAAGGTCAAGGTCAAAGGTCAAGGTCAAAGGTCAAGGTCAAAGGTCAAGGTCAAAGGTCAAAGGTCAAAGGTCAAGGTCAAGGTCAAAGTCAAAGGTCAAAGGTCAAAGGTCAAAGGTCAAAGGTCAAGGTCAAGGTCAAGGTCAAAGGTCAAGGTCAAAGGTCAAGGTCAAAGGTCAAAGGTCAAAGGTCAAAGGTCAAAGGTCAAAGGTCAAGGTCAAGGTCAAAGTCAAAGGTCAAAGGTCAAAGGTCAAAGGTCAAAGGTCAAAGGTCAAGGTCAAGGTCAAGGTCAAAGGTCAAAGGTCAAGGTCAAGGTCAAGGTCAAGGTCAAAGGTCAAATGTCAAATGTCAAAGGTCAAAGGTCAAGGTCAAGGTCAAGGTCAAGGTCAAGGTCAAGGTCAAGGTCAAGGTCAAGGTCAAAGGTCAAGGTCAAGGTCAAAGGTCAAGGTCAAGGTCAAGGTCAAGGTCATGGTCAAGGTCAAGGTCAAGGTCAAAGGTCAAGGTCAAAGGTCAAGGTCAAAGTCAAAGGTCAAGGTCAAAGGTCAAGGTCAAAGGTCAAGGTCAAAGGTCAAAGGTCAAGGTCAAGGTCAAAGTCAAAGGTCAAGGTCAAAGGTCAAAGGTCAAAGGTCAAAGGTCAAGGTCAAGATCAAGGTCAAAGGTCAAAGGTCAAGGTCAAGGTAAAGGTAAAGGTCAAGGTCAAAGGTCAAGGTCAAAGGTCAAGGTCAAGGTCAAAGGTCAAGGTCAAGGTCAAGGTCAAGGTCAAAGGTCAAAGGTCAAGGTCAAGGTGAAGGTGAAGGTCAAAGGTCAAATGTCAAATGTCAAAGGTCAAAGGTCAAAGGTCAAGGTCAAGGTCAAGGTCAAGGTCAAGGTCAAAGGTCAAGGTCAAGGTCAAAGGTCAAGGTCAAAGGTCAAAGGTCAAGGACAAAGGTCAAGTTCAAGGTCAAGGTCAAGGTCAAGGTCAAGGTCAAGGTAAAGGTCAAGGTCAAAGGTCAAATGTCAAATGTCAAAGGTCAAAGGTCAAAGGTCAAAGGTCAAGGTCAAAGGTCAAAGGTCAAGGTCAAGGTCAAGGTCAGGGTCAGGGTCAAGGTCAAGGTCAAGGTCAAGGTCAAGGTCAAAGGTCAAGGTCAAGGTCAAGGTCAAAGGTCAAGGTCAAGGTCAAGGTCAAGGTCAAAGGTCAAGGTCAAAGGTCAAAGGTCAAAGGTCAAGGTCAAGGTCAAGGTCAAAGGTCAAGGTCAAAGGTCAAGGTCAAAGGTCAAAGGTCAAAGGTCATAGGTCAAGGTCAAGGTCAAGGTCAAAGGTCAAGGTCAAGGTCAAAGGTCAAGGTCAAGGTCAAGGTCAAGGTCAAGGTCAAAGGTCAAAGGTCAAGGTCAAAGGTCAAGGTCAAGGTCAAGGTCAAGGTCAAAGGTCAAGGTCAAGGTCAAAGGTCAAGGTCAAAGGTCAAAGGTCAAGGACAAAGGTCAAGTTCAAGGTCAAAGTCAAGGTCAAGGTCAAGGTCAAGGTCAAAGGTCAAAGGTCAAGGTCAAGGTCAAGGTCAAGGTCAAGGTCAAGGTCAAATGTCAAATGTCAAATGTCAAAGGTCAAAGGTCAAAGGTCAAGGTCAAGGTCAAGGTCAAGGTCAAAGGTCAAGGTCAAATGTCAAATGTCAAATGTCAAATGTCAAAGGTCAAAGGTCAAAGGTCAAGGTGAAGGTCAAGGTCAAGGTCAAGGTCAAAGTCAAAGGTCAAGGTCAAAGGTCAAGGTCAAAGGTCAAGGTCAAAGGTCAAGGTCAAAGGTCAAAGGTCAAAGGTCAAGGTCAAGGTCAAAGTCAAAGGTCAAAGGTCAAAGGTCAAAGGTCAAAGGTCAAAGGTCAAGGTCAAGGTCAAAGGTCAAGGTCAAAGGTCAAGGTCAAAGGTCAAAGGTCAAAGGTCAAAGGTCAAAGGTCAAGGTCAAGGTCAAAGTCAAAGGTCAAAGGTCAAAGGTCAAAGGTCAAAGGTCAAAGGTCAAGGTCAAGGTCAAGGTCAAAGGTCAAAGGTCAAGGTCAAGGTCAAGGTCAAGGTCAAAGGTCAAATGTCAAAGGTCAAAGGTCAAAGGTCAAGGTCAAGGTCAAGGTCAAGGTCAAGGTCAAGGTCAAGGTCAAGGTCAAGGTCAAGGTCAAGGTCAAGGTCAAAGGTCAAGGTCAAGGTCAAAGGTCAAGGTCAAGGTCAAGGTCAAGGTCAAGGTCAAGGTCAAGTTCAAGGTCAAGGTCAAGGTCAAGGTCAAGGTCAAGGTCAAAGGTCAAAGGTCAAGGTCAAGGTCAAGGTCAAGGTCAAGGTCAAGGTCAAGGTCAAGGTCAAGGTCAAGGTCAAATGTCAAATGTCAAATGTCAAAGGTCAAAGGTCAAGGTCAAGGTCAAGGTCAAAGGTCAAGGTCAAAGGTCAAAGGTCAAAGGTCAAAGGTCAAGGTCAAGGTCAAGGTCAAGGTCAAGGTCAAGGTCAAGGTCAAGGTCAAGGTCAAGGTCAAGGTCAAGGTCAAGGTCAAGGTCAAAGGTCAAGGTCAAGGTCAAAGGTCAAGGTCAAAGGTCAAAGGTCAAGGTCAGAGGTCAAGGTCAAGGTCAAGGTCAAGGTCAAGGTCAAGGTCAAGGTCAAGGTCAAGGTCAAAGGTCAAGGTCAAGGTCAAGGTCAAGGTCAAGGTCAAGGTCAAAGGTCAAAGGTCAAAGGTCAAAGGTCAAGGTCACAGGTCAAGGTCAAGGTCAAAGGTCAAGGTCAAGGTCAAAGGTCAAGGTCAAAGGTCAAAGGTCAAGGTCAAAGGTCAAGGTCAAGGTCAAGGTCAAGGTCAAGGTCAAGGTCAAGGTCAAGGTCAAAGGTCAAAGGTCAAGGTCAAGGTCAAGGTCAAGGTCAAGGTCAAGGTCAAATGTCAAATGTCAAATGTCAAAGGTCAAAGGTCAAAGGTCAAGGTCAAGGTCAAGGTCAAGGTCAAAGGTCAAGGTCAAGGTCAAAGGTCAAGGTCAAGGTCAAGGTCAAGGTCAAGGTCAAAGGTCAAAGGTCAAGGTCAAGGTCAAGGTCAAGGTCAAGGTCAAAGGTCAAATGTCAAATGTCAAAGGTCAAAGGTCAAAGGTCAAGGTCAAGGTCAAAGGTCAAGGTCAAAGGTCAAAGGTCAAAGGTCAAAGGTCAAGGTCAAGGTCAAAGGTCAAGGTCAAGGTCAAGGTCAAGGTCTAGGTCAAGGTCAAAGGTCAAAGGTCAAGGTCAAAGGTCAAGGTCAAAGGTCAAAGGTCAAGGACAAAGGTCAAGTTCAAGGTCAAGGTCAAGGTCAAGGTCAAGGTCAAAGGTCAAAGGTCAAGGTCAAGGTCAAGGTCAAGGTCAAGGTCAAGGTCAAGGTCAAGGTCAAATGTCAAATGTCAAATGTCAAAGGTCAAAGGTCAAAGGTCAAGGTCAAGGTCAAGGTCAAGGTCAAGGTCAAAGGTCAAAGGTCAAGGTCAAATGTCAAATGTCAAATGTCAAATGTCAAAGGTCAAAGGTCAAAGGTCAAGGTCAAGGTCAAGGTCAAGGTCAAGGTCAAAGGTCAAGGTCAAGGTCAACAAGGTCAAGGTCAAAGGTCAAGGTCAAGGTCAAGGTCAAGGTCAAGGTCAAGGTCAAGGTCAAGGTCAAATGTCAAATGTCAAATGTCAAATGTCAAAGGTCAAAGGTCAAGGTCAAGGTCAAGGTCAAGGTCAAGTTCAAGGTCAAGGTCAAGGTCAAGGTCAAGGTCAAAGGTCAAAGGTCAAGGTCAAGGTCAAGGTCAAGGTCAAGGTCAAGGTCAAGGTCAAGGTCAAATGTCAAATGTCAAATGTCAAATGTCAAATGTCAAAGGTCAAGGTCAAAGGTCAAGGTCAAGGTCAAGGTCAAGGTCAAAGGTCAAAGGTCAAGGTCAAGGTCAAGGTCAAGGTCAAAGGTCAAATGTCAAATGTCAAAGGTCAAGGTCAAGGTCAAGGTCAAGGTCAAAGTCAAGGTCAAGGTCAAGGTCAAGGTCAAAGGTCAAAGGTCAAGGTCAAGGTCAAGGTCAAGGTCAAGGTCAAATGTCAAATGTCAAATGTCAAAGGTCAAAGGTCAAAGGTCAAGGTCAAGGTCAAGGTCAAGGTCAAAGGTCAAGGTCAAATGTCAAATGTCAAATGTCAAATGTCAAAGGTCAAAGGTCAAAGGTCAAGGTCAAGGTCAAGGTCAAGGTCAAGGTCAAAGTCAAAGGTCAAGGTCAAAGGTCAAGGTCAAAGGTCAAGGTCAAAGGTCAAGGTCAAAGGTCAAAGGTCAAAGGTCAAGGTCAAGGTCAAAGTCAAAGGTCAAAGGTCAAAGGTCAAAGGTCAAAGGTCAAGGTCAAGGTCAAGGTCAAAGGTCAAGGTCAAAGGTCAAGGTCAAAGGTCAAAGGTCAAAGGTCAAAGGTCAAAGGTCAAAGGTCAAAGGTCAAGGTCAAGGTCAAAGTCAAAGGTCAAAGGTCAAAGGTCAAAGGTCAAAGGTCAAAGGTCAAGGTCAAGGTCAAGGTCAAAGGTCAAAGGTCAAGGTCAAGGTCAAGGTCAAGGTCAAAGGTCAAATGTCAAATGTCAAAGGTCAAAGGTCAAGGTCAAGGTCAAGGTCAAGGTCAAGGTCAAGGTCAAGGTCAAGGTCAAGGTCAAAGGTCAAGGTCAAGGTCAAAGGTCAAGGTCAAGGTCAAGGTCAAGGTCATGGTCAAGGTCAAGGTCAAGGTCAAAGGTCAAGGTCAAAGGTCAAGGTCAAAGTCAAAGGTCAAGGTCAAAGGTCAAGGTCAAAGGTCAAGGTCAAAGGTCAAAGGTCAAGGTCAAGGTCAAAGTCAAAGGTCAAGGTCAAAGGTCAAAGGTCAAAGGTCAAAGGTCAAGGTCAAGATCAAGGTCAAAGGTCAAAGGTCAAAGGTCAAGGTCAAGGTAAAGGTAAAGGTCAAGGTCAAAGGTCAAGGTCAAAGGTCAAGGTCAAGGTCAAAGGTCAAGGTCAAGGTCAAGGTCAAGGTCAAGGTCAAAGGACAAAGGTCAAGGTGAAGGTGAAGGTCAAAGGTCAAATGTCAAATGTCAAAGGTCAAAGGTCAAAGGTCAAGGTCAAGGTCAAAGGTCAAGGTCAAAGGTCAAAGGTCAAAGGTCAAAGGTCAAGGTCAAGGTCAAAGGTCAAGGTCAAGGTCAAGGTCAAGGTCAAGGTCAAGGTCAAAGGTCAAGGTCAAGGTCAAAGGTCAAGGTCAAAGGTCAAAGGTCAAGGACAAAGGTCAAGTTCAAGGTCAAGGTCAAGGTCAAGGTCAAGGTCAAGGTAAAGGTCAAGGTCAAAGGTCAAATGTCAAATGTCAAAGGTCAAAGGTCAAAGGTCAAAGGTCAAGGTCAAAGGTCAAAGGTCAAGGTCAAGGTCAAGGTCAGGGTCAGGGTCAACCGCTCAGGGTTCATTTTAGTTAGGTAGGAGGGGGGAGGCAACTCCCCCTCGGGGTTTCATGATAGCTGAGTTGTGTCCAGTTGTATACTCGCGTGATCCTGGCACATCTCACATAGCTTAGGCGGGTGTGGAGTTTTAGTGGGTTGGCCTGGGGAGGGGAGCGCCGCGCTGCGCGCGACGAGCCTCACCTTAGGAGAGCCCCACATAACCTCGGTTCCTCCCCAGGGGGCCGAGGTATGCGTACTGCATTTCTCCACATTAAAAAAAAAAAAAAAAAAAGGGTCAGGGTCAAGGTCAAGGTCAAGGTCAAGGTCAAGGTCAAAGGTCAAGGTCAAGGTCAAGGTCAAAGGTCAAGGTCAAGGTCAAGGTCAAGGTCAAAGGTCAAGGTCAAAGGTCAAAGGTCAAAGGTCAAGGTCAAGGTCAAGGTCAAAGGTCAAGGTCAAAGGTCAAGGTCAAAGGTCAAAGGTCAAAGGTCATAGGTCAAGGTCAAGGTCAAGGTCAAAGGTCAAGGTCAAGGTCAAAGGTCAAGGTCAAGGTCAAGGTCAAGGTCAAGGTCAAAGGTCAAAGGTCAAGGTCAAAGGTCAAGGTCAAGGTCAAGGTCAAGGTCAAAGGTCAAGGTCAAGGTCAAAGGTCAAGGTCAAAGGTCAAAGGTCAAGGACAAAGGTCAAGTTCAAGGTCAAAGTCAAGGTCAAGGTCAAGGTCAAGGTCAAAGGTCAAAGGTCAAGGTCAAGGTCAAGGTCAAGGTCAAGGTCAAGGTCAAATGTCAAATGTCAAATGTCAAAGGTCAAAGGTCAAAGGTCAAGGTCAAGGTCAAGGTCAAAGGTCAAGGTCAAATGTCAAATGTCAAATGTCAAATGTCAAATGTCAAAGGTCAAAGGTCAAAGGTCAAGGTGAAGGTCAAGGTCAAGGTCAAGGTCAAAGTCAAAGGTCAAGGTCAAAGGTCAAGGTCAAAGGTCAAGGTCAAAGGTCAAGGTCAAAGGTCAAAGGTCAAAGGTCAAGGTCAAGGTCAAAGTCAAAGGTCAAAGGTCAAAGGTCAAAGGTCAAAGGTCAAAGGTCAAAGGTCAAGGTCAAGGTCAAAGGTCAAGGTCAAAGGTCAAGGTCAAAGGTCAAAGGTCAAAGGTCAAAGGTCAAAGGTCAAGGTCAAGGTCAAAGTCAAAGGTCAAAGGTCAAAGGTCAAAGGTCAAAGGTCAAAGGTCAAGGTCAAGGTCAAGGTCAAAGGTCAAAGGTCAAGGTCAAGGTCAAGGTCAAGGTCAAAGGTCAAATGTCAAAGGTCAAAGGTCAAAGGTCAAGGTCAAGGTCAAGGTCAAGGTCAAGGTCAAGGTCAAGGTCAAGGTCAAGGTCAAGGTCAAAGGTCAAGGTCAAGGTCAAAGGTCAAGGTCAAGGTCAAGGTCAAGGTCATGGTCAAGGTCAAGGTCAAGGTCAAAGGTCAAGGTCAAAGGTCAAGGTCAAAGTCAAAGGTCAAGGTCAAAGGTCAAGGTCAAAGGTCAAGGTCAAAGGTCAAAGGTCAAGGTCAAGGTCAAAGTCAAAGGTCAAGGTCAAAGGTCAAAGGTCAAAGGTCAAAGGTCAAGGTCAAGATCAAGGTCAAGGTCAAGGTCAAGGTCAAAGGTCAAAGGTCAAAGGTCAAGGTCAAGGTAAAGGTCAAGGTCAAAGGTCAAGGTCAAAGGTCAAGGTCAAGGTCAAAGGTCAAGGTCAAGGTCAAGGTCGAGGTCAAAGGTCAAAGGTCAAGGTCAAGGTGAAGGTGAAGGTCAAAGGTCAAATGTCAAATGTCAAAGGTCAAAGGTCAAAGGTCAAGGTCAAGGTCAAGGTCAAGGTCAAAGGTCAAGGTCAAAGGTCAAAGGTCAAAGGTCAAAGGTCAAGGTCAAGGTCAAAGGTCAAGGTCAAGGTAAAGGTCAAGGTCAAGGTCAAGGTCAAAGGTCAAGGTCAAGGTCAAAGGTCAAGGTCAAAGGTCAAAGGTCAAGGACAAAGGTCAAGTTCAAGGTCAAGGTCAAGGTCAAGGTCAAGGTCAAGGTCAAGGTCAAATGTCAAATGTCAAAGGTCAAAGGTCAAGGTCAAGGTCAAGGTCAAGGTCAAGGTCAAAGGTCAAGGTCAAATGTCAAATGTCAAATGTCAAATGTCAAAGGTCAAAGGTCAAAGGTCAAGGTCAAGGTCAAGGTCAAGGTCAAGGTCAAGGTCAAGGTCAAAGGTCAAAGGTCAAGGTCAAGGTCAAGGTCAAGGTCAAGGTCAAGGTCAAAGGTCAAAGGTCAAGGTCAAGATCAAGGTCAAGGTCAAGGTCAAGGTCAAAGGTCAAGGTCAAGGTCAAGGTCAAAGGTCAAGGTCAAAGGTCCAAGGTCAAGGTCAAAGGTCAAGGTCAAGGTCAAGGTCAAGGTCAAGGTCAAGGTCAAGGTCAAGGTCAAGGTCAAGGTCAAAGGTCAAAGGTCAAAGGTCAAGGTCACAGGTCAAGGTCAAGGTCAAAGGTCAAGGTCAAGGTCAAAGGTCAAGGTCAAAGGTCAAAGGTCAAGGTCAAAGGTCAAGGTCAAGGTCAAGGTCAAGGTCAAGGTCAAGGTCAAGGTCAAGGTCAAGGTCAAGGTCAAAGGTCAAAGGTCAAGGTCAAGGTCAAGGTCAAGGTCAAGGTCAAGGTCAAGGTCAAGGTCAAGGTCAAGGTCAAGGTCAAATGTCAAATGTCAAATGTCAAAGGTCAAAGGTCAAAGGTCAAGGTCAAGGTCAAGGTCAAGGTCAAAGGTCAAGGTCAAGGTCAAAGGTCAAGGTCAAGGTCAAGGTCAAGGTCAAAGGTCAAAGGTCAAGGTCAAGGTCAAGGTCAAGGTCAAAGGTCAAATGTCAAATGTCAAAGGTCAAAGGTCAAAGGTCAAAGGTCAAGGTCAAGGTCAAAGGTCAAGGTCAAAGGTCAAAGGTCAAAGGTCAAAGGTCAAGGTCAAGGTCAAAGGTCAAGGTCAAGGTCAAGGTCAAGGTCAAGGTCAAGGTCAAAGGTCAAAGGTCAAGGTCAAGGTCAAGGTCAAGGTCAAGGTCAAGGTCAAGGTCAAGGTCAAGGTCAAGGTCAAATGTCAAATGTCAAATGTCAAAGGTCAAAGGTCAAAGGTCAAGGTCAAGGTCAAGGTCAAGGTCAAGGTCAAGGTCAAAGGTCAAGGTCAAATGTCAAATGTCAAATGTCAAATGTCAAAGGTCAAAGGTCAAGGTCAAGGTCAAGGTCAAGGTCAAGGTCAAAGGTCAAGGTCAAGGTCAACAAGGTCAAGGTCAAAGGTCAAAGGTCAAGGTCAAGGTCAAGGTCAAGGTCAAGGTCAAGGTCAAATGTCAAATGTCAAATGTCAAAGGTCAAAGGTCAAGGTCAAGGTCAAGGTCAAGGTCAAGTTCAAGGTCAAGGTCAAGGTCAAGGTCAAGGTCAAAGGTCAAAGGTCAAGGTCAAGGTCAAGGTCAAGGTCAAGGTCAAGGTCAAGGTCAAGGTCAAATGTCAAATGTCAAATGTCAAATGTCAAAGGTCAAAGGTCAAGGTCAAGGTCAAAGGTCAAGGTCAAAGGTCAAAGGTCAAAGGTCAAAGGTCAAGGTCAAGGTCAAGGTCAAAGGTCAAGGTCAAGGTCAAGGTCAAGGTCAAGGTCAAGGTCAAGGTCAAGGTCAAGGTCAAGGTCAAGGTCAAAGGTCAAGGTCAAGGTCAAAGGTCAAAGGTCAAGGTCAAAGGTCAAAGGTCAAGGTCAGAGGTCAAGGTCAAGGTCAAGGTCAAGGTCAAGGTCAAGGTCAAAGGTCAAGGTTAAGGTCAAGGTCAAGGTCAAGGTCAAGGTCAAGGTCAAGGTCAAAGGTCAAAGGTCAAAGGTCAAGGTCACAGGTCAAGGTCAAGGTCAAAGGTCAAGGTCAAGGTCAAAGGTCAAGGTCAAAGGTCAAAGGTCAAGGTCAAAGGTCAAGGTCAAGGTCAAGGTCAAGGTCAAGGTCAAGGTCAAGGTCAAAGGTCAAAGGTCAAGGTCAAGGTCAAGGTCAAGGTCAAGGTCAAGGTCAAATGTCAAATGTCAAATGTCAAAGGTCAAAGGTTAAGGTCAAGGTCAAGGTCAAGGTCAAAGGTCAAGGTCAAGGTCAAAGGTCAAGGTCAAGGTCAAGGTCAAGGTCAAAGGTCAAAGGTCAAGGTCAAGGTCAAGGTCAAGGTCAAAGGTCAAATGTCAAATGTCAAAGGTCAAAGGTCAAAGGTCAAGGTCAAGGTCAAAGGTCAAGGTCAAAGGTCAAAGGTCAAAGGTCAAAGGTCAAGGTCAAGGTCAAAGGTCAAGGTCAAGGTCAAGGTCAAGGTCTAGGTCAAGGTCATAGGTCAAAGGTCAAGGTCAAAGGTCAAGGTCAAAGGTCAAAGGTCAAGGACAAAGGTCAAGTTCAAGGTCAAGGTCAAGGTCAAGGTCAAGGTCAAAGGTCAAAGGTCAAGGTCAAGGTCAAGGTCAAGGTCAAGGTCAAGGTCAAGGTCAAGGTCAAGGTCAAGGTCAAATGTCAAATGTCAAATGTCAAAGGTCAAAGGTCAAAGGTCAAGGTCAAGGTCAAGGTCAAGGTCAAAGGTCAAGGTCAAATGTCAAATGTCAAATGTCAAATGTCAAAGGTCAAAGGTCAAAGGTCAAGGTCAAGGTCAAGGTCAAGGTCAAGGTCAAGGTCAAAGGTCAAGGTCAAGGTCAACAAGGTCAATGTCAAAGGTCAAAGGTCAAGGTCAAGGTCAAGGTCAAGGTCAAGGTCAAGGTCAAATGTCAAATGTCAAATGTCAAAGGTCAAAGGTCAAGGTCAAGGTCAAGGTCAAGGTCAAGTTCAAGGTCAAGGTCAAGGTCAAGGTCAAGGTCAAGGTCAAGGTCAAGGTCAAGGTCAAGGTCAAGGTCAAGGTCAAGGTCAAGGTCAAGGTCAAATGTCAAATGTCAAATGTCAAATGTCAAATGTCAAAGGTCAAGGTCAAAGGTCAAGGTCAAGGTCAAGGTCAAGGTCAAGGTCAAAGGTCAAAGGTCAAGGTCAAGGTCAAGGTCAAGGTCAAAGGTCAAATGTCAAATGTCAAAGGTCAAGGTCAAGGTCAAGGTCAAGGTCAAAGGTCAAGGTAAAGGTCAAAGGTCAAGGTCAAGGTCAAAGGTCAAATGTCAAATGTCAAAGGTCAAAGGTCAAAGGTCAAGGTCAAGGTCAAAGGTCAAGGTCAAAGATCAAAGGTCAAAGGTCAAAGGTCAAGGTCAAGGTCAAAGGTCAAGGTCAAGGTCAAGGTCAAGGTCAAGGTCTAGGTCAAGGTCAAAGGTCAAAGGTCAAGGTCAAAGGTCAAGGTCAAAGGTCAAAGGTCAAGGACAAGGTCAAGGTCAAGGTCAAGGTCAAGGTCAAATGTCAAATGTCAAATGTCAAAGGTCAAAGGTCAAGGTCAAGGTCAAGGTCAAGGTCAAGTTCAAGGTCAAGGTCAAGGTCAAGGTCAAGGTCAAAGGTCAAAGGTCAAGGTCAAGGTCAAGGTCAAGGTCAAGGTCAAGGTCAAGGTCAAGGTCAAGGTCAAGGTCAAGGTCAAGGTCAAATGTCAAATGACAAATGTCAAATGTCAAATGTCAAAGGTCAAGGTCAAAGGTCAAGGTCAAGGTCAAGGTCAAGGTCAAGGTCAAGGTCAAAGGTCAAAGGTCAAGGTCAAGGTCAAGGTCAAGGTCAAAGGTCAAATGTCAAATGTCAAAGGTCAAGGTCAAGGTCAAGGTCAAGGTCAAAGGTCAAGGTAAAGGTCAAAGGTCAAGGTCAAGGTCAAAGGTCAAAGGTCAAGGTCAAGGTCAAGGTGAAGGTCAAAGGTCAAATGTCAAATGTCAAAGGTCAAAGGTCAAAGGTCAAGGTCAAAGGTCAAGGTCAAAGGTCAAGGTCAAAGTCAAAGGTCAAGGTCAAAGGTCAAGGTCAAAGGTCAAAGGTCAAATGTCAAATGTCAAAGGTCAAAGGTCAAAGGTCAAGGTCAAGGTCAAGGTCAAGGTCAAGGTCAAGGTCAAGGTCAAGGTCAAGGTCAAATGTCAAATGTCAAATGTCAAAGGTCAAAGGTCAAAGGTCAAGGTCAAGGTCAAGGTCAAGGTCAAGGTCAAAGGTCAAATGTCAAATGTCAAAGGTCAAAGGTCAAAGGTCAAGGTCAAAGTCAAAGGTCAAGGTCAAAGGTCAAAGGTCAAAGGTCAAAGGTCAAGGTCAAGGTCAAAGGTCAAGGTCAAGGTCAAGGTCAAGGTCAAGGTCAAGGTCTAGGTCAAGGTCAAAGGTCAAAGGTCAAGGTCAAAGGTCAAGGTCAAAGGTCAAAGGTCAAGGACAAAGGTCAAGTTCAAGGTCAAGGTCAAGGTCAAGGTCAAGGTCAAAGGTCAAAGGTCAAGGTCAAGGTCAAGGTCAAGGTCAAGGTCAAGGTCAAGGTCAAGGTCAAGGTCAAATGTCAAATGTCAAATGTCAAAGGTCAAAGGTCAAAGGTCAAGGTCAAGGTCAAGGTCAAGGTCAAGGTCAAGGTCAAGGTCAAGGTCAAAGGTCAAGGTCAAATGTCAAATGTCAAATGTCAAATGTCAAAGGTCAAAGGTCAAAGGTCAAGGTCAAGGTCAAGGTCAAGGTCAAGGTCAAAGGTCAAGGTCAAGGTCAACAAGGTCAAGGTCAAAGGTCAAAGGTCAAGGTCAAGGTCAAGGTCAAGGTCAAGGTCAAGGTCAAATGTCAAATGTCAAATGTCAAAGGTCAAAGGTCAAGGTCAAGGTCAAGGTCAAGGTCAAGTTCAAGGTCAAGGTCAAGGTCAAGGTCAAGGTCAAAGGTCAAGGTCAAGGTCAAAGGTCAAGGTAAAGGTCAAAGGTCAAGGTCAAGGTCAAAGGTCAAATGTCAAATGTCAAAGGTCAAAGGTCAAAGGTCAAGGTCAAGGTCAAAGGTCAAGGTCAAAGATCAAAGGTCAAAGGTCAAAGGTCAAGGTCAAGGTCAAAGGTCAAGGTCAAGGTCAAGGTCAAGGTCAAGGTCTAGGTCAAGGTCAAAGGTCAAAGGTCAAGGTCAAAGGTCAAGGTCAAAGGTCAAAGGTCAAGGACAAGGTCAAGGTCAAGGTCAAGGTCAAGGTCAAATGTCAAATGTCAAATGTCAAAGGTCAAAGGTCAAGGTCAAGGTCAAGGTCAAGGTCAAGTTCAAGGTCAAGGTCAAGGTCAAGGTCAAGGTCAAAGGTCAAAGGTCAAGGTCAAGGTCAAGGTCAAGGTCAAGGTCAAGGTCAAGGTCAAGGTCAAGGTCAAGGTCAAGGTCAAATGTCAAATGACAAATGTCAAATGTCAAATGTCAAAGGTCAAGGTCAAAGGTCAAGGTCAAGGTCAAGGTCAAGGTCAAAGGTCAAAGGTCAAGGTCAAGGTCAAGGTCAAGGTCAAAGGTCAAATGTCAAATGTCAAAGGTCAAGGTCAAGGTCAAGGTCAAGGTCAAAGGTCAAGGTAAAGGTCAAAGGTCAAGGTCAAGGTCAAAGGTCAAAGGTCAAGGTCAAGGTCAAGGTGAAGGTCAAAGGTCAAATGTCAAATGTCAAAGGTCAAAGGTCAAAGGTCAAGGTCAAAGGTCAAGGTCAAAGTCAAAGGTCAAGGTCAAAGGTCAAGGTCAAAGGTCAAGGTCAAAGGTCAAGGTCAAAGGTCAAAGGTCAAAGGTCAAGGTCAAGGTCAAAGTCAAAGGTCAAAGGTCAAAGGTCAAAGGTCAAAGGTCAAAGGTCAAAGGTCAAAGGTCAAGGTCAAGGTCAAAGGTCAAGGTCAAAGGTCAAGGTCAAAGGTCAAGGTCAAGGTCAAGGTCAAAGGTCAAAGGTCAAAGGTCAAGGTCAAGGTCAAAGTCAAAGGTCAAAGGTCAAAGGTCAAAGGTCAAAGGTCAAAGGTCAAGGTCAAGGTCAAGGTCAAAGGTCAAAGGTCAAGGTCAAGGTCAAGGTCAAGGTCAAAGGTCGTCACAGGTCAAGGTCAAGGTCAAAGGTCAAGGTCAAGGTCAAAGGTCAAGGTCAAAGGTCAAAGGTCAAGGTCAAAGGTCAAGGTCAAGGTCAAGGTCAAGGTCAAGGTCAAGGTCAAAGGTCAAAGGTCAAGGTCAAGGTCAAGGTCAAGGTCAAGGTCAAGGTCAAGGTCAAGGTCAAGGTCAAGGTCAAGGTCAAGGTCAAATGTCAAATGTCAAATGTCAAAGGTCAAAGGTCAAAGGTCAAGGTCAAGGTCAAGGTCAAGGTCAAGGTCAAAGGTCAAGGTCAAGGTCAAAGGTCAAGGTCAAGGTCAAGGTCAAGGTCAAAGGTCAAAGGTCAAGGTCAAGGTCAAGGTCAAGGTCAAAGGTCAAATGTCAAATGTCAAAGGTCAAAGGTCAAAGGTCAAGGTCAAGGTCAAAGGTCAAGGTCAAAGGTCAAAGGTCAAAGGTCAAAGGTCAAGGTCAAGGTCAAAGGTCAAGGTCAAGGTCAAGGTCAAGGTCAAGGTCTAGGTCAAGGTCAAAGGTCAAAGGTCAAGGTCAAAGGTCAAGGTCAAAGGTCAAAGGTCAAGGACAAAGGTCAAGTTCAAGGTCAAGGTCAAGGTCAAGGTCAAGGTCAAAGGTCAAAGGTCAAGGTCAAGGTCAAGGTCAAGGTCAAGGTCAAGGTCAAGGTCAAGGTCAAATGTCAAATGTCAAATGTCAAAGGTCAAAGGTCAAAGGTCAAAGGTCAAGGTCAAGGTCAAGGTCAAGGTCAAGGTCAAGGTCAAAGGTCAAGGTCAAATGTCAAATGTCAAATGTCAAATGTCAAAGGTCAAAGGTCAAAGGTCAAGGTCAAGGTCAAGGTCAAGGTCAAGGTCAAAGGTCAAGGTCAAGGTCAACAAGGTCAAGGTCAAAGGTCAAAGGTCAAGGTCAAGGTCAAGGTCAAGGTCAAGGTCAAATGTCAAATGTCAAATGTCAAAGGTCAAAGGTCAAGGTCAAGGTCAAGGTCAAGGTCAAGTTCAAGGTCAAGGTCAAGGTCAAGGTCAAGGTCAAAGGTCAATGGTCAAGGTCAAGGTCAAGGTCAAGGTCAAGGTCAAGGTCAAGGTCAAGGTCAAGGTCAAATGTCAAATGTCAAATGTCAAAGGTCAAAGGTCAAGGTCAAGGTCAAAGGTCAAGGTCAAAGGTCAAAGGTCAAAGGTCAAAGGTCAAGGTCAAGGTCAAGGTCAAAGGTCAAGGTCAAGGTCAAGGTCAAGGTCAAGGTCAAGGTCAAGATCAAGGTCAAGGTCAAAGGTCAAGGTCAAGGTCAAAGGTCAAGGTCAAAGGTCAAAGGTCAAGGTCAGAGGTCAAGGTCAAGGTCAAGGTCAAGGTCAAGGTCAAGGTCAAAGGTCAAGGTCAAGGTCAAGGTCAAGGTCAAGGTCAAGTTCAAGGTCAAGGTCAAAGGTCAAAGGTCAAAGGTCAAGGTCACAGGTCAAGGTCAAGGTCAAGGTCAAGGTCAAATGTCAAATGTCAAATGTCAAAGGTCAAAGGTCAAGGTCAAGGTCAAGGTCAAGGTCAAAGGTCAAGGTCAAGGTCAAAGGTCAAGGTCAAGGTCAAGGTCAAGGTCAAAGGTCAAAGGTCAAGGTCAAGGTCAAGGTCAAGGTCAAAGGTCAAATGTCAAATGTCAAAGGTCAAAGGTCAAAGGTCAAGGTCAAGGTCAAAGGTCAAGGTCAAAGGTCAAAGGTCAAAGGTCAAAGGTCAAGGTCAAGGTCAAAGGTCAAGGTCAAGGTCAAGGTCAAGGTCTAGGTCAAGGTCAAAGGTCAAAGGTCAAGGTCAAAGGTCAAGGTCAAAGGTCAAAGGTCAAGGACAAAGGTCAAGTTCAAGGTCAAGGTCAAGGTCAAGGTCAAGGTCAAAGGTCAAAGGTCAAGGTCAAGGTCAAGGTCAAGGTCAAGGTCAAGGTCAAGGTCAAGGTCAAGGTCAAGGTCAAGGTCAAATGTCAAATGTCAAATGTCAAAGGTCAAAGGTCAAAGGTCAAGGTCAAGGTCAAGGTCAAGGTCAAAGGTCAAGGTCAAATGTCAAATGTCAAATGTCAAATGTCAAAGGTCAAAGGTCAAAGGTCAAGGTCAAGGTCAAGGTCAAGGTCAAGGTCAAGGTCAAAGGTCAAGGTCAAGGTCAACAAGGTCAATGTCAAAGGTCAAGGTCAAGGTCAAGGTCAAGGTCAAGGTCAAATGTCAAATGTCAAATGTCAAATGTCAAAGGTCAAAGGTCAAGGTCAAGGTCAAGGTCAAGGTCAAGTTCAAGGTCAAGGTCAAGGTCAAGGTCAAGGTCAAAGGTCAAAGGTCAAGGTCAAGGTCAAGGTCAAGGTCAAGGTCAAGGTCAAGGTCAAGGTCAAGGTCAAATGTCAAATGTCAAATGTCAAATGTCAAATGTCAAATGTCAAAGGTCAAGGTCAAAGGTCAAGGTCAAGGTCAAGGTCAAGGTCAAAGGTCAAAGGTCAAGGTCAAGGTCAAGGTCAAGGTCAAAGGTCAAATGTCAAATGTCAAAGGTCAAGGTCAAGGTCAAGGTCAAGGTCAAAGGTCAAGGTAAAGGTCAAAGGTCAAGGTCAAGGTCAAAGGTCAAAGGTCAAGGTCAAGGTCAAGGTGAAGGTCAAAGGTCAAATGTCAAATGTCAAAGGTCAAAGGTCAAAGGTCAAGGTCAAAGGTCAAGGTCAAAGTCAAAGGTCAAGGTCAAAGGTCAAGGTCAAAGGTCAAGGTCAAAGGTCAAGGTCAAAGGTCAAAGGTCAAAGGTCAAGGTCAAGGTCAAAGTCAAAGGTCAAAGGTCAAAGGTCAAAGGTCAAAGGTCAAAGGTCAAAGGTCAAAGGTCAAGGTCAAGGTCAAAGGTCAAGGTCAAAGGTCAAGGTCAAAGGTCAAAGGTCAAAGGTCAAGGTCAAAGGTCAAAGGTCAAAGGTCAAGGTCAAGGTCAAAGTCAAAGGTCAAAGGATAAAGGTCAAAGGTCAAGGTCAAGGTCAAAGGTCAAAGGTCAAGGTCAAGGTCAAGGTCAAGGTCAAAGGTCAAATGTCAAATGTCAAAGGTCAAAGGTCAAGGTCAAGGTCAAGGTCAAGGTCAAGGTCAAGGTCAAGGTCAAGGTCAAGGTCAAGGTCAAGGTCAAAGGTCAAGGTCAAGGTCAAAGGTCAAGGTCAAGGTCAAGGTCAAGGTCATGGTCAAGGTCAAGGTCAAGGTCAAAGGTCAAGGTCAAAGGTCAAGGTCAAAGTCAAAGGTCAAGGTCAAAGGTCAAGGTCAAAGGTCAAGGTCAAAGGTCAAAGGTCAAGGTCAAGGTCAAAGTCAAAGGTCAAGGTCAAAGGTCAAAGGTCAAAGGTCAAAGGTCAAGGTCAAGATCAAGGTCAAGGTCAAGGTCAAAGGTCAAAGGTCAAAGGTCAAGGTCAAGGTAAAGGTCAAGGTCAAAGGTCAAGGTCAAAGGTCAAGGTCAAAGTCAAAGGTCAAGGTCAAAGGTCAAGGTCAAAGGTCAAGGTCAAAGGTCAAGGTCAAAGGTCAAAGGTCAAGGTCAAGGTCAAAGTCAAAGGTCAAGGTCAAAGGTCAAAGGTCAAAGGTCAAGGTCAAGATCAAGGTCAAGGTCAAGGTCAAAGGTCAAAGGTCAAAGGTCAAGGTCAAGGTAAAGGTCAAGGTCAAAGGTCAAATGTCAAAGGTCAAAGGTCAAGGTCAATGGTCAAAGGTCAAGGTCAAGGTCAAGGTCAGGGTCAGGGTCAAGGTCAAGGTCAAGGTCAAGGTCAAGGACAAGGTCAAAGGTCAAATGTCAAAGGTCAAAGGTCAAGGTCAAGGTCAAGGTCAAGGTCAAAGGTCAAGGTCAAAGGTCAAAGGTCAAAGGTCAAGGTCAAAGGTCAAAGGTCAAAGGTCAAAGGTCAAAGGTCAAAGGTCAAAGGTCAAAGGTCAAAGGTCAAGGTCAAAGGTCAAGGTCAAGGTCAAGGTCAAGGTCAAGGTCAAAGGTCAAGGTCAAAGGTCAAGGTCAAGGTCAAGGTCAAGGTCAAAGGTCAAAGGTCAAGGTCAAAGGTCAAGGTCAAAGTCAAAGGTCAAGGTCAAAGTCAAAGTCAAAGGTCAAGGTCAAAGGTCAAGGTCAAAGGTCAAGGTCAAAGGTCAAAGGTCAAAGGTCAAAGGTCAAAGGTCAAAGGTCAAGGTCAAGGTCAAGGTCAAAGGTCAAAGGTCAAGGTCAAGGTCAAGGTCAAGGTCAAAGGTCAAATGTCAAATGTCAAAGGTCAAAGGTCAAGGTCAAGGTCAAGGTCAAGGTCAAGGTCAAGGTCAAGGTCAAGGTCAAGGTCAAGGTCAAGGTCAAAGGTCAAGGTCAAGGTCAAAGGTCAAGGTCAAGGTCAAGGTCAAGGTCAAGGTCATGGTCAAGGTCAAGGTCAAGGTCAAAGGTCAAAGGTCAAGGTCAAAGTCAAAGGTCAAGGTCAAAGGTCAAGGTCAAAGGTCAAAGGTCAAGGTCAAGGTCAAGGTCAAAGTCAAAGGTCAAGGTCAAAGGTCAAAGGTCAAAGGTCAAAGGTCAAGGTCAAGATCAAGGTCAAGGTCAAGGTCAAAGGTCAAAGGTCAAAGGTCAAAGGTCAAGGTCAAGGTAAAGGTCAAGGTCAAAGGTCAAGGTCAAAGGTCAAGGTCAAGGTCAAAGGTCAAGGTCAAGGTCAAGGTCAAAGGTCAAGGTCAAGGTGAAGGTGAAGGTCAAAGGTCAAATGTCAAATGTCAAAGGTCAAAGGTCAAAGGTCAAGGTCAAGGTCAAAGGTCAAGATCAAAGGTCAAAGGTCAAAGGTCAAAGGTCAAAGGTCAAGGTCAAGGTCAAAGGTCAAGGTCAAGGTCAAGGTCAAGGTCAAGGTCAAGGTCAAGGTCAAGGTCAAAGGTCAAGGTCAAAGGTCAAAGGTCAAGGACAAAGGTCAAGTTCAAGGTCAAGGTCAAGGTCAAGGTCAAGGTCAAGGTCAAGGTCAAGGTCAAGGTCAAATGTCAAATGTCAAAGGTCAAAGGTCAAAGGTCAAGGTCAAGGTCAAGGTCAAGGTCAAGGTCAAAGGTCAAGGTCAAATGTCAAATGTCACATGTCAAATGTCAAAGGTCAAAGGTCAAAGGTCAAGGTCAAGGTCAAGGTCAAGGTCAAGGTCAAGGTCAAGGTCAAGGTCAAGGTCAAGGTCAAGGTCAAGGTCAAGGTCAAGGTCAAAGGTCAAAGGTCAAGGTCAAGGTCAAGGTCAAAGTCAAAGGTCAAAGGTCAAAGGTCAAAGGTCAAAGGTCAAAGGTAAAAGGTCAAAGGTCAAAGGTCAAAGGTCAAAGGTCAAGGTCAAAGGTCAAGGTCAAAGGTCAAAGGTCAAAGGTCAAGGTCAAAGGTCAAAGGTCAAAGGTCAAAGTCAAAGGTCAAAGGTCAAAGGTCAAAGGTCAAAGGTCAAAGGTCAAAGGTCAAGGTCAAGGTCAAGGTCAAAGGTCAAAGGTCAAGGTCAAGGTCAAGGTCAAGGTCAAAGGTCAAATGTCAAAGGTCAAAGGTCAAAGGTCAAGGTCAAGGTCAAGGTCAAGGTCAAGGTCAAGGTCAAGGTCAAGGTCAAGGTCAAGGTCAAAGGTCAAGGTCAAGGTCAAAGGTCAAGGTCAAGGTCAAGGTCAAGGTCATGGTCAAGGTCAAGGTCAAGGTCAAAGGTCAAGGTCAAAGGTCAAGGTCAAAGTCAAAGGTCAAGGTCAAAGGTCAAGGTCAAAGGTCAAGGTCAAAGGTCAAAGGTCAAAGGTCAAGGTCAAGGTCAAAGTCAAAGGTCAAGGTCAAAGGTCAAAGGTCAAAGGTCAAAGGTCAAGGTCAAGATCAAGGTCAAGGTCAAGGTCAAGGTCAAAGGTCAAAGGTCAAAGGTCAAAGGTCAAGGTCAAGGTAAAGGTCAAGGTCAAAGGTCAAGGTCAAAGGTCAAGGTCAAGGTCAAAGGTCAAGGTCAAGGTCAAGGTCGAGGTCAAAGGTCAAGGTCAAGGTCAAGGTCAAGGTCAAATGTCAAATGTCAAAGGTCAAAGGTCAAGGTCAAGGTCAAGGTCAAAGGTCAAGGTCAAATGTCAAATGTCAAATGTCAAATGTCAAAGGTCAAAGGTCAAAGGTCAAGGTCAAGGTCAAGGTCAAGGTCAAGGTCAAGGTCAAGGTCAAAGGTCAAAGGTCAAGGTCAAGGTCAAGGTCAAGGTCAAGGTCAAGGTCAAAGGTCAAAGGTCAAGGTCAAGATCAAGGTCAAGGTCAAGGTCAAGGTCAAAGGTCAAGGTCAAGGTCAAGGTCCAAGGTCAAGGTCAAAGGTCCGAGGTCAAGGTCAAAGGTCAAGGTCAAGGTCAAGGTCAAGGTCAAGGTCAAGGTCAAGGTCAAGGTCAAGGTCAAAGGTCAAAGGTCAAAGGTCAAGGTCACAGGTCAAGGTCAAGGTCAAAGGTCAAGGTCAAGGTCAAAGGTCAAGGTCAAAGGTCAAAGGTCAAGGTCAAAGGTCAAGGTCAAGGTCAAGGTCAAGGTCAAGGTCAAGGTCAAGGTCAAGGTCAAAGGTCAAAGGTCAAGGTCAAGGTCAAGGTCAAGGTCAAGGTCAAGGTCAAGGTCAAGGTCAAGGTCAAGGTCAAGGTCAAGGTCAAATGTCAAATGTCAAATGTCAAAGGTCAAAGGTCAAAGGTCAAGGTCAAGGTCAAGGTCAAGGTCAAAGGTCAAGGTCAAGGTCAAAGGTCAAGGTCAAGGTCAAGGTCAAGGTCAAAGGTCAAAGGTCAAGGTCAAGGTCAAGGTCAAGGTCAAAGGTCAAATGTCAAATGTCAAAGGTCAAAGGTCAAAGGTCAAGGTCAAGGTCAAAGGTCAAGGTCAAAGGTCAAAGGTCAAAGGTCAAAGGTCAAGGTCAAGGTCAAAGGTCAAGGTCAAGGTCAAGGTCAAGGTCAAGGTCTAGGTCAAGGTCAAAGGTCAAAGGTCAAGGTCAAAGGTCAAGGTCAAAGGTCAAAGGTCAAGGACAAAGGTCAAGTTCAAGGTCAAGGTCAAGGTCAAGGTCAAGGTCAAAGGTCAAAGGTCAAGGTCAAGGTCAAGGTCAAGGTCAAGGTCAAGGTCAAGGTCAAATGTCAAATGTCAAATGTCAAAGGTCAAAGGTCAAAGGTCAAGGTCAAGGTCAAGGTCAAGGTCAAGGTCAAGGTCAAAGGTCAAGGTCAAATGTCAAATGTCAAATGTCAAATGTCAAAGGTCAAAGGTCAAGGTCAAGGTCAAGGTCAAGGTCAAGGTCAAAGGTCAAGGTCAAGGTCAACAAGGTCAAGGTCAAAGGTCAAAGGTCAAGGTCAAGGTCAAGGTCAAGGTCAAGGTCAAGGTCAAATGTCAAATGTCAAAGGTCAAAGGTCAAGGTCAAGGTCAAGGTCAAGGTCAAGTTCAAGGTCAAGGTCAAGGTCAAGGTCAAGGTCAAAGGTCAAAAGTCAAGGTCAAGGTCAAGGTCAAGGTCAAGGTCAAGGTCAAGGTCAAGGTCAAGGTCAAATGTCAAATGTCAAATGTCAAAGGTCAAAGGTCAAGGTCAAGGTCAAAGGTCAAGGTCAAAGGTCAAAGGTCAAAGGTCAAAGGTCAAGGTCAAGGTCAAGGTCAAAGGTCAAGGTCAAGGTCAAGGTCAAGGTCAAGGTCAAGGTCAAGGTCAAGGTCAAGGTCAAGGTCAAAGGTCAAGGTCAAGGTCAAAGGTCAAAGGTCAAGGTCAAAGGTCAAGGTCAAACATCAAAGGCAAAGGACAAAGGTCAAGTTCAAGGTCAAGGTCAAGGTCAAGGTCAAGGTCAAAGGTCAAAGGTCAAGGTCAAGGTCAAGGTCAAGGTCAAGGTCAAGGTCAAGGTCAAGGTCAAGGTCAAGGTCAAGGTCAAATGTCAAATGTCAAATGTCAAAGGTCAAAGGTCAAAGGTCAAGGTCAAGGTCAAGGTCAAGGTCAAGGTCAAAGGTCAAGGTCAAATGTCAAATGTCAAATGTCAAATGTCAAAGGTCAAAGGTCAAAGGTCAAGGTCAAGGTCAAGGTCAAGGTCAAGGTCAAGGTCAAAGGTCAAGGTCAAGGTCAACAAGGTCAATGTCAAAGGTCAAAGGTCAAGGTCAAGGTCAAGGTCAAGGTCAAGGTCAAGGTCAAATGTCAAATGTCAAATGTCAAAGGTCAAAGGTCAAGGTCAAGGTCAAGGTCAAGGTCAAGTTCAAGGTCAAGGTCAAGGTCAAGGTCAAGGTCAAGGTCAAAGGTCAAAGGTCAAGGTCAAGGTCAAGGTCAAGGTCAAGGTCAAGGTCAAGGTCAAGGTCAAGGTCAAGGTCAAATGTCAAATGTTAAATGTCAAATGTCAAATGTCAAAGGTCAAGGTCAAAGGTCAAGGTCAAGGTCAAGGTCAAGGTCAAGGTCAAAGGTCAAAGGTCAAGGTCAAGGTCAAGGTCAAGGTCAAAGGTCAAATGTCAAATGTCAAAGGTCAAGGTCAAGGTCAAGGTCAAGGTCAAGGTCAAAGGTCAAGGTAAAGGTCAAAGGTCAAGGTCAAGGTCAAAGGTCAAATGTCAAATGTCAAAGGTCAAAGGTCAAAGGTCAAGGTCAAGGTCAAAGGTCAAGGTCAAAGATCAAAGGTCAAAGGTCAAAGGTCAAGGTCAAGGTCAAAGGTCAAGGTCAAGGTCAAGGTCAAGGTCAAGGTCTAGGTCAAGGTCAAAGGTCAAAGGTCAAGGTCAAAGGTCAAGGTCAAAGGTCAAAGGTCAAGGACAAGGTCAAGGTCAAGGTCAAGGTCAAGGTCAAATGTCAAATGTCAAATGTCAAAGGTCAAAGGTCAAGGTCAAGGTCAAGGTCAAGGTCAAGTTCAAGGTCAAGGTCAAGGTCAAGGTCAAGGTCAAAGGTCAAAGGTCAAGGTCAAGGTCAAGGTCAAGGTCAAGGTCAAGGTCAAGGTCAAGGTCAAGGTCAAGGTCAAGGTCAAATGTCAAATGACAAATGTCAAATGTCAAATGTCAAAGGTCAAGGTCAAAGGTCAAGGTCAAGGTCAAGGTCAAGGTCAAGGTCAAGGTCAAAGGTCAAAGGTCAAGGTCAAGGTCAAGGTCAAAGGTCAAATGTCAAATGTCAAAGGTCAAGGTCAAGGTCAAGGTCAAGGTCAAAGGTCAAGGTAAAGGTCAAAGGTCAAGGTCAAGGTCAAAGGTCAAAGGTCAAGGTCAAGGTCAAGGTGAAGGTCAAAGGTCAAAGGTCAAATGTCAAATGTCAAAGGTCAAAGGTCAAAGGTCAAGGTCAAAGGTCAAGGTCAAAGTCAAAGGTCAAGGTCAAAGGTCAAGGTCAAAGGTCAAGGTCAAAGGTCAAGGTCAAAGGTCAAAGGTCAAAGGTCAAGGTCAAGGTCAAAGTCAAAGGTCAAAGGTCAAAGGTCAAAGGTCAAAGGTCAAAGGTCAAAGGTCAAGGTCAAGGTCAAAGGTCAAGGTCAAAGGTCAAGGTCAAAGGTCAAGGTCAAGGTCAAGGTCAAAGGTCAAAGGTCAAAGGTCAAGGTCAAGGTCAAGGTCAAGGTCAAAGGTCAAAGGTCAAAGGTCAAATGTCAAATGTCAAAGGTCAAGGTCAAAGGTCAAAGGTCAAGGACAAAGGTCAAGTTCAAGGTCAAGGTCAAGGTCAAGGTCAAGGTCAAGGTCAAATGTCAAATGTCAAAGGTCAAAGGTCAAGGTCAAGGTCAAGGTCAAGGTCAAGGTCAAAGGTCAAGGTCAAATGTCAAATGTCAAATGTCAAATGTCAAAGGTCAAAGGTCAAAGGTCAAAGGTCAAGGTCAAGGTCAAGGTCAAAGGTCAAAGGTCAAGGTCAAGATCAAGGTCAAGGTCAAGGTCAAGGTCAAAGGTCAAGGTCAAGGTCAAGGTCCAAGGTCAAGGTCAAAGGTCCGAGGTCAAGGTCAAAGGTCAAGGTCAAGGTCAAGGTCAAGGTCAAGGTCAAGGTCAAGGTCAAGGTCAAGGTCAAAGGTCAAAGGTCAAAGGTCAAGGTCACAGGTCAAGGTCAAGGTCAAAGGTCAAGGTCAAGGTCAAAGGTCAAGGTCAAAGGTCAAAGGTCAAGGTCAAAGGTCAAGGTCAAGGTCAAGGTCAAGGTCAAGGTCAAGGTCAAGGTCAAGGTCAAAGGTCAAAGGTCAAGGTCAAGGTCAAGGTCAAGGTCAAGGTCAAGGTCAAGGTCAAGGTCAAGGTCAAGGTCAAGGTCAAGGTCAAATGTCAAATGTCAAATGTCAAAGGTCAAAGGTCAAAGGTCAAGGTCAAGGTCAAGGTCAAGGTCAAAGGTCAAGGTCAAGGTCAAAGGTCAAGGTCAAGGTCAAGGTCAAGGTCAAAGGTCAAAGGTCAAGGTCAAGGTCAAGGTCAAGGTCAAAGGTCAAATGTCAAATGTCAAAGGTCAAAGGTCAAAGGTCAAGGTCAAGGTCAAAGGTCAAGGTCAAAGGTCAAAGGTCAAAGGTCAAAGGTCAAGGTCAAGGTCAAAGGTCAAGGTCAAGGTCAAGGTCAAGGTCAAGGTCTAGGTCAAGGTCAAAGGTCAAAGGTCAAGGTCAAAGGTCAAGGTCAAAGGTCAAAGGTCAAGGACAAAGGTCAAGTTCAAGGTCAAGGTCAAGGTCAAGGTCAAGGTCAAAGGTCAAAGGTCAAGGTCAAGGTCAAGGTCAAGGTCAAATGTCAAATGTCAAATGTCAAAGGTCAAAGGTCAAAGGTCAAGGTCAAGGTCAAGGTCAAGGTCAAGGTCAAGGTCAAGGTCAAAGGTCAAGGTCAAATGTCAAATGTCAAATGTCAAATGTCAAAGGTCAAAGGTCAAGGTCAAGGTCAAGGTCAAGGTCAAGGTCAAAGGTCAAGGTCAAGGTCAACAAGGTCAAGGTCAAAGGTCAAAGGTCAAGGTCAAGGTCAAGGTCAAGGTCAAGGTCAAGGTCAAATGTCAAATGTCAAAGGTCAAAGGTCAAGGTCAAGGTCAAGGTCAAGGTCAAGTTCAAGGTCAAGGTCAAGGTCAAGGTCAAGGTCAAAGGTCAAAAGTCAAGGTCAAGGTCAAGGTCAAGGTCAAGGTCAAGGTCAAGGTCAAGGTCAAATGTCAAATGTCAAATGTCAAAGGTCAAAGGTCAAGGTCAAGGTCAAAGGTCAAGGTCAAAGGTCAAAGGTCAAAGGTCAAAGGTCAAGGTCAAGGTCAAGGTCAAAGGTCAAGGTCAAGGTCAAGGTCAAGGTCAAGGTCAAGGTCAAGGTCAAGGTCAAGGTCAAGGTCAAAGGTCAAGGTCAAGGTCAAAGGTCAAAGGTCAAGGTCAAAGGTCAAAGGTCAAGGTCAGAGGTCAAGGTCAAGGTCAAGGTCAAGGTCAAGGTCAAGGTCAAAGGTCAAGGTTAAGGTCAAGGTCAAGGTCAAGGTCAAGGTCAAGGTCAAGGTCAAAGGTCAAAGGTCAAAGGTCAAGGTCACAGGTCAAGGTCAAGGTCAAAGGTCAAGGTCAAGGTCAAAGGTCAAGGTCAAAGGTCAAAGGTCAAGGTCAAAGGTCAAGGTCAAGGTCAAGGTCAAGGTCAAGGTCAAGGTCAAGGTCAAAGGTCAAAGGTCAAGGTCAAGGTCAAGGTCAAGGTCAAGGTCAAGGTCAAATGTCAAATGTCAAATGTCAAAGGTCAAAGGTCAAGGTCAAGGTCAAGGTCAAGGTCAAAGGTCAAGGTCAAGGTCAAAGGTCAAGGTCAAGGTCAAGGTCAAGGTCAAAGGTCAAAGGTCAAGGTCAAGGTCAAGGTCAAGGTCAAAGGTCAAATGTCAAATGTCAAAGGTCAAAGGTCAAAGGTCAAGGTCAAGGTCAAAGGTCAAGGTCAAAGGTCAAAGGTCAAAGGTCAAAGGTCAAGGTCAAGGTCAAAGGTCAAGGTCAAGGTCAAGGTCAAGGTCTAGGTCAAGGTCAAAGGTCAAAGGTCAAGGTCAAAGGTCAAGGTCAAAGGTCAAAGGTCAAGGACAAAGGTCAAGTTCAAGGTCAAGGTCAAGGTCAAGGTCAAGGTCAAAGGTCAAAGGTCAAGGTCAAGGTCAAGGTCAAGGTCAAGGTCAAGGTCAAGGTCAAGGTCAAGGTCAAGGTCAAGGTCAAATGTCAAATGTCAAATGTCAAAGGTCAAAGGTCAAAGGTCAAGGTCAAGGTCAAGGTCAAGGTCAAGGTCAAAGGTCAAGGTCAAATGTCAAATGTCAAATGTCAAATGTCAAAGGTCAAAGGTCAAAGGTCAAGGTCAAGGTCAAGGTCAAGGTCAAGGTCAAGGTCAAAGGTCAAGGTCAAGGTCAACAAGGTCAATGTCAAAGGTCAAAGGTCAAGGTCAAGGTCAAGGTCAAGGTCAAGGTCAAGGTCAAATGTCAAATGTCAAATGTCAAAGGTCAAAGGTCAAGGTCAAGGTCAAGGTCAAGGTCAAGTTCAAGGTCAAGGTCAAGGTCAAGGTCAAGGTCAAGGTCAAAGGTCAAAGGTCAAGGTCAAGGTCAAGGTCAAGGTCAAGGTCAAGGTCAAGGTCAAGGTCAAGGTCAAGGTCAAGGTCAAATGTCAAATGTCAAATGTCAAATGTCAAATGTCAAAGGTCAAGGTCAAAGGTCAAGGTCAAGGTCAAGGTCAAGGTCAAGGTCAAAGGTCAAAGGTCAAGGTCAAGGTCAAGGTCAAGGTCAAAGGTCAAATGTCAAATGTCAAAGGTCAAGGTCAAGGTCAAGGTCAAGGTCAAAGGTCAAGGTAAAGGTCAAAGGTCAAGGTCAAGGTCAAAGGTCAAATGTCAAATGTCAAAGGTCAAAGGTCAAAGGTCAAGGTCAAGGTCAAAGGTCAAGGTCAAAGATCAAAGGTCAAAGGTCAAAGGTCAAGGTCAAGGTCAAAGGTCAAGGTCAAGGTCAAGGTCAAGGTCAAGGTCTAAGTCAAGGTCAAAGGTCAAAGGTCAAGGTCAAAGGTCAAGGTCAAAGGTCAAAGGTCAAGGACAAGGTCAAGGTCAAGGTCAAGGTCAAGGTCAAATGTCAAATGTCAAATGTCAAAGGTCAAAGGTCAAGG
Source organism: Lasioglossum villosulum (assembly GCA_963971365.1). NCBI lineage: Eukaryota > Metazoa > Arthropoda > Insecta > Hymenoptera > Halictidae > Lasioglossum > Lasioglossum villosulum. The sequence continues at coordinate 1,162,723 of CAXARU010000015.1, read as the reverse complement.
TCAAGGTCAAGGTCAAGGTCAAGTTCAAGGTCAAGGTCAAGGTCAAGGTCAAGGTCAAAGGTCAAAGGTCAAGGTCAAGGTCAAGGTCAAGGTCAAGGTCAAGGTCAAGGTCAAGGTCAAGGTCAAGGTCAAGGTCAAGGTCAAATGTCAAATGACAAATGTCAAATGTCAAATGTCAAAGGTCAAGGTCAAAGGTCAAGGTCAAGGTCAAGGTCAAGGTCAAGGTCAAGGTCAAAGGTCAAAGGTCAAGGTCAAGGTCAAGGTCAAAGGTCAAATGTCAAATGTCAAAGGTCAAGGTCAAGGTCAAGGTCAAGGTCAAAGGTCAAGGTAAAGGTCAAAGGTCAAGGTCAAGGTCAAAGGTCAAAGGTCAAGGTCAAGGTCAAGGTGAAGGTCAAAGGTCAAATGTCAAATGTCAAAGGTCAAAGGTCAAAGGTCAAGGTCAAAGGTCAAGGTCAAAGTCAAAGGTCAAGGTCAAAGGTCAAGGTCAAAGGTCAAGGTCAAAGGTCAAGGTCAAAGGTCAAAGGTCAAAGGTCAAGGTCAAGGTCAAAGTCAAAGGTCAAAGGTCAAAGGTCAAAGGTCAAAGGTCAAAGGTCAAAGGTCAAGGTCAAGGTCAAAGGTCAAGGTCAAAGGTCAAGGTCAAAGGTCAAGGTCAAGGTCAAGGTCAAAGGTCAAAGGTCAAAGGTCAAGGTCAAGGTCAAGGTCAAGGTCAAAGGTCAAAGGTCAAAGGTCAAATGTCAAATGTCAAAGGTCAAGGTCAAAGGTCAAAGGTCAAGGACAAAGGTCAAGTTCAAGGTCAAGGTCAAGGTCAAGGTCAAGGTCAAGGTCAAATGTCAAATGTCAAAGGTCAAAGGTCAAGGTCAAGGTCAAGGTCAAGGTCAAGGTCAAAGGTCAAGGTCAAATGTCAAATGTCAAATGTCAAATGTCAAAGGTCAAAGGTCAAAGGTCAAAGGTCAAGGTCAAGGTCAAGGTCAAGGTCAAGGTCAAGGTCAAAGGTCAAAGGTCAAGGTCAAGGTCAAGGTCAAGGTCAAGGTCAAGGTCAAGGTCAAAGGTCAAAGGTCAAGGTCAAGATCAAGGTCAAGGTCAAGGTCAAGGTCGAAGGTCAATGTCAAGGTCAAGGTCAAAGGTCAAGGTCAAAGGTCCAAGGTCAAGGTCAAAGGTCAAGGTCAAGGTCAAGGTCAAGGTCAAGGTCAAGGTCAAGGTCAAGGTCAAGGTCAAAGGTCAAAGGTCAAAGGTCAAGGTCACAGGTCAAGGTCAAGGTCAAAGGTCAAGGTCAAGGTCAAAGGTCAAGGTCAAAGGTCAAAGGTCAAGGTCAAAGGTCAAGGTCAAGGTCAAGGTCAAGGTCAAGGTCAAGGTCAAGGTCAAGGTCAAAGGTCAAAGGTCAAGGTCAAGGTCAAGGTCAAGGTCAAGGTCAAGGTCAAGGTCAAGGTCAAGGTCAAGGTCAAGGTCAAGGTCAAATGTCAAATGTCAAATGTCAAAGGTCAAAGGTCAAAGGTCAAGGTCAAGGTCAAGGTCAAGGTCAAAGGTCAAGGTCAAGGTCAAAGGTCAAGGTCAAGGTCAAGGTCAAGGTCAAAGGTCAAAGGTCAAGGTCAAGGTCAAGGTCAAGGTCAAAGGTCAAATGTCAAATGTCAAAGGTCAAAGGTCAAAGGTCAAGGTCAAGGTCAAAGGTCAAGGTCAAAGGTCAAAGGTCAAAGGTCAAAGGTCAAGGTCAAGGTCAAAGGTCAAGGTCAAGGTCAAGGTCAAGGTCAAGGTCTAGGTCAAGGTCAAAGGTCAAAGGTCAAGGTCAAAGGTCAAGGTCAAAGGTCAAAGGTCAAGGACAAAGGTCAAGTTCAAGGTCAAGGTCAAGGTCAAGGTCAAGGTCAAAGGTCAAAGGTCAAGGTCAAGGTCAAGGTCAAGGTCAAGGTCAAGGTCAAGGTCAAGGTCAAGGTCAAATGTCAAATGTCAAATGTCAAAGGTCAAAGGTCAAAGGTCAAGGTCAAGGTCAAGGTCAAGGTCAAGGTCAAGGTCAAAGGTCAAGGTCAAATGTCAAATGTCAAATGTCAAATGTCAAAGGTCAAGGTCAAGGTCAAGGTCAAGGTCAAGGTCAAAGGTCAAAGGTCAAGGTCAAGGTCAAGGTCAAGGTCAAAGGTCAAATGTCAAATGTCAAAGGTCAAGGTCAAGGTCAAGGTCAAGGTCAAAGGTCAAGGTAAAGGTCAAAGGTCAAGGTCAAGGTCAAAGGTCAAATGTCAAATGTCAAAGGTCAAAGGTCAAAGGTCAAGGTCAAGGTCAAAGGTCAAGGTCAAAGATCAAAGGTCAAAGGTCAAAGGTCAAGGTCAAGGTCAAAGGTCAAAGGTCAAGGTCAAGGTCAAAGGTCAAGGTCAAGGTCAAGGTCAAGGTCAAGGTCTAGGTCAAGGTCAAAGGTCAAAGGTCAAGGTCAAAGGTCAAGGTCAAAGGTCAAAGGTCAAGGACAAGGTCAAGGTCAAGGTCAAGGTCAAGGTCAAATGTCAAATGTCAAATGTCAAAGGTCAAAGGTCAAGGTCAAGGTCAAGGTCAAGGTCAAGTTCAAGGTCAAGGTCAAGGTCAAGGTCAAGGTCAAAGGTCAAAGGTCAAGGTCAAGGTCAAGGTCAAGGTCAAGGTCAAGGTCAAGGTCAAGGTCAAGGTCAAGGTCAAGGTCAAGGTCAAATGTCAAATGACAAATGTCAAATGTCAAATGTCAAAGGTCAAGGTCAAAGGTCAAGGTCAAGGTCAAGGTCAAGGTCAAGGTCAAGGTCAAAGGTCAAAGGTCAAGGTCAAGGTCAAGGTCAAAGGTCAAATGTCAAATGTCAAAGGTCAAGGTCAAGGTCAAGGTCAAGGTCAAAGGTCAAGGTAAAGGTCAAAGGTCAAGGTCAAGGTCAAAGGTCAAAGGTCAAGGTCAAGGTCAAGGTGAAGGTCAAAGGTCAAATGTCAAATGTCAAAGGTCAAAGGTCAAAGGTCAAGGTCAAAGGTCAAGGTCAAAGTCAAAGGTCAAGGTCAAAGGTCAAGGTCAAAGGTCAAGGTCAAAGGTCAAGGTCAAAGGTCAAAGGTCAAAGGTCAAGGTCAAGGTCAAAGTCAAAGGTCAAAGGTCAAAGGTCAAAGGTCAAAGGTCAAAGGTCAAAGGTCAAGGTCAAGGTCAAAGGTCAAGGTCAAAGGTCAAGGTCAAAGGTCAAGGTCAAGGTCAAGGTCAAAGGTCAAAGGTCAAAGGTCAAGGTCAAGGTCAAGGTCAAGGTCAAAGGTCAAAGGTCAAAGGTCAAATGTCAAATGTCAAAGGTCAAGGTCAAAGGTCAAAGGTCAAGGACAAAGGTCAAGTTCAAGGTCAAGGTCAAGGTCAAGGTCAAGGTCAAGGTCAAATGTCAAATGTCAAAGGTCAAAGGTCAAGGTCAAGGTCAAGGTCAAGGTCAAAGGTCAAAGGTCAAGGTCAAATGTCAAATGTCAAATGTCAAATGTCAAAGGTCAAAGGTCAAAGGTCAAAGGTCAAGGTCAAGGTCAAGGTCAAGGTCAAGGTCAAGGTCAAAGGTCAAAGGTCAAGGTCAAGGTCAAGGTCAAGGTCAAGGTCAAGGTCAAAGGTCAAAGGTCAAGGTCAAGATCAAGGTCAAGGTCAAGGTCAAGGTCAAGGTCAAAGGTCAAGGTCAAGGTCAAGGTCAAAGGTCAAGGTCAAAGGTCCAAGGTCAAGGTCAAAGGTCAAGGTCAAGGTCAAGGTCAAGGTCAAGGTCAAGGTCAAGGTCAAGGTCAAGGTCAAAGGTCAAAGGTCAAAGGTCAAGGTCACAGGTCAAGGTCAAGGTCAAAGGTCAAGGTCAAGGTCAAAGGTCAAGGTCAAAGGTCAAAGGTCAAGGTCAAAGGTCAAGGTCAAGGTCAAGGTCAAGGTCAAGGTCAAGGTCAAGGTCAAGGTCAAGGTCAAAGGTCAAAGGTCAAGGTCAAGGTCAAGGTCAAGGTCAAGGTCAAGGTCAAGGTCAAGGTCAAGGTCAAGGTCAAGGTCAAGGTCAAATGTCAAATGTCAAATGTCAAAGGTCAAAGGTCAAAGGTCAAGGTCAAGGTCAAGGTCAAGGTCAAAGGTCAAGGTCAAGGTCAAAGGTCAAGGTCAAGGTCAAGGTCAAGGTCAAAGGTCAAAGGTCAAGGTCAAGGTCAAGGTCAAGGTCAAAGGTCAAATGTCAAATGTCAAAGGTCAAAGGTCAAAGGTCAAGGTCAAGGTCAAAGGTCAAGGTCAAAGGTCAAAGGTCAAAGGTCAAAGGTCAAGGTCAAGGTCAAAGGTCAAGGTCAAGGTCAAGGTCAAGGTCAAGGTCTAGGTCAAGGTCAAAGGTCAAAGGTCAAGGTCAAAGGTCAAGGTCAAAGGTCAAAGGTCAAGGACAAAGGTCAAGTTCAAGGTCAAGGTCAAGGTCAAGGTCAAGGTCAAAGGTCAAAGGTCAAGGTCAAGGTCAAGGTCAAGGTCAAGGTCAAGGTCAAGGTCAAGGTCAAGGTCAAATGTCAAATGTCAAATGTCAAAGGTCAAAGGTCAAAGGTCAAGGTCAAGGTCAAGGTCAAGGTCAAGGTCAAGGTCAAGGTCAAGGTCAAATGTCAAATGTCAAATGTCAAATGTCAAAGGTCAAAGGTCAAGGTCAAGGTCAAGGTCAAGGTCAAGGTCAAAGGTCAAGGTCAAGGTCAACAAGGTCAAGGTCAAAGGTCAAAGGTCAAGGTCAAGGTCAAGGTCAAGGTCAAGGTCAAGGTCAAATGTCAAATGTCAAAGGTCAAAGGTCAAGGTCAAGGTCAAGGTCAAGGTCAAGTTCAAGGTCAAGGTCAAGGTCAAGGTCAAGGTCAAAGGTCAAAGGTCAAGGTCAAGGTCAAGGTCAAGGTCAAGGTCAAGGTCAAGGTCAAGGTCAAATGTCAAATGTCAAATGTCAAAGGTCAAAGGTCAAGGTCAAGGTCAAAGGTCAAGGTCAAAGGTCAAAGGTCAAAGGTCAAAGGTCAAGGTCAAGGTCAAGGTCAAAGGTCAAGGTCAAGGTCAAGGTCAAGGTCAAGGTCAAGGTCAAGGTCAAGGTCAAGGTCAAGGTCAAGGTCAAAGGTCAAGGTCAAGGTCAAAGGTCAAAGGTCAAGGTCAAAGGTCAAAGGTCAAGGTCAGAGGTCAAGGTCAAGGTCAAGGTCAAGGTCAAGGTCAAGGTCAAAGGTCAAGGTTAAGGTCAAGGTCAAGGTCAAGGTCAAGGTCAAGGTCAAGGTCAAAGGTCAAAGGTCAAAGGTCAAAGGTCAAGGTCACAGGTCAAGGTCAAGGTCAAAGGTCAAGGTCAAGGTCAAAGGTCAAGGTCAAAGGTCAAAGGTCAAGGTCAAAGGTCAAGGTCAAGGTCAAGGTCAAGGTCAAGGTCAAGGTCAAGGTCAAAGGTCAAAGGTCAAGGTCAAGGTCAAGGTCAAGGTCAAGGTCAAGGTCAAATGTCAAATGTCAAATGTCAAAGGTCAAAGGTCAAGGTCAAGGTCAAGGTCAAGGTCAAAGGTCAAGGTCAAGGTCAAAGGTCAAGGTCAAGGTCAAGGTCAAGGTCAAAGGTCAAAGGTCAAGGTCAAGGTCAAGGTCAAGGTCAAAGGTCAAATGTCAAATGTCAAAGGTCAAAGGTCAAAGGTCAAGGTCAAGGTCAAAGGTCAAGGTCAAAGGTCAAAGGTCAAAGGTCAAAGGTCAAGGTCAAGGTCAAAGGTCAAGGTCAAAGGTCAAGGTCAAATGTCAAATGTCAAATGTCAAATGTCAAAGGTCAAAGGTCAAAGGTCAAGGTCAAGGTCAAGGTCAAGGTCAAGGTCAAGGTCAAGGTCAAAGGTCAAAGGTCAAGGTCAAGGTCAAGGTCAAGGTCAAGGTCAAGGTCAAGGTCAAAGGTCAAAGGTCAAGGTCAAGATCAAGGTCAAGGTCAAGGTCAAGGTCAAAGGTCAAGGTCAAGGTCAAGGTCAAAGGTCAAAGGTCCAAGGTCAAGGTCAAAGGTCAAGGTCAAGGTCAAGGTCAAGGTCAAGGTCAAGGTCAAGGTCAAGGTCAAGGTCAAAGGTCAAAGGTCAAAGGTCAAGGTCACAGGTCAAGGTCAAGGTCAAAGGTCAAGGTCAAGGTCAAAGGTCAAAGTCAAAGGTCAAAGGTCAAGGTCAAAGGTCAAGGTCAAGGTCAAGGTCAAGGTCAAGGTCAAGGTCAAGGTCAAGGTCAAAGGTCAAAGGTCAAGGTCAAGGTCAAGGTCAAGGTCAAGGTCAAGGTCAAGGTCAAGGTCAAGGTCAAGGTCAAGGTCAAGGTCAAATGTCAAATGTCAAATGTCAAAGGTCAAAGGTCAAAGGTCAAGGTCAAGGTCAAGGTCAAGGTCAAGGTCAAAGGTCAAGGTCAAGGTCAAAGGTCAAGGTCAAGGTCAAGGTCAAGGTCAAAGGTCAAAGGTCAAGGTCAAGGTCAAGGTCAAGGTCAAAGGTCAAATGTCAAATGTCAAAGGTCAAAGGTCAAAGGTCAAGGTCAAGGTCAAAGGTCAAGGTCAAAGGTCAAAGGTCAAAGGTCAAAGGTCAAGGTCAAGGTCAAAGGTCAAGGTCAAGGTCAAGGTCAAGGTCAAGGTCTAGGTCAAGGTCAAAGGTCAAAGGTCAAGGTCAAAGGTCAAGGTCAAAGGTCAAAGGTCAAGGACAAAGGTCAAGTTCAAGGTCAAGGTCAAGGTCAAGGTCAAGGTCAAAGGTCAAAGGTCAAGGTCAAGGTCAAGGTCAAGGTCAAGGTCAAGGTCAAGGTCAAGGTCAAATGTCAAATGTCAAATGTCAAAGGTCAAAGGTCAAAGGTCAAGGTCAAGGTCAAGGTCAAGGTCAAGGTCAAGGTCAAAGGTCAAGGTCAAATGTCAAATGTCAAATGTCAAATGTCAAAGGTCAAAGGTCAAGGTCAAGGTCAAGGTCAAGGTCAAGGTCAAAGGTCAAGGTCAAGGTCAACAAGGTCAAGGTCAAAGGTCAAAGGTCAAGGTCAAGGTCAAGGTCAAGGTCAAGGTCAAGGTCAAATGTCAAATGTCAAAGGTCAAAGGTCAAGGTCAAGGTCAAGGTCAAGGTCAAGTTCAAGGTCAAGGTCAAGGTCAAGGTCAAGGTCAAAGGTCAAAAGTCAAGGTCAAGGTCAAGGTCAAGGTCAAGGTCAAGGTCAAGGTCAAGGTCAAATGTCAAATGTCAAATGTCAAAGGTCAAAGGTCAAGGTCAAGGTCAAAGGTCAAGGTCAAAGGTCAAAGGTCAAAGGTCAAAGGTCAAGGTCAAGGTCAAGGTCAAAGGTCAAGGTCAAGGTCAAGGTCAAGGTCAAGGTCAAGGTCAAGGTCAAGGTCAAGGTCAAAGGTCAAGGTCAAGGTCAAAGGTCAAAGGTCAAGGTCAAAGGTCAAAGGTCAAGGTCAGAGGTCAAGGTCAAGGTCAAGGTCAAGGTCAAGGTCAAGGTCAAAGGTCAAGGTTAAGGTCAAGGTCAAGGTCAAGGTCAAGGTCAAGGTCAAGGTCAAAGGTCAAAGGTCAAAGGTCAAGGTCACAGGTCAAGGTCAAGGTCAAAGGTCAAGGTCAAGGTCAAAGGTCAAGGTCAAAGGTCAAAGGTCAAGGTCAAAGGTCAAGGTCAAGGTCAAGGTCAAGGTCAAGGTCAAGGTCAAGGTCAAAGGTCAAAGGTCAAGGTCAAGGTCAAGGTCAAGGTCAAGGTCAAGGTCAAATGTCAAATGTCAAATGTCAAAGGTCAAAGGTCAAGGTCAAGGTCAAGGTCAAGGTCAAAGGTCAAGGTCAAGGTCAAAGGTCAAGGTCAAGGTCAAGGTCAAGGTCAAAGGTCAAAGGTCAAGGTCAAGGTCAAGGTCAAGGTCAAAGGTCAAATGTCAAATGTCAAAGGTCAAAGGTCAAAGGTCAAGGTCAAGGTCAAAGGTCAAGGTCAAAGGTCAAAGGTCAAAGGTCAAAGGTCAAGGTCAAGGTCAAAGGTCAAGGTCAAGGTCAAGGTCAAGGTCTAGGTCAAGGTCAAAGGTCAAAGGTCAAGGTCAAAGGTCAAGGTCAAAGGTCAAAGGTCAAGGACAAAGGTCAAGTTCAAGGTCAAGGTCAAGGTCAAGGTCAAGGTCAAAGGTCAAAGGTCAAGGTCAAGGTCAAGGTCAAGGTCAAGGTCAAGGTCAAGGTCAAGGTCAAGGTCAACGTCAAGGTCAAATGTCAAATGTCAAATGTCAAAGGTCAAAGGTCAAAGGTCAAGGTCAAGGTCAAGGTCAAGGTCAAAGGTCAAGGTCAAATGTCAAATGTCAAATGTCAAATGTCAAAGGTCAAAGGTCAAAGGTCAAGGTCAAGGTCAAGGTCAAGGTCAAGGTCAAGGTCAAAGGTCAAGGTCAAGGTCAACAAGGTCAATGTCAAAGGTCAAAGGTCAAGGTCAAGGTCAAGGTCAAGGTCAAGGTCAAGGTCAAATGTCAAATGTCAAATGTCAAAGGTCAAAGGTCAAGGTCAAGGTCAAGGTCAAGGTCAAGTTCAAGGTCAAGGTCAAGGTCAAGGTCAAGGTCAAGGTCAAAGGTCAAAGGTCAAGGTCAAGGTCAAGGTCAAGGTCAAGGTCAAGGTCAAGGTCAAGGTCAAGGTCAAGGTCAAGGTCAAATGTCAAATGTCAAATGTCAAATGTCAAATGTCAAAGGTCAAGGTCAAAGGTCAAGGTCAAGGTCAAGGTCAAGGTCAAGGTCAAAGGTCAAAGGTCAAGGTCAAGGTCAAGGTCAAGGTCAAAGGTCAAATGTCAAATGTCAAAGGTCAAGGTCAAGGTCAAGGTCAAGGTCAAAGGTCAAGGTAAAGGTCAAAGGTCAAGGTCAAGGTCAAAGGTCAAATGTCAAATGTCAAAGGTCAAAGGTCAAAGGTCAAGGTCAAGGTCAAAGGTCAAGGTCAAAGATCAAAGGTCAAAGGTCAAAGGTCAAGGTCAAGGTCAAAGGTCAAGGTCAAGGTCAAGGTCAAGGTCTAGGTCAAGGTCAAAGGTCAAAGGTCAAGGTCAAAGGTCAAGGTCAAAGGTCAAAGGTCAAGGACAAGGTCAAGGTCAAGGTCAAGGTCAAGGTCAAATGTCAAATGTCAAATGTCAAAGGTCAAAGGTCAAAGGTCAAGGTCAAGGTCAAGGTCAAGGTCAAGTTCAAGGTCAAGGTCAAGGTCAAGGTCAAGGTCAAAGGTCAAAGGTCAAGGTCAAGGTCAAGGTCAAGGTCAAGGTCAAGGTCAAGGTCAAGGTCAAGGTCAAGGTCAAGGTCAAGGTCAAATGTCAAATGACAAATGTCAAATGTCAAATGTCAAAGGTCAAGGTCAAAGGTCAAGGTCAAGGTCAAGGTCAAGGTCAAGGTCAAGGTCAAAGGTCAAAGGTCAAGGTCAAGGTCAAGGTCAAAGGTCAAATGTCAAATGTCAAAGGTCAAGGTCAAGGTCAAGGTCAAGGTCAAGGTCAAAGGTCAAGGTAAAGGTCAAAGGTCAAGGTCAAGGTCAAAGGTCAAAGGTCAAGGTCAAGGTCAAGGTGAAGGTCAAAGGTCAAATGTCAAATGTCAAAGGTCAAAGGTCAAAGGTCAAGGTCAAAGGTCAAGGTCAAAGTCAAAGGTCAAGGTCAAAGGTCAAGGTCAAAGGTCAAGGTCAAAGGTCAAGGTCAAAGGTCAAAGGTCAAAGGTCAAAGGTCAAGGTCAAAGGTCAAGGTCAAGGTCAAGGTCAAAGGTCAAAGGTCAAAGGTCAAGGTCAAGGTCAAGGTCAAGGTCAAGGTCAAAGGTCAAAGGTCAAAGGTCAAATGTCAAATGTCAAAGGTCAAGGTCAAAGGTCAAAGGTCAAGGACAAAGGTCAAGTTCAAGGTCAAGGTCAAGGTCAAGGTCAAGGTCAAGGTCAAATGTCAAATGTCAAAGGTCAAAGGTCAAGGTCAAGGTCAAGGTCAAGGTCAAGGTCAAAGGTCAAGGTCAAATGTCAAATGTCAAATGTCAAATGTCAAAGGTCAAAGGTCAAAGGTCAAAGGTCAAGGTCAAGGTCAAGGTCAAGGTCAAGGTCAAGGTCAAAGGTCAAAGGTCAAGGTCAAGATCAAGGTCAAGGTCAAGGTCAAGGTCAAAGGTCAAGGTCAAGGTCAAGGTCAAAGGTCAAGGTCAAAGGTCCAAGGTCAAGGTCAAAGGTCAAGGTCAAGGTCAAGGTCAAGGTCAAGGTCAAGGTCAAGGTCAAGGTCAAGGTCAAAGGTCAAAGGTCAAAGGTCAAGGTCACAGGTCAAGGTCAAGGTCAAAGGTCAAGGTCAAGGTCAAAGGTCAAGGTCAAAGGTCAAAGGTCAAGGTCAAAGGTCAAGGTCAAGGTCAAGGTCAAGGTCAAGGTCAAGGTCAAGGTCAAGGTCAAAGGTCAAAGGTCAAGGTCAAGGTCAAGGTCAAGGTCAAGGTCAAGGTCAAGGTCAAGGTCAAGGTCAAGGTCAAGGTCAAGGTCAAATGTCAAATGTCAAATGTCAAAGGTCAAAGGTCAAAGGTCAAGGTCAAGGTCAAGGTCAAGGTCAAAGGTCAAGGTCAAGGTCAAAGGTCAAGGTCAAGGTCAAGGTCAAGGTCAAAGGTCAAAGGTCAAGGTCAAGGTCAAGGTCAAGGTCAAAGGTCAAATGTCAAATGTCAAAGGTCAAAGGTCAAAGGTCAAGGTCAAGGTCAAAGGTCAAGGTCAAAGGTCAAAGGTCAAAGGTCAAAGGTCAAGGTCAAGGTCAATGGTCAAGGTCAAGGTCAAGGTCAAGGTCAAGGTCAAGGTCTAGGTCAAGGTCAAAGGTCAAAGGTCAAGGTCAAAGGTCAAGGTCAAAGGTCAAAGGTCAAGGACAAAGGTCAAGTTCAAGGTCAAGGTCAAGGTCAAGGTCAAGGTCAAGGTCAAAGGTCAAAGGTCAAGGTCAAGGTCAAGGTCAAGGTCAAGGTCAAGGTCAAGGTCAAGGTCAAGGTCAAATGTCAAATGTCAAATGTCAAAGGTCAAAGGTCAAAGGTCAAGGTCAAGGTCAAGGTCAAGGTCAAGGTCAAGGTCAAAGGTCAAGGTCAAATGTCAAATGTCAAATGTCAAATGTCAAAGGTCAAAGGTCAAGGTCAAGGTCAAGGTCAAGGTCAAGGTCAAAGGTCAAGGTCAAGGTCAACAAGGTCAAGGTCAAAGGTCAAAGGTCAAGGTCAAGGTCAAGGTCAAGGTCAAGGTCAAGGTCAAATGTCAAATGTCAAAGGTCAAAGGTCAAGGTCAAGGTCAAGGTCAAGGTCAAGTTCAAGGTCAAGGTCAAGGTCAAGGTCAAGGTCAAAGGTCAAAGGTCAAGGTCAAGGTCAAGGTCAAGGTCAAGGTCAAGGTCAAGGTCAAGGTCAAGGTCAAGGTCAAATGTCAAATGTCAAATGTCAAAGGTCAAAGGTCAAGGTCAAGGTCAAAGGTCAAGGTCAAAGGTCAAAGGTCAAAGGTCAAAGGTCAAGGTCAAGGTCAAGGTCAAAGGTCAAGGTCAAGGTCAAGGTCAAGGTCAAGGTCAAGGTCAAGGTCAAGGTCAAGGTCAAGGTCAAGGTCAAAGGTCAAGGTCAAGGTCAAAGGTCAAAGGTCAAGGTCAAAGGTCAAAGGTCAAGGTCAGAGGTCAAGGTCAAGGTCAAGGTCAAGGTCAAGGTCAAGGTCAAAGGTCAAGGTTAAGGTCAAGGTCAAGGTCAAGGTCAAGGTCAAGGTCAAGGTCAAAGGTCAAAGGTCAAAGGTCAAGGTCACAGGTCAAGGTCAAGGTCAAAGGTCAAGGTCAAGGTCAAAGGTCAAGGTCAAAGGTCAAAGGTCAAGGTCAAAGGTCAAGGTCAAGGTCAAGGTCAAGGTCAAGGTCAAGGTCAAGGTCAAAGGTCAAAGGTCAAGGTCAAGGTCAAGGTCAAGGTCAAGGTCAAGGTCAAATGTCAAATGTCAAATGTCAAAGGTCAAAGGTCAAGGTCAAGGTCAAGGTCAAGGTCAAAGGTCAAGGTCAAGGTCAAAGGTCAAGGTCAAGGTCAAGGTCAAGGTCAAAGGTCAAAGGTCAAAGGTCAAGGTCAAGGTCAAAGGTCAAGGTCAAAGGTCAAAGGTCAAAGGTCAAAGGTCAAGGTCAAGGTCAAAGGTCAAGGTCAAGGTCAAGGTCAAGGTCTAGGTCAAGGTCAAAGGTCAAAGGTCAAGGTCAAAGGTCAAGGTCAAAGGTCAAAGGTCAAGGACAAAGGTCAAGTTCAAGGTCAAGGTCAAGGTCAAGGTCAAGGTCAAAGGTCAAAGGTCAAGGTCAAGGTCAAGGTCAAGGTCAAGGTCAAGGTCAAGGTCAAGGTCAAGGTCAAGGTCAAATGTCAAATGTCAAATGTCAAAGGTCAAAGGTCAAAGGTCAAGGTCAAGGTCAAGGTCAAGGTCAAAGGTCAAGGTCAAATGTCAAATGTCAAATGTCAAATGTCAAAGGTCAAAGGTCAAAGGTCAAGGTCAAGGTCAAGGTCAAGGTCAAGGTCAAGGTCAAAGGTCAAGGTCAAGGTCAACAAGGTCAATGTCAAAGGTCAAAGGTCAAGGTCAAGGTCAAGGTCAAGGTCAAGGTCAAGGTCAAGGTCAAATGTCAAATGTCAAATGTCAAAGGTCAAAGGTCAAGGTCAAGGTCAAGGTCAAGGTCAAGTTCAAGGTCAAGGTCAAGGTCAAGGTCAAGGTCAAGGTCAAAGGTCAAAGGTCAAGGTCAAGGTCAAGGTCAAGGTCAAGGTCAAGGTCAAGGTCAAGGTCAAGGTCAAGGTCAAATGTCAAATGTCAAATGTCAAATGTCAAATGTCAAAGGTCAAGGTCAAAGGTCAAGGTCAAGGTCAAGGTCAAGGTCAAGGTCAAAGGTCAAAGGTCAAGGTCAAGGTCAAGGTCAAGGTCAAAGGTCAAATGTCAAATGTCAAAGGTCAAGGTCAAGGTCAAGGTCAAGGTCAAAGGTCAAGGTAAAGGTCAAAGGTCAAGGTCAAGGTCAAAGGTCAAATGTCAAATGTCAAAGGTCAAAGGTCAAAGGTCAAGGTCAAGGTCAAAGGTCAAGGTCAAAGATCAAAGGTCAAAGGTCAAAGGTCAAGGTCAAGGTCAAAGGTCAAGGTCAAGGTCAAGGTCAAGGTCAAGGTCTAGGTCAAGGTCAAAGGTCAAAGGTCAAGGTCAAAGGTCAAAGGTCAAGGTCAAGGTCAAGGTCAAGGTCAAGGTCAAGGTCAAGGTCAAGGTCAAGGTCAAATGTCAAATGACAAATGTCAAATGTCAAATGTCAAAGGTCAAGGTCAAAGGTCAAGGTCAAGGTCAAGGTCAAGGTCAAGGTCAAGGTCAAAGGTCAAAGGTCAAGGTCAAGGTCAAGGTCAAGGTCAAAGGTCAAATGTCAAATGTCAAAGGTCAAGGTCAAGGTCAAGGTCAAGGTCAAAGGTCAAGGTAAAGGTCAAAGGTCAAGGTCAAGGTCAAAGGTCAAAGGTCAAGGTCAAGGTCAAGGTGAAGGTCAAAGGTCAAATGTCAAATGTCAAAGGTCAAAGGTCAAAGGTCAAGGTCAAAGGTCAAGGTCAAAGTCAAAGGTCAAGGTCAAAGGTCAAGGTCAAAGGTCAAGGTCAAAGGTCAAGGTCAAAGGTCAAAGGTCAAAGGTCAAGGTCAAGGTCAAAGTCAAAGGTCAAAGGTCAAAGGTCAAAGGTCAAAGGTCAAAGGTCAAAGGTCAAGATCAAGGTCAAAGGTCAAGGTCAAAGGTCAAGGTCAAAGGTCAAGGTCAAGGTCAAGGTCAAAGGTCAAAGGTCAAAGGTCAAGGTCAAGGTCAAAGTCAAAGGTCAAAGGTCAAAGGTCAAAGGTCAAAGGTCAAAGGTCAAGGTCAAGGTCAAGGTCAAAGGTCAAAGGTCAAGGTCAAGGTCAAGGTCAAGGTCAAAGGTCAAGGTCACAGGTCAAGGTCAAGGTCAAAGGTCAAGGTCAAGGTCAAAGGTCAAGGTCAAAGGTCAAAGGTCAAGGTCAAAGGTCAAGGTCAAGGTCAAGGTCAAGGTCAAGGTCAAGGTCAAGGTCAAAGGTCAAAGGTCAAGGTCAAGGTCAAGGTCAAGGTCAAGGTCAAGGTCAAGGTCAAGGTCAAGGTCAAGGTCAAGGTCAAGGTCAAGGTCAAATGTCAAATGTCAAATGTCAAAGGTCAAAGGTCAAAGGTCAAGGTCAAGGTCAAGGTCAAGGTCAAGGTCAAAGGTCAAGGTCAAGGTCAAAGGTCAAGGTCAAGGTCAAGGTCAAGGTCAAAGGTCAAAGGTCAAGGTCAAGGTCAAGGTCAAGGTCAAAGGTCAAATGTCAAATGTCAAAGGTCAAAGGTCAAAGGTCAAGGTCAAGGTCAAAGGTCAAGGTCAAAGGTCAAAGGTCAAAGGTCAAAGGTCAAGGTCAAGGTCAAAGGTCAAGGTCAAGGTCAAGGTCAAGGTCAAGGTCAAGGTCTAGGTCAAGGTCAAAGGTCAAAGGTCAAGGTCAAAGGTCAAGGTCAAAGGTCAAAGGTCAAGGACAAAGGTCAAGTTCAAGGTCAAGGTCAAGGTCAAGGTCAAGGTCAAAGGTCAAAGGTCAAGGTCAAGGTCAAGGTCAAGGTCAAGGTCAAGGTCAAGGTCAAGGTCAAGGTCAAATGTCAAATGTCAAATGTCAAAGGTCAAAGGTCAAAGGTCAAGGTCAAGGTCAAGGTCAAGGTCAAGGTCAAGGTCAAGGTCAAAGGTCAAGGTCAAATGTCAAATGTCAAATGTCAAATGTCAAAGGTCAAAGGTCAAAGGTCAAGGTCAAGGTCAAGGTCAAGGTCAAGGTCAAAGGTCAAGGTCAAGGTCAACAAGGTCAAGGTCAAAGGTCAAAGGTCAAGGTCAAGGTCAAGGTCAAGGTCAAGGTCAAGGTCAAATGTCAAATGTCAAATGTCAAAGGTCAAAGGTCAAGGTCAAGGTCAAGGTCAAGGTCAAGTTCAAGGTCAAGGTCAAGGTCAAGGTCAAGGTCAAAGATCAATGGTCAAGGTCAAGGTCAAGGTCAAGGTCAAGGTCAAGGTCAAGGTCAAGGTCAAGGTCAAATGTCAAATGTCAAATGTCAAATGTCAAAGGTCAAGGTCAAGGTCAAAGGTCAAGGTCAAAGGTCAAAGGTCAAAGGTCAAAGGTCAAGGTCAAGGTCAAGGTCAAAGGTCAAGGTCAAGGTCAAGGTCAAGGTCAAGGTCAAGGTCAAGGTCAAGGTCAAGGTCAAAGGTCAAGGTCAAGGTCAAAGGTCAAGGTCAAAGGTCAAAGGTCAAGGTCAGAGGTCAAGGTCAAGGTCAAGGTCAAGGTCAAGGTCAAGGTCAAGGTCAAAGGTCAAGGTCAAGGTCAAGGTCAAGGTCAAGGTCAAGGTCAAGGTCAAGGTCAAGGTCAAAGGTCAAAGGTCAAAGGTCAAGGTCACAGGTCAAGGTCAAGGTCAAGGTCAAGGTCAAGGTCAAGGTCAAATGTCAAATGTCAAATGTCAAAGGTCAAAGGTCAAGGTCAAGGTCAAGGTCAAGGTCAAAGGTCAAGGTCAAGGTCAAGGTCAAGGTCAAAGGTCAAAGGTCAAGGTCAAGGTCAAGGTCAAGGTCAAAGGTCAAATGTCAAATGTCAAAGGTCAAAGGTCAAAGGTCAAGGTCAAGGTCAAAGGTCAAGGTCAAAGGTCAAAGGTCAAAGGTCAAAGGTCAAGGTCAAGGTCAAAGGTCAAGGTCAAGGTCAAGGTCAAGGTCTAGGTCAAGGTCAAAGGTCAAAGGTCAAGGTCAAAGGTCAAGGTCAAAGGTCAAAGGTCAAGGACAAAGGTCAAGTTCAAGGTCAAGGTCAAGGTCAAGGTCAAGGTCAAAGGTCAAAGGTCAAGGTCAAGGTCAAGGTCAAGGTCAAGGTCAAGGTCAAGGTCAAGGTCAAGGTCAAGGTCAAGGTCAAGGTCAAGGTCAAGGTCAAGGTCAAGGTCAAGGTCAAATGTCAAATGTCAAATGTCAAAGGTCAAAGGTCAAAGGTCAAGGTCAAGGTCAAGGTCAAGGTCAAAGGTCAAGGTCAAATGTCAAATGTCAAATGTCAAATGTCAAAGGTCAAAGGTCAAAGGTCAAGGTCAAGGTCAAGGTCAAGGTCAAGGTCAAGGTCAAAGGTCAAGGTCAAGGTCAACAAGGTCAATGTCAAAGGTCAAAGGTCAAGGTCAAGGTCAAGGTCAAGGTCAAGGTCAAGGTCAAATGTCAAATGTCAAATGTCAAAGGTCAAAGGTCAAGGTCAAGGTCAAGGTCAAGTTCAAGGTCAAGGTCAAGGTCAAGGTCAAGGTCAAAGGTCAAAGGTCAAGGTCAAGGTCAAGGTCAAGGTCAAGGTCAAGGTCAAGGTCAAATGTCAAATGTCAAATGTCAAATGTCAAATGTCAAAGGTCAAGGTCAAAGGTCAAGGTCAAGGTCAAGGTCAAGGTCAAAGGTCAAAGGTCAAGGTCAAGGTCAAGGTCAAGGTCAAAGGTCAAAGGTCAAGGTCAAGGTCAAAGGTCAAAGGTCAAGGTCAAAGTCAAAGGTCAAGGTCAAAGGTCAAGGTCAAAGGTCAAAGGTCAAGGTCAAGGTCAAAGTCAAAGGTCAAGGTCAAAGGTCAAAGGTCAAAGGTCAAAGGTCAAGGTCAAGATCAAGGTCAAGGTCAAGGTCAAAGGTCAAAGGTCAAAGGTCAAGGTCAAGGTAAAGGTCAAGGTCAAAGGTCAAGGTCAAAGGTCAAGGTCAAGGTCAAAGGTCAAGGTCAAGGTCAAGGTCAAAGGTCAAGGTCAAGGTGAAGGTGAAGGTCAAAGGTCAAATGTCAAATGTCAAAGGTCAAAGGTCAAAGGTCAAGGTCAAGGTCAAAGGTCAAGATCAAAGGTCAAAGGTCAAAGGTCAAAGGTCAAAGGTCAAGGTCAAGGTCAAAGGTCAAGGTCAAGGTCAAGGTCAAGGTCAAGGTCAAAGGTCAAGGTCAAGGTCAAGGTCAAAGGTCAAGGTCAAAGGTCAAAGGTCAAGGACAAAGGTCAAGTTCAAGGTCAAGGTCAAGGTCAAGGTCAAGGTCAAGGTCAAGGTCAAGGTCAAGGTCAAGGTCAAATGTCAAATGTCAAAGGTCAAAGGTCAAAGGTCAAGGTCAAGGTCAAGGTCAAGGTCAAAGGTCAAGGTCAAATGTCAAATGTCACATGTCAAATGTCAAAGGTCAAAGGTCAAAGGTCAAGGTCAAGGTCAAGGTCAAGGTCAAGGTCAAGGTCAAGGTCAAGGTCAAGGTCAAAGGTCAAAGGTCAAGGTCAAGGTCAAGGTCAAAGTCAAAGGTCAAAGGTCAAAGGTCAAAGGTCAAAGGTCAAAGGTCAAAGGTCAAAGGTCAAGGTCAAAGGTCAAGGTCAAAGGTCAAAGGTCAAAGGTCAAGGTCAAAGGTCAAAGGTCAAAGGTCAAGGTCAAGGTCAAAGTCAAAGGTCAAAGGTCAAAGGTCAAAGGTCAAAGGTCAAAGGTCAAAGGTCAAAGGTCAAAGGTCAAGGTCAAGGTCAAGGTCAAAGGTCAAAGGTCAAGGTCAAGGTCAAGGTCAAGGTCAAAGGTCAAATGTCAAATGTCAAATGTCAAAGGTCAAAGGTCAAGGTCAAGGTCAAGGTCAAGGTCAAGGTCAAGGTCAAGGTCAAGGTCAAGGTCAAGGTCAAGGTCAAAGGTCAAGGTCAAGGTCAAGGTCAAGGTCAAGGTCATGGTCAAGGTCAAGGTCAAGGTCAAAGGTCAAGGTCAAAGGTCAAGGTCAAAGTCAAAGGTCAAGGTCAAAGGTCAAGGTCAAAGGTCAAGGTCAAAGGTCAAAGGTCAAGGTCAAGGTCAAGGTCAAAGTCAAAGGTCAAGGTCAAAGGTCAAAGGTCAAAGGTCAAAGGTCAAGGTCAAGATCAAGGTCAAGGTCAAGGTCAAAGGTCAAAGGTCAAAGGTCAAGGTCAAGGTAAAGGTCAAGGTCAAAGGTCAAGGTCAAAGGTCAAGGTCAAAGTCAAAGGTCAAGGTCAAAGGTCAAGGTCAAGGTCAAGGTCAAGGTCAAAGTCAAAGGTCAAAGGTCAAAGGTCAAAGGTCAAAGGTCAAAGGTCAAAGGTCAAAGGTCAAGGTCAAAGGTCAAGGTCAAAGGTCAAAGGTCAAAGGTCAAGGTCAAGGTCAAAGGTCAAGGTCAAAGGTCAAAGGTCAAGGACAAAGGTCAAGTTCAAGGTCAAGGTCAAGGTCAAGGTCAAGGTCAAAGGTCAAAGGTCAAGGTCAAGGTCAAGGTCAAGGTCAAGGTCAAGGTCAAGGTCAAGGTCAAGGTCAAGGTCAAGGTCAAATGTCAAATGTCAAATGTCAAAGGTCAAAGGTCAAAGGTCAAGGTCAAGGTCAAGGTCAAGGTCAAAGGTCAAGGTCAAATGTCAAATGTCAAATGTCAAATGTCAAAGGTCAAAGGTCAAAGGTCAAGGTCAAGGTCAAGGTCAAGGTCAAGGTCAAGGTCAAAGGTCAAGGTCAAGGTCAACAAGGTCAATGTCAAAGGTCAAAGGTCAAGGTCAAGGTCAAGGTCAAGGTCAAGGTCAAGGTCAAATGTCAAATGTCAAATGTCAAAGGTCAAAGGTCAAGGTCAAGGTCAAGGTCAAGGTCAAGGTCAAGTTCAAGGTCAAGGTCAAGGTCAAGGTCAAGGTCAAGGTCAAAGGTCAAAGGTCAAGGTCAAGGTCAAGGTCAAGGTCAAGGTCAAGGTCAAGGTCAAGGTCAAATGTCAAATGTCAAATGTCAAATGTCAAATGTCAAATGTCAAAGGTCAAGGTCAAAGGTCAAGGTCAAGGTCAAAGGTCAAAGGTCAAGGTCAAGGTCAAGGTCAAGGTCAAAGGTCAAATGTCAAATGTCAAAGGTCAAGGTCAAGGTCAAGGTCAAGGTCAAGGTCAAGGTCAAGGTCAAATGTCAAATGTCAAATGTCAAAGGTCAAAGGTCAAAGGTCAAGGTCAAGGTCAAGGTCAAGGTCAAGGTCAAGGTCAAAGGTCAAGGTCAAATGTCAAATGTCAAATGTCAAATGTCAAAGGTCAAGGTCAAGGTCAAGGTCAAGGTCAAGGTCAAAGGTCAAAGGTCAAGGTCAAGGTCAAGGTCAAGGTCAAAGGTCAAATGTCAAATGTCAAAGGTCAAGGTCAAGGTCAAGGTCAAGGTCAAAGGTCAAGGTAAAGGTCAAAGGTCAAGGTCAAGGTCAAAGGTCAAATGTCAAATGTCAAAGGTCAAAGGTCAAAGGTCAAGGTCAAGGTCAAAGGTCAAGGTCAAAGATCAAAGGTCAAAGGTCAAAGGTCAAGGTCAAGGTCAAAGGTCAAAGGTCAAGGTCAAGGTCAAAGGTCAAGGTCAAGGTCAAGGTCAAGGTCAAGGTCTAGGTCAAGGTCAAAGGTCAAAGGTCAAGGTCAAAGGTCAAGGTCAAAGGTCAAAGGTCAAGGACAAGGTCAAGGTCAAGGTCAAGGTCAAGGTCAAATGTCAAATGTCAAATGTCAAAGGTCAAAGGTCAAGGTCAAGGTCAAGGTCAAGGTCAAGTTCAAGGTCAAGGTCAAGGTCAAGGTCAAGGTCAAAGGTCAAAGGTCAAGGTCAAGGTCAAGGTCAAGGTCAAGGTCAAGGTCAAGGTCAAGGTCAAGGTCAAGGTCAAGGTCAAGGTCAAATGTCAAATGACAAATGTCAAATGTCAAATGTCAAAGGTCAAGGTCAAAGGTCAAGGTCAAGGTCAAGGTCAAGGTCAAGGTCAAGGTCAAAGGTCAAAGGTCAAGGTCAAGGTCAAGGTCAAAGGTCAAATGTCAAATGTCAAAGGTCAAGGTCAAGGTCAAGGTCAAGGTCAAAGGTCAAGGTAAAGGTCAAAGGTCAAGGTCAAGGTCAAAGGTCAAAGGTCAAGGTCAAGGTCAAGGTGAAGGTCAAAGGTCAAATGTCAAATGTCAAAGGTCAAAGGTCAAAGGTCAAGGTCAAAGGTCAAGGTCAAAGTCAAAGGTCAAGGTCAAAGGTCAAGGTCAAAGGTCAAGGTCAAAGGTCAAGGTCAAAGGTCAAAGGTCAAAGGTCAAGGTCAAGGTCAAAGTCAAAGGTCAAAGGTCAAAGGTCAAAGGTCAAAGGTCAAAGGTCAAAGGTCAAGGTCAAGGTCAAAGGTCAAGGTCAAAGGTCAAGGTCAAAGGTCAAGGTCAAGGTCAAGGTCAAAGGTCAAAGGTCAAAGGTCAAGGTCAAGGTCAAGGTCAAGGTCAAAGGTCAAAGGTCAAAGGTCAAATGTCAAATGTCAAAGGTCAAGGTCAAAGGTCAAAGGTCAAGGACAAAGGTCAAGTTCAAGGTCAAGGTCAAGGTCAAGGTCAAGGTCAAGGTCAAATGTCAAATGTCAAAGGTCAAAGGTCAAGGTCAAGGTCAAGGTCAAGGTCAAAGGTCAAAGGTCAAGGTCAAATGTCAAATGTCAAATGTCAAATGTCAAAGGTCAAAGGTCAAAGGTCAAAGGTCAAGGTCAAGGTCAAGGTCAAGGTCAAGGTCAAGGTCAAGGTCAAAGGTCAAAGGTCAAGGTCAAGGTCAAGGTCAAGGTCAAGGTCAAGGTCAAAGGTCAAAGGTCAAGGTCAAGATCAAGGTCAAGGTCAAGGTCAAGGTCAAGGTCAAAGGTCAAGGTCAAGGTCAAGGTCAAAGGTCAAGGTCAAAGGTCCAAGGTCAAGGTCAAAGGTCAAGGTCAAGGTCAAGGTCAAGGTCAAGGTCAAGGTCAAGGTCAAGGTCAAGGTCAAAGGTCAAAGGTCAAAGGTCAAGGTCACAGGTCAAGGTCAAGGTCAAAGGTCAAGGTCAAGGTCAAAGGTCAAGGTCAAAGGTCAAAGGTCAAGGTCAAAGGTCAAGGTCAAGGTCAAGGTCAAGGTCAAGGTCAAGGTCAAGGTCAAGGTCAAGGTCAAGGTCAAAGGTCAAAGGTCAAGGTCAAGGTCAAGGTCAAGGTCAAGGTCAAGGTCAAGGTCAAGGTCAAGGTCAAGGTCAAGGTCAAGGTCAAATGTCAAATGTCAAATGTCAAAGGTCAAAGGTCAAAGGTCAAGGTCAAGGTCAAGGTCAAGGTCAAAGGTCAAGGTCAAGGTCAAAGGTCAAGGTCAAGGTCAAGGTCAAGGTCAAAGGTCAAAGGTCAAGGTCAAGGTCAAGGTCAAGGTCAAAGGTCAAATGTCAAATGTCAAAGGTCAAAGGTCAAAGGTCAAGGTCAAGGTCAAAGGTCAAGGTCAAAGGTCAAAGGTCAAAGGTCAAAGGTCAAGGTCAAGGTCAAAGGTCAAGGTCAAGGTCAAGGTCAAGGTCAAGGTCTAGGTCAAGGTCAAAGGTCAAAGGTCAAGGTCAAAGGTCAAGGTCAAAGGTCAAAGGTCAAGGACAAAGGTCAAGTTCAAGGTCAAGGTCAAGGTCAAGGTCAAGGTCAAAGGTCAAAGGTCAAGGTCAAGGTCAAGGTCAAGGTCAAGGTCAAGGTCAAGGTCAAGGTCAAGGTCAAATGTCAAATGTCAAATGTCAAAGGTCAAAGGTCAAAGGTCAAGGTCAAGGTCAAGGTCAAGGTCAAAGGTCAAAGGTCAAGGTCAAAGGTCAAGGTCAAAGGTCAAAGGTCAAGGACAAAGGTCAAGTTCAAGGTCAAGGTCAAGGTCAAGGTCAAGGTCAAAGGTCAAGGTCAAGGTCAACAAGGTCAAGGTCAAAGGTCAAAGGTCAAGGTCAAGGTCAAGGTCAAGGTCAAGGTCAAGGTCAAATGTCAAATGTCAAAGGTCAAAGGTCAAGGTCAAGGTCAAGGTCAAGGTCAAGTTCAAGGTCAAGGTCAAGGTCAAGGTCAAGGTCAAAGGTCAAAGGTCAAGGTCAAGGTCAAGGTCAAGGTCAAGGTCAAGGTCAAGGTCAAGGTCAAATGTCAAATGTCAAATGTCAAAGGTCAAAGGTCAAGGTCAAGGTCAAAGGTCAAGGTCAAAGGTCAAAGGTCAAAGGTCAAAGGTCAAGGTCAAGGTCAAGGTCAAAGGTCAAGGTCAAGGTCAAGGTCAAGGTCAAGGTCAAGGTCAAGGTCAAGGTCAAGGTCAAGGTCAAAGGTCAAGGTCAAGGTCAAAGGTCAAAGGTCAAGGTCAAAGGTCAAAGGTCAAGGTCAGAGGTCAAGGTCAAGGTCAAGGTCAAGGTCAAGGTCAAGGTCAAAGGTCAAGGTTAAGGTCAAGGTCAAGGTCAAGGTCAAGGTCAAGGTCAAGGTCAAAGGTCAAAGGTCAAAGGTCAAAGGTCAAGGTCACAGGTCAAGGTCAAGGTCAAAGGTCAAGGTCAAGGTCAAAGGTCAAGGTCAAAGGTCAAAGGTCAAGGTCAAAGGTCAAGGTCAAGGTCAAGGTCAAGGTCAAGGTCAAGGTCAAGGTCAAAG
The DNA here is from genome assembly GCA_963971365.1 of Lasioglossum villosulum. NCBI lineage: Eukaryota > Metazoa > Arthropoda > Insecta > Hymenoptera > Halictidae > Lasioglossum > Lasioglossum villosulum. Next base: position 1,140,665 of record CAXARU010000015.1, on the reverse strand, counting down.
GTCAAAGGTCAAGGTCAAGGTCAAGGTCAAGGTCAAGGTCAAGGTCAAATGTCAAATGTCAAATGTCAAAGGTCAAAGGTCAAGGTCAAGGTCAAGGTCAAGGTCAAAGGTCAAGGTCAAGGTCAAAGGTCAAGGTCAAGGTCAAGGTCAAGGTCAAAGGTCAAAGGTCAAGGTCAAGGTCAAGGTCAAGGTCAAAGGTCAAATGTCAAATGTCAAAGGTCAAAGGTCAAAGGTCAAGGTCAAGGTCAAAGGTCAAGGTCAAAGGTCAAAGGTCAAAGGTCAAAGGTCAAGGTCAAGGTCAAAGGTCAAGGTCAAAGGTCAAGGTCAAATGTCAAATGTCAAATGTCAAATGTCAAAGGTCAAAGGTCAAAGGTCAAGGTCAAGGTCAAGGTCAAGGTCAAGGTCAAGGTCAAGGTCAAAGGTCAAAGGTCAAGGTCAAGGTCAAGGTCAAGGTCAAGGTCAAGGTCAAGGTCAAAGGTCAAAGGTCAAGGTCAAGATCAAGGTCAAGGTCAAGGTCAAGGTCAAAGGTCAAGGTCAAGGTCAAGGTCAAAGGTCAAAGGTCCAAGGTCAAGGTCAAAGGTCAAGGTCAAGGTCAAGGTCAAGGTCAAGGTCAAGGTCAAGGTCAAGGTCAAGGTCAAAGGTCAAAGGTCAAAGGTCAAGGTCACAGGTCAAGGTCAAGGTCAAAGGTCAAGGTCAAGGTCAAAGGTCAAGGTCAAAGGTCAAAGGTCAAGGTCAAAGGTCAAGGTCAAGGTCAAGGTCAAGGTCAAGGTCAAGGTCAAGGTCAAGGTCAAAGGTCAAAGGTCAAGGTCAAGGTCAAGGTCAAGGTCAAGGTCAAGGTCAAGGTCAAGGTCAAGGTCAAGGTCAAGGTCAAGGTCAAATGTCAAATGTCAAATGTCAAAGGTCAAAGGTCAAAGGTCAAGGTCAAGGTCAAGGTCAAGGTCAAGGTCAAAGGTCAAGGTCAAGGTCAAAGGTCAAGGTCAAGGTCAAGGTCAAGGTCAAAGGTCAAAGGTCAAGGTCAAGGTCAAGGTCAAGGTCAAAGGTCAAATGTCAAATGTCAAAGGTCAAAGGTCAAAGGTCAAGGTCAAGGTCAAAGGTCAAGGTCAAAGGTCAAAGGTCAAAGGTCAAAGGTCAAGGTCAAGGTCAAAGGTCAAGGTCAAGGTCAAGGTCAAGGTCAAGGTCTAGGTCAAGGTCAAAGGTCAAAGGTCAAGGTCAAAGGTCAAGGTCAAAGGTCAAAGGTCAAGGACAAAGGTCAAGTTCAAGGTCAAGGTCAAGGTCAAGGTCAAGGTCAAAGGTCAAAGGTCAAGGTCAAGGTCAAGGTCAAGGTCAAGGTCAAGGTCAAGGTCAAGGTCAAATGTCAAATGTCAAATGTCAAAGGTCAAAGGTCAAAGGTCAAGGTCAAGGTCAAGGTCAAGGTCAAGGTCAAGGTCAAAGGTCAAGGTCAAATGTCAAATGTCAAATGTCAAATGTCAAAGGTCAAAGGTCAAGGTCAAGGTCAAGGTCAAGGTCAAGGTCAAAGGTCAAGGTCAAGGTCAAGGTCAAGGTCAAGGTCAAGGTCAAGGTCAAGGTCAAATGTCAAATGTCAAATGTCAAAGGTCAAAGGTCAAAGGTCAAGGACAAAGGTCAAGTTCAAGGTCAAGGTCAAGGTCAAGGTCAAGGTCAAAGGTCAAGGTCAAGGTCAACAAGGTCAAGGTCAAAGGTCAAAGGTCAAGGTCAAGGTCAAGGTCAAGGTCAAGGTCAAGGTCAAATGTCAAATGTCAAAGGTCAAAGGTCAAGGTCAAGGTCAAGGTCAAGGTCAAGTTCAAGGTCAAGGTCAAGGTCAAGGTCAAGGTCAAAGGTCAAAGGTCAAGGTCAAGGTCAAGGTCAAGGTCAAGGTCAAGGTCAAGGTCAAGGTCAAATGTCAAATGTCAAATGTCAAAGGTCAAAGGTCAAGGTCAAGGTCAAAGGTCAAGGTCAAAGGTCAAAGGTCAAAGGTCAAAGGTCAAGGTCAAGGTCAAGGTCAAAGGTCAAGGTCAAGGTCAAGGTCAAGGTCAAGGTCAAGGTCAAGGTCAAGGTCAAGGTCAAGGTCAAAGGTCAAGGTCAAGGTCAAAGGTCAAAGGTCAAGGTCAAAGGTCAAAGGTCAAGGTCAGAGGTCAAGGTCAAGGTCAAGGTCAAGGTCAAGGTCAAGGTCAAAGGTCAAGGTTAAGGTCAAGGTCAAGGTCAAGGTCAAGGTCAAGGTCAAGGTCAAAGGTCAAAGGTCAAAGGTCAAAGGTCAAGGTCACAGGTCAAGGTCAAGGTCAAAGGTCAAGGTCAAGGTCAAAGGTCAAGGTCAAAGGTCAAAGGTCAAGGTCAAAGGTCAAGGTCAAGGTCAAGGTCAAGGTCAAGGTCAAGGTCAAGGTCAAAGGTCAAAGGTCAAGGTCAAGGTCAAGGTCAAGGTCAAGGTCAAGGTCAAATGTCAAATGTCAAATGTCAAAGGTCAAAGGTCAAGGTCAAGGTCAAGGTCAAGGTCAAAGGTCAAGGTCAAGGTCAAAGGTCAAGGTCAAGGTCAAGGTCAAGGTCAAAGGTCAAAGGTCAAGGTCAAGGTCAAGGTCAAGGTCAAAGGTCAAATGTCAAATGTCAAAGGTCAAAGGTCAAAGGTCAAGGTCAAGGTCAAAGGTCAAGGTCAAAGGTCAAAGGTCAAAGGTCAAAGGTCAAGGTCAAGGTCAAAGGTCAAGGTCAAAGGTCAAGGTCAAATGTCAAATGTCAAATGTCAAATGTCAAAGGTCAAAGGTCAAAGGTCAAGGTCAAGGTCAAGGTCAAGGTCAAGGTCAAGGTCAAGGTCAAAGGTCAAAGGTCAAGGTCAAGGTCAAGGTCAAGGTCAAGGTCAAGGTCAAGGTCAAAGGTCAAAGGTCAAGGTCAAGATCAAGGTCAAGGTCAAGGTCAAGGTCAAAGGTCAAGGTCAAGGTCAAGGTCAAAGGTCAAAGGTCCAAGGTCAAGGTCAAAGGTCAAGGTCAAGGTCAAGGTCAAGGTCAAGGTCAAGGTCAAGGTCAAGGTCAAGGTCAAAGGTCAAAGGTCAAAGGTCAAGGTCACAGGTCAAGGTCAAGGTCAAAGGTCAAGGTCAAGGTCAAAGGTCAAGGTCAAAGGTCAAAGGTCAAGGTCAAAGGTCAAGGTCAAGGTCAAGGTCAAGGTCAAGGTCAAGGTCAAGGTCAAGGTCAAAGGTCAAAGGTCAAGGTCAAGGTCAAGGTCAAGGTCAAGGTCAAGGTCAAGGTCAAGGTCAAGGTCAAGGTCAAGGTCAAGGTCAAATGTCAAATGTCAAATGTCAAAGGTCAAAGGTCAAAGGTCAAGGTCAAGGTCAAGGTCAAGGTCAAGGTCAAAGGTCAAGGTCAAGGTCAAAGGTCAAGGTCAAGGTCAAGGTCAAGGTCAAAGGTCAAAGGTCAAGGTCAAGGTCAAGGTCAAGGTCAAAGGTCAAATGTCAAATGTCAAAGGTCAAAGGTCAAAGGTCAAGGTCAAGGTCAAAGGTCAAGGTCAAAGGTCAAAGGTCAAAGGTCAAAGGTCAAGGTCAAGGTCAAAGGTCAAGGTCAAGGTCAAGGTCAAGGTCAAGGTCTAGGTCAAGGTCAAAGGTCAAAGGTCAAGGTCAAAGGTCAAGGTCAAAGGTCAAAGGTCAAGGACAAAGGTCAAGTTCAAGGTCAAGGTCAAGGTCAAGGTCAAGGTCAAAGGTCAAAGGTCAAGGTCAAGGTCAAGGTCAAGGTCAAGGTCAAGGTCAAGGTCAAGGTCAAATGTCAAATGTCAAATGTCAAAGGTCAAAGGTCAAAGGTCAAGGTCAAGGTCAAGGTCAAGGTCAAGGTCAAGGTCAAAGGTCAAGGTCAAATGTCAAATGTCAAATGTCAAATGTCAAAGGTCAAAGGTCAAGGTCAAGGTCAAGGTCAAGGTCAAGGTCAAAGGTCAAGGTCAAGGTCAACAAGGTCAAGGTCAAAGGTCAAAGGTCAAGGTCAAGGTCAAGGTCAAGGTCAAGGTCAAGGTCAAATGTCAAATGTCAAAGGTCAAAGGTCAAGGTCAAGGTCAAGGTCAAGGTCAAGTTCAAGGTCAAGGTCAAGGTCAAGGTCAAGGTCAAAGGTCAAAAGTCAAGGTCAAGGTCAAGGTCAAGGTCAAGGTCAAGGTCAAGGTCAAGGTCAAATGTCAAATGTCAAATGTCAAAGGTCAAAGGTCAAGGTCAAGGTCAAAGGTCAAGGTCAAAGGTCAAAGGTCAAAGGTCAAAGGTCAAGGTCAAGGTCAAGGTCAAAGGTCAAGGTCAAGGTCAAGGTCAAGGTCAAGGTCAAGGTCAAGGTCAAGGTCAAGGTCAAAGGTCAAGGTCAAGGTCAAAGGTCAAAGGTCAAGGTCAAAGGTCAAAGGTCAAGGTCAGAGGTCAAGGTCAAGGTCAAGGTCAAGGTCAAGGTCAAGGTCAAAGGTCAAGGTTAAGGTCAAGGTCAAGGTCAAGGTCAAGGTCAAGGTCAAGGTCAAAGGTCAAAGGTCAAAGGTCAAGGTCACAGGTCAAGGTCAAGGTCAAAGGTCAAGGTCAAGGTCAAAGGTCAAGGTCAAAGGTCAAAGGTCAAGGTCAAAGGTCAAGGTCAAGGTCAAGGTCAAGGTCAAGGTCAAGGTCAAGGTCAAAGGTCAAAGGTCAAGGTCAAGGTCAAGGTCAAGGTCAAGGTCAAGGTCAAATGTCAAATGTCAAATGTCAAAGGTCAAAGGTCAAGGTCAAGGTCAAGGTCAAGGTCAAAGGTCAAGGTCAAGGTCAAAGGTCAAGGTCAAGGTCAAGGTCAAGGTCAAAGGTCAAAGGTCAAGGTCAAGGTCAAGGTCAAGGTCAAAGGTCAAATGTCAAATGTCAAAGGTCAAAGGTCAAAGGTCAAGGTCAAGGTCAAAGGTCAAGGTCAAAGGTCAAAGGTCAAAGGTCAAAGGTCAAGGTCAAGGTCAAAGGTCAAGGTCAAGGTCAAGGTCAAGGTCTAGGTCAAGGTCAAAGGTCAAAGGTCAAGGTCAAAGGTCAAGGTCAAAGGTCAAAGGTCAAGGACAAAGGTCAAGTTCAAGGTCAAGGTCAAGGTCAAGGTCAAGGTCAAAGGTCAAAGGTCAAGGTCAAGGTCAAGGTCAAGGTCAAGGTCAAGGTCAAGGTCAAGGTCAAGGTCAACGTCAAGGTCAAATGTCAAATGTCAAATGTCAAAGGTCAAAGGTCAAAGGTCAAGGTCAAGGTCAAGGTCAAGGTCAAAGGTCAAGGTCAAATGTCAAATGTCAAATGTCAAATGTCAAAGGTCAAAGGTCAAAGGTCAAGGTCAAGGTCAAGGTCAAGGTCAAGGTCAAGGTCAAAGGTCAAGGTCAAGGTCAACAAGGTCAATGTCAAAGGTCAAAGGTCAAGGTCAAGGTCAAGGTCAAGGTCAAGGTCAAGGTCAAATGTCAAATGTCAAATGTCAAAGGTCAAAGGTCAAGGTCAAGGTCAAGGTCAAGGTCAAGTTCAAGGTCAAGGTCAAGGTCAAGGTCAAGGTCAAGGTCAAAGGTCAAAGGTCAAGGTCAAGGTCAAGGTCAAGGTCAAGGTCAAGGTCAAGGTCAAGGTCAAGGTCAAGGTCAAGGTCAAATGTCAAATGTCAAATGTCAAATGTCAAATGTCAAAGGTCAAGGTCAAAGGTCAAGGTCAAGGTCAAGGTCAAGGTCAAGGTCAAAGGTCAAAGGTCAAGGTCAAGGTCAAGGTCAAGGTCAAAGGTCAAATGTCAAATGTCAAAGGTCAAGGTCAAGGTCAAGGTCAAGGTCAAAGGTCAAGGTAAAGGTCAAAGGTCAAGGTCAAGGTCAAAGGTCAAATGTCAAATGTCAAAGGTCAAAGGTCAAAGGTCAAGGTCAAGGTCAAAGGTCAAGGTCAAAGATCAAAGGTCAAAGGTCAAAGGTCAAGGTCAAGGTCAAAGGTCAAGGTCAAGGTCAAGGTCAAGGTCTAGGTCAAGGTCAAAGGTCAAAGGTCAAGGTCAAAGGTCAAGGTCAAAGGTCAAAGGTCAAGGACAAGGTCAAGGTCAAGGTCAAGGTCAAGGTCAAATGTCAAATGTCAAATGTCAAAGGTCAAAGGTCAAAGGTCAAGGTCAAGGTCAAGGTCAAGGTCAAGTTCAAGGTCAAGGTCAAGGTCAAGGTCAAGGTCAAAGGTCAAAGGTCAAGGTCAAGGTCAAGGTCAAGGTCAAGGTCAAGGTCAAGGTCAAGGTCAAGGTCAAGGTCAAGGTCAAGGTCAAATGTCAAATGACAAATGTCAAATGTCAAATGTCAAAGGTCAAGGTCAAAGGTCAAGGTCAAGGTCAAGGTCAAGGTCAAGGTCAAGGTCAAAGGTCAAAGATCAAGGTCAAGGTCAAGGTCAAAGGTCAAATGTCAAATGTCAAAGGTCAAGGTCAAGGTCAAGGTCAAGGTCAAGGTCAAAGGTCAAGGTAAAGGTCAAAGGTCAAGGTCAAGGTCAAAGGTCAAAGGTCAAGGTCAAGGTCAAGGTGAAGGTCAAAGGTCAAATGTCAAATGTCAAAGGTCAAAGGTCAAAGGTCAAGGTCAAAGGTCAAGGTCAAAGTCAAAGGTCAAGGTCAAAGGTCAAGGTCAAAGGTCAAGGTCAAAGGTCAAGGTCAAAGGTCAAAGGTCAAAGGTCAAAGGTCAAGGTCAAAGGTCAAGGTCAAGGTCAAGGTCAAAGGTCAAAGGTCAAAGGTCAAGGTCAAGGTCAAGGTCAAGGTCAAAGGTCAAAGGTCAAAGGTCAAATGTCAAATGTCAAAGGTCAAGGTCAAAGGTCAAAGGTCAAGGACAAAGGTCAAGTTCAAGGTCAAGGTCAAGGTCAAGGTCAAGGTCAAGGTCAAATGTCAAATGTCAAAGGTCAAAGGTCAAGGTCAAGGTCAAGGTCAAGGTCAAGGTCAAAGGTCAAGGTCAAATGTCAAATGTCAAATGTCAAATGTCAAAGGTCAAAGGTCAAAGGTCAAAGGTCAAGGTCAAGGTCAAGGTCAAGGTCAAGGTCAAGGTCAAAGGTCAAAGGTCAAGGTCAAGATCAAGGTCAAGGTCAAGGTCAAGGTCAAAGGTCAAGGTCAAGGTCAAGGTCAAAGGTCAAGGTCAAAGGTCCAAGGTCAAGGTCAAAGGTCAAGGTCAAGGTCAAGGTCAAGGTCAAGGTCAAGGTCAAGGTCAAGGTCAAGGTCAAAGGTCAAAGGTCAAAGGTCAAGGTCACAGGTCAAGGTCAAGGTCAAAGGTCAAGGTCAAGGTCAAAGGTCAAGGTCAAAGGTCAAAGGTCAAGGTCAAAGGTCAAGGTCAAGGTCAAGGTCAAGGTCAAGGTCAAGGTCAAGGTCAAGGTCAAAGGTCAAAGGTCAAGGTCAAGGTCAAGGTCAAGGTCAAGGTCAAGGTCAAGGTCAAGGTCAAGGTCAAGGTCAAGGTCAAGGTCAAATGTCAAATGTCAAATGTCAAAGGTCAAAGGTCAAAGGTCAAGGTCAAGGTCAAGGTCAAGGTCAAAGGTCAAGGTCAAGGTCAAAGGTCAAGGTCAAGGTCAAGGTCAAGGTCAAAGGTCAAAGGTCAAGGTCAAGGTCAAGGTCAAGGTCAAGGTCAAAGGTCAAATGTCAAATGTCAAAGGTCAAAGGTCAAAGGTCAAGGTCAAGGTCAAAGGTCAAGGTCAAAGGTCAAAGGTCAAAGGTCAAAGGTCAAGGTCAAGGTCAAAGGTCAAGGTCAAGGTCAAGGTCAAGGTCAAGGTCAAGGTCTAGGTCAAGGTCAAAGGTCAAAGGTCAAGGTCAAAGGTCAAGGTCAAAGGTCAAAGGTCAAGGACAAAGGTCAAGTTCAAGGTCAAGGTCAAGGTCAAGGTCAAGGTCAAGGTCAAAGGTCAAAGGTCAAGGTCAAGGTCAAGGTCAAGGTCAAGGTCAAGGTCAAGGTCAAGGTCAAGGTCAAATGTCAAATGTCAAATGTCAAAGGTCAAAGGTCAAAGGTCAAGGTCAAGGTCAAGGTCAAGGTCAAGGTCAAGGTCAAAGGTCAAGGTCAAATGTCAAATGTCAAATGTCAAATGTCAAAGGTCAAAGGTCAAGGTCAAGGTCAAGGTCAAGGTCAAGGTCAAAGGTCAAGGTCAAGGTCAACAAGGTCAAGGTCAAAGGTCAAAGGTCAAGGTCAAGGTCAAGGTCAAGGTCAAGGTCAAGGTCAAATGTCAAATGTCAAAGGTCAAAGGTCAAGGTCAAGGTCAAGGTCAAGGTCAAGTTCAAGGTCAAGGTCAAGGTCAAGGTCAAGGTCAAAGGTCAAAGGTCAAGGTCAAGGTCAAGGTCAAGGTCAAGGTCAAGGTCAAGGTCAAGGTCAAGGTCAAGGTCAAATGTCAAATGTCAAATGTCAAAGGTCAAAGGTCAAGGTCAAGGTCAAAGGTCAAGGTCAAAGGTCAAAGGTCAAAGGTCAAAGGTCAAGGTCAAGGTCAAGGTCAAAGGTCAAGGTCAAGGTCAAGGTCAAGGTCAAGGTCAAGGTCAAGGTCAAGGTCAAGGTCAAGGTCAAGGTCAAAGGTCAAGGTCAAGGTCAAAGGTCAAAGGTCAAGGTCAAAGGTCAAAGGTCAAGGTCAGAGGTCATGGTCAAGGTCAAGGTCAAGGTCAAGGTCAAGGTCAAAGGTCAAGGTTAAGGTCAAGGTCAAGGTCAAGGTCAAGGTCAAGGTCAAGGTCAAAGGTCAAAGGTCAAAGGTCAAGGTCACAGGTCAAGGTCAAGGTCAAAGGTCAAGGTCAAGGTCAAAGGTCAAGGTCAAAGGTCAAAGGTCAAGGTCAAAGGTCAAGGTCAAGGTCAAGGTCAAGGTCAAGGTCAAGGTCAAGGTCAAAGGTCAAAGGTCAAGGTCAAGGTCAAGGTCAAGGTCAAGGTCAAGGTCAAATGTCAAATGTCAAATGTCAAAGGTCAAAGGTCAAGGTCAAGGTCAAGGTCAAGGTCAAGGTCAAATGTCAAATGTCAAATGTCAAAGGTCAAAGGTCAAGGTCAAGGTCAAGGTCAAGGTCAAAGGTCAAGGTCAAGGTCAAAGGTCAAGGTCAAGGTCAAGGTCAAGGTCAAAGGTCAAAGGTCAAAGGTCAAGGTCAAGGTCAAAGGTCAAGGTCAAAGGTCAAAGGTCAAAGGTCAAAGGTCAAGGTCAAGGTCAAAGGTCAAGGTCAAGGTCAAGGTCAAGGTCTAGGTCAAGGTCAAAGGTCAAAGGTCAAGGTCAAAGGTCAAGGTCAAAGGTCAAAGGTCAAGGACAAAGGTCAAGTTCAAGGTCAAGGTCAAGGTCAAGGTCAAGGTCAAAGGTCAAAGGTCAAGGTCAAGGTCAAGGTCAAGGTCAAGGTCAAGGTCAAGGTCAAGGTCAAGGTCAAGGTCAAATGTCAAATGTCAAATGTCAAAGGTCAAAGGTCAAAGGTCAAGGTCAAGGTCAAGGTCAAGGTCAAAGGTCAAGGTCAAATGTCAAATGTCAAATGTCAAATGTCAAAGGTCAAAGGTCAAAGGTCAAGGTCAAGGTCAAGGTCAAGGTCAAGGTCAAGGTCAAAGGTCAAGGTCAAGGTCAACAAGGTCAATGTCAAAGGTCAAAGGTCAAGGTCAAGGTCAAGGTCAAGGTCAAGGTCAAGGTCAAGGTCAAATGTCAAATGTCAAATGTCAAAGGTCAAAGGTCAAGGTCAAGGTCAAGGTCAAGGTCAAGTTCAAGGTCAAGGTCAAGGTCAAGGTCAAGGTCAAGGTCAAAGGTCAAAGGTCAAGGTCAAGGTCAAGGTCAAGGTCAAGGTCAAGGTCAAGGTCAAGGTCAAGGTCAAGGTCAAATGTCAAATGTCAAATGTCAAATGTCAAATGTCAAAGGTCAAGGTCAAAGGTCAAGGTCAAGGTCAAGGTCAAGGTCAAAGGTCAAAGGTCAAGGTCAAGGTCAAGGTCAAGGTCAAAGGTCAAATGTCAAATGTCAAAGGTCAAGGTCAAGGTCAAGGTCAAGGTCAAAGGTCAAGGTAAAGGTCAAAGGTCAAGGTCAAGGTCAAAGGTCAAATGTCAAATGTCAAAGGTCAAAGGTCAAAGGTCAAGGTCAAGGTCAAAGGTCAAGGTCAAAGATCAAAGGTCAAAGGTCAAAGGTCAAGGTCAAGGTCAAAGGTCAAGGTCAAGGTCAAGGTCAAGGTCAAGGTCTAGGTCAAGGTCAAAGGTCAAAGGTCAAGGTCAAAGGTCAAGGTCAAAGGTCAAAGGTCAAGGACAAGGTCAAGGTCAAGGTCAAGGTCAAGGTCAAATGTCAAATGTCAAATGTCAAAGGTCAAAGGTCAAGGTCAAGGTCAAGGTCAAGGTCAAGTTCAAGGTCAAGGTCAAGGTCAAGGTCAAGGTCAAAGGTCAAAGGTCAAGGTCAAGGTCAAGGTCAAGGTCAAGGTCAAGGTCAAGGTCAAGGTCAAGGTCAAGGTCAAGGTCAAATGTCAAATGACAAATGTCAAATGTCAAATGTCAAAGGTCAAGGTCAAAGGTCAAGGTCAAGGTCAAGGTCAAGGTCAAGGTCAAGGTCAAAGGTCAAAGGTCAAGGTCAAGGTCAAGGTCAAGGTCAAAGGTCAAATGTCAAATGTCAAAGGTCAAGGTCAAGGTCAAGGTCAAGGTCAAAGGTCAAGGTAAAGGTCAAAGGTCAAGGTCAAGGTCAAAGGTCAAAGGTCAAGGTCAAGGTCAAGGTGAAGGTCAAAGGTCAAATGTCAAATGTCAAAGGTCAAAGGTCAAAGGTCAAGGTCAAAGGTCAAGGTCAAAGTCAAAGGTCAAGGTCAAAGGTCAAGGTCAAAGGTCAAGGTCAAAGGTCAAGGTCAAAGGTCAAAGGTCAAAGGTCAAGGTCAAGGTCAAAGTCAAAGGTCAAAGGTCAAAGGTCAAAGGTCAAAGGTCAAAGGTCAAAGGTCAAGATCAAGGTCAAAGGTCAAGGTCAAAGGTCAAGGTCAAAGGTCAAGGTCAAGGTCAAGGTCAAAGGTCAAAGGTCAAAGGTCAAGGTCAAGGTCAAAGTCAAAGGTCAAAGGTCAAAGGTCAAAGGTCAAAGGTCAAAGGTCAAGGTCAAGGTCAAGGTCAAAGGTCAAAGGTCAAGGTCAAGGTCAAGGTCAAGGTCAAAGGTCAAGGTCACAGGTCAAGGTCAAGGTCAAAGGTCAAGGTCAAGGTCAAAGGTCAAGGTCAAAGGTCAAAGGTCAAGGTCAAAGGTCAAGGTCAAGGTCAAGGTCAAGGTCAAGGTCAAGGTCAAGGTCAAAGGTCAAAGGTCAAGGTCAAGGTCAAGGTCAAGGTCAAGGTCAAGGTCAAGGTCAAGGTCAAGGTCAAGGTCAAGGTCAAGGTCAAATGTCAAATGTCAAATGTCAAAGGTCAAAGGTCAAAGGTCAAGGTCAAGGTCAAGGTCAAGGTCAAGGTCAAAGGTCAAGGTCAAGGTCAAAGGTCAAGGTCAAGGTCAAGGTCAAGGTCAAAGGTCAAAGGTCAAGGTCAAGGTCAAGGTCAAGGTCAAAGGTCAAATGTCAAATGTCAAAGGTCAAAGGTCAAAGGTCAAGGTCAAGGTCAAAGGTCAAGGTCAAAGGTCAAAGGTCAAAGGTCAAAGGTCAAGGTCAAGGTCAAAGGTCAAGGTCAAGGTCAAGGTCAAGGTCAAGGTCTAGGTCAAGGTCAAAGGTCAAAGGTCAAGGTCAAAGGTCAAGGTCAAAGGTCAAAGGTCAAGGACAAAGGTCAAGTTCAAGGTCAAGGTCAAGGTCAAGGTCAAGGTCAAAGGTCAAAGGTCAAGGTCAAGGTCAAGGTCAAGGTCAAGGTCAAGGTCAAGGTCAAGGTCAAGGTCAAATGTCAAATGTCAAATGTCAAAGGTCAAAGGTCAAAGGTCAAGGTCAAGGTCAAGGTCAAGGTCAAGGTCAAGGTCAAAGGTCAAGGTCAAATGTCAAATGTCAAATGTCAAATGTCAAAGGTCAAAGGTCAAAGGTCAAGGTCAAGGTCAAGGTCAAGGTCAAGGTCAAAGGTCAAGGTCAAGGTCAACAAGGTCAAGGTCAAAGGTCAAAGGTCAAGGTCAAGGTCAAGGTCAAGGTCAAGGTCAAGGTCAAATGTCAAATGTCAAATGTCAAAGGTCAAAGGTCAAGGTCAAGGTCAAGGTCAAGGTCAAGTTCAAGGTCAAGGTCAAGGTCAAGGTCAAGGTCAAAGGTCAATGGTCAAGGTCAAGGTCAAGGTCAAGGTCAAGGTCAAGGTCAAGGTCAAGGTCAAATGTCAAATGTCAAATGTCAAATGTCAAAGGTCAAGGTCAAGGTCAAAGGTCAAGGTCAAAGGTCAAAGGTCAAAGGTCAAAGGTCAAGGTCAAGGTCAAGGTCAAAGGTCAAGGTCAAGGTCAAGGTCAAGGTCAAGGTCAAGGTCAAGGTCAAGGTCAAGGTCAAAGGTCAAGGTCAAGGTCAAAGGTCAAGGTCAAAGGTCAAAGGTCAAGGTCAGAGGTCAAGGTCAAGGTCAAGGTCAAGGTCAAGGTCAAGGTCAAGGTCAAAGGTCAAGGTCAAGGTCAAGGTCAAGGTCAAGGTCAAGGTCAAGGTCAAGGTCAAGGTCAAAGGTCAAAGGTCAAAGGTCAAGGTCACAGGTCAAGGTCAAGGTCAAGGTCAAGGTCAAGGTCAAGGTCAAATGTCAAATGTCAAATGTCAAAGGTCAAAGGTCAAGGTCAAGGTCAAGGTCAAGGTCAAAGGTCAAGGTCAAGGTCAAGGTCAAGGTCAAAGGTCAAAGGTCAAGGTCAAGGTCAAGGTCAAGGTCAAAGGTCAAATGTCAAATGTCAAAGGTCAAAGGTCAAAGGTCAAGGTCAAGGTCAAAGGTCAAGGTCAAAGGTCAAAGGTCAAAGGTCAAAGGTCAAGGTCAAGGTCAAAGGTCAAGGTCAAGGTCAAGGTCAAGGTCTAGGTCAAGGTCAAAGGTCAAAGGTCAAGGTCAAAGGTCAAGGTCAAAGGTCAAAGGTCAAGGACAAAGGTCAAGTTCAAGGTCAAGGTCAAGGTCAAGGTCAAGGTCAAAGGTCAAAGGTCAAGGTCAAGGTCAAGGTCAAGGTCAAGGTCAAGGTCAAGGTCAAGGTCAAGGTCAAGGTCAAGGTCAAGGTCAAGGTCAAGGTCAAGGTCAAGGTCAAGGTCAAGGTCAAATGTCAAATGTCAAATGTCAAAGGTCAAAGGTCAAAGGTCAAGGTCAAGGTCAAGGTCAAGGTCAAAGGTCAAGGTCAAATGTCAAATGTCAAATGTCAAATGTCAAAGGTCAAAGGTCAAAGGTCAAGGTCAAGGTCAAGGTCAAGGTCAAGGTCAAGGTCAAAGGTCAAGGTCAAGGTCAACAA